>LR738712.1:214530275-214653297 GCA_902687465.1 Secale cereale
ATGATGCAATACATGACAAGGTATGATGCATGACAAGTCTATACAAGAAGCACAACAAGTCTACACAGGAAGCATAACATGGCAAGGTAGGAAGCACAGAAAAACAACACAAGTTTATATATGATGCAATACATGGCAAGGTATGATGCATGACGAGTCTATACAGGAAGCACAACAAGTCTATACAGGAAGCATAACATGGCAAGGTAGGAAGAACAACATATGCACTTAGGATGCATTACATGACAACATAGGAAGCACACCAGAACAACACAAGAACAAGACAATAAGCTCAAGCAAGCAGGATGCAAGACAGATCCATATAGGATGCAAAACATGACAAGGTAGGAAGCACAGAGAAGCAACATAAGAACAACAAGTTTAAATGAGGCCGGAAGCTATTAAGAAAAATCCGGTAAGTCCCCATATGCATAGTTTGAAATTAGACCAGATCTGAACAAACCTTAAGTAGTTGTTAAACAGCAATTTAACATGCACCATGATGATCTACACAAAATTCTAGCCAAGTTCCATATAAAGTTCATTTAATTCGGAGCTACGGCCTAGAAGATATGAGCAAAACAAGTTAAGCATGGCAACGGTGCAAGATGCACCCAAACATCAGGCAAAATCACTCCAAACATGAAAACAACATGATATTATGATTCTACATGCAAAATCACACAAGTTTCATATAAGGAACACTCCAAACGGAGCAACGGGCTAAAAGATACACATGAAACAAGATATAACAACTAGCTGAAGTTAACAGCCACATAGCAACTTGGGAGCAAGATATATATATGCTACAGCACTCAAACATGGTGACAAGAAGTATGGACATGAAGTAGACATATCCTACAGCAAACAACTCCATTGGAGAATCTCCATAGGAGGCATGGATCAATAGCAACAAGCTACAACATTTTGATCATGACAATAAAAACCTGACAGTAATATTTTATAGCAACTTGGGAGCAAGAATTAAATAAGCAACAGCAACCCAAATGAGAAAGTGAGGACATGGATGGATAGAAAACAACATATACAACAAGTAATGATCAATGGCCACCCCAAAACTAACATGGATTTGCCTAGGGCATCAAGCAAACATAGCATCAGGATATTACAGATTCCAGACTTAGTGAAATTTCACTAAGTGTTAAAACAGCAATAACAACATGGCATTTTGCAAGCATGTTTAAGTCACCTCAAGGCATATCATAGAAAGTTAAATGCACCACCTCAAAGAACACATCATGGAGATTCTAAAACATCTAGGCATGTGACATGGGGACAAACACATCCATAGCAACGAGCTCCTCAACTAGGCATCTCGTAACAAGTTACAAAACCTAACAGCCACATGCACTTATGCAACAGAGATAAACATGGCAATATGAACTCTAACAAGCATGTTATAGCAACCAACATGTAGAGCATCTCATGATGAATATTTTGACATATCATGTGCATCATTTGGATAAACATGCACCAAGTTATCATATCTCAAACATGGCAACAAAATAACAAGTAGCGGCAGTTTATAACAAGTAGCACTCTTGCAACAGATATTTGAGCAACTAGATGAAGTCAAACAAGCATGGCACAATGGAACAAAGTGTAGAGCATATCATCACGGTCAATTTGACATATCATTTGCACAATTTGGACATACACTCAAAAAGTTGTCACTAAGCAAACATGCACACTTTTTAATGCAGACTAGGGACTTAGTCAAATTTTACAAAGAAAAGTGAGCGTTAGACAACTATACAGCGCACATGGGCGTCAAAAGAGGCAAGGGCAAACTGGGTCAGAGGCTCACCAGAGTGGGCCTGGCCCAATAGGAGGGGAGGCAGAGCAGGCCTGGAGTTGGGCCTGGAGGTGAAGTAGGCCGACTTGGGCCTGAGCAACTGGGCCTTGGAGCTGGGCCGCAAGATGGGCGTGGCCCACACACAGGTGTGGTCAACGGGCACGTTTGGATCGAGCCGAGCTCGATGCAACGCTGTAGGGGAGGCGCCGACGCGGTTCACGGGGCGGCTATGAAATGGTCGGGGAGCTCGACGGGGCTACGCGGCGCCGGCGAGGTTGGGGTGGCCGGGAATGGATGGATCGGGCCTCCAAGCTCCGGATCCGTCCGGTGGCGAGGCGGGGCCGACGGTTGCCGAACTCCGGCGACGGTGTGACGAACTGGCGACGACGAAGGAGCTCGCACGCGTGGCAGCGAGGGTACTGGCGGCCGGCGGGGCTCACCGGAGGAGCCTCGGGGCTCCACTTCGGCCTACTAGCGGCGGATCTGGCGAACGATGGCGGGGTCCGACGCGGGAGGAGTCGCAACTGGACGAAGGGGCTCGAGGCCCCCTGGCTCGGGAGTTGGGCGCGCTGCGCGCGAGCGGCCGTGACGCTCGGGCCCGGTTCGCGGCTCGGGCGGGCCTCGCCGTGGGCCTGGTGGGCCAGCGCGGGGGAGGATGTGGCTGGAGCCACTTGGCGGCGGGGGAGAGGTGAGAGGTGGCGGCTGGTGGCTGGGTGGCTGTGGAAAACGAGGAGGGTTGGAGAAGGCCAAAAATGGCATGGAGAGAGGCTATGTATAGCAAAAAAGGTAGGGTTTGGGGGTTTGGGAGGTGTTTTAGAGCCCTCCGATCGCGATCCGACGGATCCGATCGCGAGGTGAGGTAGGAAGGCCTAGTGGGCTGTGTTAGAGGAGGTGGGCTGAGATGAGAGGAGAGGAGAGAGGCCCGCGGATGTTTTTGGAGACCGAAAACGTCCGACGAATTAACCGGCGACAAGTGCCGCTATATATATCCGTTGGGCTACCAAACGAGCTCCGAATGCGATGAAATTTGGTTGGCAGCCTGTCTACACTATAATAAGACCACACGCCAAGTTTCAACCCATTCCGAGAACGTTTTTCGGACACTCACAAAATAAATATTCAGAGGCATCGCGGGCGCGTGTGAGTGTGTCTGGGCTCAGAACGGACAACGGAAAGGACGAGGGAACTCGAACGGATGCAAGTTTTGAAAACATGCTGATGCAACACACATGACGACATGGCAAGAAGCAACATGCAAGCGGATGACAGGGCAATGTCTACGAATAACTGGCTGACACCTGGCGCACCGGTCTCGGGGTGTCACGGTATTGCTAGCCCGGACTGGGCTGGTCGGATTATCGCCAAGGTCCATTGGAGCAGCTTCTTCTTCAGTAAAGATTTCATGATCCATTGGAGGAGGATCATCATGCAAGGCATCAGCATTCTCTTTGGCTGGCTCAGGATTATTTTCTGGTTCTGGATTCACATCATCACCTCCCGGTTTATTCAGCTTAGCCTTCTTACTAGGCTTTGGCTTACTGCAAAATTTAAAGGTAAAGATAAATCAGTGGAGTGAAAGGAAAAGATTCACAGGAAAGTAAAAACTTACCCAGGAACAGTTTTGAGAGGAAGAAGTTGCGTAGCAGTTGACTCGCCAGATGACGAACGAGGAGTATCCTGATAATTTGAATCAGACGGATTAAGAGACTGGCGAATATGACCCACTTTGGGATAAAGAGCATCTGGAGTATGTAAAACCTCTGATCGACGTCTCCGGGCTGGTGTTTGTGGTAAACCGGTGGATTCAATAACTTGACCACTGTGCCATGTTGTGCGGCGAGCTTCATGTTGCTGTTTCTTGAAAATAAATTTTGGGTCCAAGTAAGTGAAAGGGTGAGAAAATTGTACTTCCCAGCTTGCTCGATGAATTTTTGGTGTTGGCAGAGGATCTGAACTGGAGGAAAGGGTAATTACCTCGACGTCATCAGCCTTGTTGCCTTCAGCGTTTCCCTGAGTACAATCATTGTCAATAAGATACAAGAAAAGGGAGCCAAGGGAGTCAAGTGATACCTCTGAGGCTGGTTCATCATCATCAAGATTGGACTCAGATGCTTCAGTGGTTTTCTTCTTAACAGTTTTCTTAACAGCCTTGGTTTCTGGCGAGCTGCCTTTACCGGTTTATCCTGGGTTTTCCTCTTCTAGAACGGATCATTACCCTGATAAAGATTGTGAGGTCATTCAGAAAGGATACTAAAGACAGATTGAAATAAAACAAACAATGTAAAAAAGATTTATCGATGGCGGTTTATTGAACTCACGAAAGGGGGCCAGTCCGGTTTTGCTGCAGGCATCCACCGGTTCATTCAATAGCTTCTTAACAGCTTCATTGACCTCATTCTCTGACAACACAACTTCAGTATGACGTAGAGGATCTTTGGGGTTTCTGGTATATTCACACATTAAACCGGAGCGCCGGCTTAGCGGGAGAATACTCCAAGAAATCCAACAGCGAACAAAGTCAATGCATGTCAAGCCGTTTGCAGTGAAGGCTCGGAGTTTTGAAAGCTGTGGTGCGTATTTGTGACACCCCGAGACCGATGCGCCAGGTGTTAGCCAGTTATTCGTCGTCGTTGCCTTATCATCTGCTTGCGTGTTGCATTTTGCCATGTCATCATGTGTGTTGCATCCTCATGTTTTCAAAACTTGCATCCGTCCGAGTCCGTCTGTCCTTTCTGTTGTCCGTTCTGAGCCCAGACACACTTGCACGTGCCCGTGGCACATCCGTATATTTATTTTATGAGTGGCCGGAAAATGTTCTCTGAATGGGATGAAACTTGGCGTGTGGTCTTATTATAGCATAGGTAGACCGCCTATCAATTTTCGTCGCATTCGGAGTTCGTTCGATAGCCCAACGGTTAACCATGTTCACCACCGGAAGCCTTTCTCTTTTGGCCCAGCACCCCTTTCACATAGCCCACCAAACCCATCCTAAGCCCCTTCATGCTCTCGGTCGTTGGATCATGATCGCGTGGCCAAAAACCGCTCCTCATTTGGACTCTCCTAGCTCCCTCTACCTATATAATAGTCTCCTCCGTCCAAAATTCACAAGCAAACCCTAGATCCCACCTCCTCCGCGCCACCGGACGCGTCTGCACCGCCGTCGGACATGTGCGCCGCCCCTTCAGCCAATCCGGTGTCTCCACGTCGCCCCGCGCCCACATCCCAGCCGAGGGGCCCGCACGGCTCGATCCGGGCCCTCCCGGCCCGCAGCCGTCGCCTCGCCGCCCAAAGCGTCGCGGGCATCACCGCGAACCCCGCCGCCGGCGCTCCCATCCTCCGTGCCCCGCCGCCGCATCCCCGCCACCTCGCCGGACCGGCCACTACCGGTGGCCCCGGGCCCCGCCGCCGCCCTGCGTGCGAGCTCCGCCCCGCCCCGCACCGGAGCGCCGGCTTAGCGGGGACCGGCCACTACCGGTGGCACCGGCTAGATCCGGCCGGTGGTCGCCAGATCTGCCGTCCCGGCCGATCCCCAACCCGTCGGCTTCGCCATCGCCAACCGCCGGCGCCGTCAAAGCCTCGCTCCGCTCGGGTTCGAGCGGACGCGTCGTCCCCGCTCGCAGCCGGCCTCGTGGGCCCTGCCAGCCGCGGCCCAACTCCAAGCCCAGAGTCGGCCCCTCTCCCGCGGCCCAGTGCACCTCGGCCCAGCCTCCCTCCTCGTACTGGGCTCGGCCCGCTCTGGTGAGCCCTTGGGCCAGCTCGCCCCGTGCTTCTATGAAACGCCGTGTGCGTAGAATAGTTATCTTGTGCATGTCTGGTTTTTTCCTCAAAACTGCGAAGTTCCAGAAAACTTGTTGTCTGATGCATACTTTGTGATGCTGTAACTTTTTGTGTGCTTGTCCAAATTGAGTGAATGATATGTCAAAATGATCGTGGTGATATGCTCTTCATTTTGTTCCATTGTGCCATGCTTGTTTGACTTCAGCTTGATGCCCTAATCATTGTTGCAAGAGTGCTACTTGTTTAAAACTGCTGGTAACTGTAATTTTGTTGCATACTTATGATGCTTGTAACTTTTTGCATGTTTATCCAAATGGAGCATATGCTATGTCAAAATGTTCATTATGAAGTGCTCTACATGTTGGTTGATGTAGCATTCATGTTAGGTGACATCTTGCCATGTTAATCTCTGTTGCAAAAGTGCATTTGGCTGTTAAGTGTTGAAACTTGTTGTGAGATGCTGATTTCACTTGTTCATTGCTATTGATGTGTTTGTCTTCATGACACATGTCTATATGTATTAGAAGCACAATCATATGGTCTTTGCTGTGGTGCAATCCAATTTCCATGATATGCCCTGAGGTGACGTAAACAAGCTTGTAAACATGCCATGTCAATGTTGCTGTTTTATACTTAGTGAAAAAAAATTGCTAAGTCTGGAATCTGTTAAACCTCATGCTATGTTTGCTTGATGCCTCACTCAAATCCATGCTTGTTTTGGAGTGGCCAATGATCATGTCTTGTTGTCCATGTTATTGTCTATCCATCCATGCCCTTGGTTGCTTATATGACCTGTTGTAGCTTATTTATTTCTTGCTCTCAAGTTGCTATAAATTTTACTTGTCAGCCTTTTATCAGCATGATCAATTTGGTGAAGCTTGTTGTTATTGATCCATGCCTCCTATGGAGTTGCTCCAATGGAGTTGTTTGATGTATGATATGTATACTACATGTCCATGATCTTTATATACTTAGTAGAGTAGATATGCTTGTTGTTTTGTGCCTCCGAAGGCAGCATCGTGATGATGTTATTGCCTTCCCAGATTTTGACTAAGTCTGGATAAATTTATTGCAACTTGCCATGCTTGGTTAATTGTGTTCCAACAAGCTTTTGGGTGTGTTCTAAGTTCATGCTTGTTAAGTATCATGTCTACTTCACATCCATGCTTCTTGATATCATGTTTGAGTGTTGTAGCATATATATACCTTGCTCCAAAGTTGCTATGTTGATGTTTTTGACAGCTTGTTGGTGTATCTTGTTTCGTGTGTATGTGTTGAACCGTTGCTCCGTTTTGAGCGTGCCCTATATGAGACTTGTGTGATTTTGCATGTAGAAGCATGATATCATGTTTTTTTTCATGTTTGGAGTGTGTTTGCTTGATGTTTGGGTGCATCTTGCACCGTTGACATGTTTGTGTTGTTTTGCTCATATCTTCTAGGCTGCAGCTCCGAATTAAATAAACTGTATATGAAAGTTGACTAGAATTTCGTGTAGATCATCATGGTGCATGTTAACTTACTGTTTAACCACTTTAACTTAAAGTTTGTTCAGATCTGGACTAATTTCAAATTATGCATATGAGGACTTACCGGATTTGTTATGTGTTGATTCCTGCCTCATTTAAACTTGTTGGGTGATGTTGTTCTCGTGTGCTTCATCCCTTGCCATGTAATGCATCATATAGAATTGTCTTGCATCATACTTGGTTGAGCATCTTGTCATGTTCTTGTGTTGGGTGTTTACCTTGTTGTGTGCTTTCTTCTCGCTAGTTCTTTTCCGTTCGATCGTGAGGATTCGTTCGTCTACATGTGGTTCGTCTTCAAGGCTTCTTCTATGTCTTCTTCATGGATTCGTTCTTATTCCTTGCGGGATCTCAGGGAAGATGACCATCACCTTATATACCTTTACTATCATTGCCATGCTTAGTTGTCTCGATGCTATCGTTATATGTCGCGCTACCCATCATTATTGTCAGCCCCTCTCCTTGTTGCCATGAAACCTCTAACCTTTGACACCTTCCCAGCAAATCGTTGTTTGGCTATGTTACCCGCTTGCTCAGCCCCTCTTATAGCGTTGCTAGTTGCAGGTGAAGGTGAAGATCGTTCCATGTTGGAACTTGTTGTTGGAATATCACAATATATCTTATATATCTGAACACACCTATATACTGGGCATGGGTGGAACGCTTGGCCTTTTGCTTGGTGTTTTGTTCCACTCATGCCACCTTAGGAGCCGATAAACTGGCGTTATGTTCCTTGATTTTGCGTTCCTTAAACGGTTGGGTATATGGGGACCCCTTGACATTCCATCTTTGAATAAAACTTCTCCAGCAAGACCCAACTTTGGTTTTACATTTGCCTAATAACTAAAAACTTGCATAGGGAGTAATTACCCCGAGGACTTAATTTACAACCCGGGCCAGTGCTCCTCATGAGTGTTGGTCCAAACCTGTCAACCCCTGGTGACCGCCAGGGGCAACTCTGGTATTTGGCCTACCGGAAGTTTGGACAATCCGGACGTGGCTTAAGACGAGATACGCGCGGCTACTATCAGGGTGTCGGCATGCCGGGAGGTATTGCTGGAGTTGTTTTACCATTGTCGAAATGTCTTGTGCACCGGGAATTCCGAGTCTGATCGGGCATTCCCTAAGATAAGGGGTAATATTATTATTACTTCTGCTGAGTGTGAGAGCTTGTGATGGGCTAAGTTGGGACACCCCTGCAGGGTTAGGATCTTTCAAAGTCGTGCCCGCGGTTATGTGGCAGATTGGAATTTGTTAATGTCCGGTTGTAGAAAACTTGACAGAGGATCCAAAGTAAAAGACACAACTGTGTGAGTAACTATGACTGTCTCTTTTCACTTTGAGAAGAGAACACAGTGGGGTTATGTTTGACTCGTAGGTAGTTCAGAATCTTTAGCGAGCATTACTAGTTTGCGATCGTTTGCGTAGATGCTCATCTTATTCTGGTACTCGTAAGTTAGCCACCATACTTATGCTTAGCCGTTGCTGCAACCTCACCACTTTACCTCCTCCTACCCAGTTAAGCTTTGCTAGTCTTGTTACCCATGGTTATGGGATTGATGAGTCCTCGTGGCTCACGGATACTACAACAACAGTTGCAGGTGCAGGTTTCCGATGTCTTGACGCGAGAGCGATGTTCTTTTGTTGGAGTTCTTTCTTCTTAATCTTCTTCAGTCTTGGCTTAGGTTCCTGGTCGGCAGTCTGGGATAGCAGATGGATGTCATTGTGTTTTTCATGTTTGCATCCGTAGTCGGATGCCTTGTATTGATGATGTTGTATTCATGTGACTTGTATGTATTGTTGTATCCCCCATGTATGTATGTAATGGTACGATGTAATGATATCCATCTTGCTAAGCGCCCGAAATGTGGTTGTGCCCCAATCATGTAAGTGTCACGTGATCGGGATAGAATCGCATCTTGGGCCTGACAGTATTGGGCTCGCTCTTGGGCACTTAGCCGTTGAGGGAAAGGATGGTTCTCAGAAAGCCGATGAGAACGGTAACCCGGCAGAGGATTTTCGTCAGCTGGGGAAGTGTCTAGATGATAAAACCGGGTCTGATTCCAATCTTTAGGATGGCTATGATGTTGGGCGTGAGGAAAGCTGACATCCTTTCTCTTTTGGATGGACATTCCGCCAAGTTCGGTGTTAGGACCGTCTGTGAACTCTGTGCGGCGGTTTAAGTGGAAGAAATCCCTAAACAGTTCAACTGAAGGCTCTTCTTGCAGGTAAGCTTCACAAAATACTTGAAAATTGCAGATGTTGGATACAGAATTTGGCCCAATATCTTGAGGATGGAGCTAAAAGCTAACCAGCACGTCACGAAAGAATTTTGATCCGGGAGGACTGAATCCTCGGGCTAGATGATCAAGAAATACGATAACCTCTCCATCTTTGGGCTCTGGAGGACATTCCGGTCCAGGGACTCTCCAACGGAGGACATCCTTCTTGCCTAAAGCGCCAATTTCAGCTCGGTTATGTAGTTCCTCTTCGGTAACCCGAGACTGGACCCAGTTGCAGGAAGTAAATTGCTTGGCTTGCTTTGCCATTTTGAAGGGAAAAGCTGAAAATATAGTGAAGGGCCGATTTATGATCTATGCAATGATAAATCGGCAGTGTTTCAAGGGTAACTACAGACGGCGGTTTAAGCGGGGCCTAATGATATCTACCGGTTTATGATTTTTTTCTAAAGTTAAACCGCCGGGGAGAATATGAAAGGTGCAGATCTAAAGTTATGGAGAAACAAGTTTCGCAAAATCAGCAACAGGATTACAGATCTACGGCATGTCAAAAATTCAGAAATATTCAGGATCAATATTCAACGGGTACAACAATGGTTCAAACAATTGTAGATTGGGCTAGTACTTTAGGGAAGAATAAAGCACACTAAGGAAGTGGTGTTATTACTACAGTTGCAAGGAAGGGTATCAGATCTATACTAGTTATCAGAGCCACGACAAAGAACAGCGAAGAACAGCGCCCTAGCCATGACAAACTTGCAGGAGAAACCCTAATGAGATCTATATAAGAAATAAGGAAGGAACTTACCGGATCTGACGGGTGCGGAGGCGCGCTGGCGAGTTTTTGCTCCGAATAGGTTGATGCAGCGGCCTGAGTTGACGAAGATGCAAAGGTCGACGGCGGCGGCAGTACTTGAGCACGGGCGAGCGCGAGGAGGAAGAACAAGCAAAGAAGCGAGGGGGGGGAAAGGAAATGACCCTTTGCCTTGTTTATAAGCCGAAAGGTGAAACGGCAGGCGCGGGAATCAAGGAGCCCGAAAGGTGGATATGGGACGATATTGTCGCCTCGATCTTCGGAGATTTTAATAAGTAAAGAACAAAACAGGTACAAGTATTAAATGAACAGATAACGTCACGGCGGTTCAAAGTGGTCCAGGAAGATGACGTCATGACGGTTTATGAAATATTTGAAGCCACGGAGGGCCAAACTTTTACAAGGCGTTGAAGATTGACGTGAACATGTTCAAATCAATCTGGGGCCTAATGCCAGGGATATAACTACTAGGTATAAACTGCCCAGGGAGGGGCCGGTTTATGCCCGTAAGGATCACTTCTACTGAAGCCCAGCGAGGCATGGAGCATGGCGCTTTATTATAAAAGATTAGAGATCCAGGGCCCAAGAGATGTTAGGGCCCATAAGTGTAAACCGCCATACGGTGTGTAACTTGTATTATAAGATAGGAAAGATAGAGACCGAGCCGGGCACGCTTATGAGCCGGCCTCGGGATTCTGTAAACCGGACCAGGCGTCATCCTATGTATATAAAGGGACGACCCGGTGATGGTTCAGGGACAGAGAATAACAACTCGAGACACAGGCAAAGCGGATTCGCTCCCAGGTCATCGAAACCCTAGCAATACTACACCAAACAAGACGTAGGCTTTTACCTTCATCGAAGGGGCCGAACTAGTATAAAAAACCCTTGCGTCCTTGTCTACTTTAACCCCTATAAGCTAACCCGTAGCGATGGCTCCACGACTAAGTCCTTTTGCTAGGACATCTGCCGTGACAAAACCACGACACAAGTGGACACTTTTGTGTTGATAATTTTGGTATTTTCATGGAATACTTATACGACAGCACAGGAATGACTATTTTGATTCTGTCATAAAATCATCATGGATGTACATGCATGACAGAAAATGTGACCTACTATTACAAACATGTATCATCACGGAAGTGCTTTTATTGTAGTGGTGCCCTTTGAGACTTTTGTACATGCCTGTGACGTACAATTCCTTCAGACCTGCATTGTCATCAGTAACACTTGTGGTCTCCTCAGATGAGGGGATTGAAACCACATACACATTGCAACAATTGAAGCATTTGAACATTCAGCTGCAGAATTTGCATTATCACGTTCAAGGCATTTTAAGCATGGGGCAACAAATTCTTCCTGAGAGGTGCTGATCTGTTGAGTGGGTAAAGAACCGTTATATTTTTTAAGATCGTCATGAGATGCTCTCAACTTCTTGAGTTCTTGCTTCCTTTGAATAAATTCATAGGAAAGCTTCTCATGTTCTATTGAGAGGGACACATGATGACTTTCAAGTTCGTCATACTGTGACTTTAGGCGTCTGAGATCTTCAGACAAGCCTTGACTTCGATCCATTTCCTCATCTAATAGATCATCACTTTGTCTAGCAATTTTTGCATCTTTTCCATAGCAGTTTGTTGTTCAGTTGCAATTTTAGCCAATTTTTATAGCTAGGTTTTGCTTCACATTCAGAGTCATAATCACTTGAATTACTAAAGTAGGCTTCTCGTGAGGTTACCTTGGCACCTCTTGCCATGAAGCAATAGGTGGGAGTGTAGTCATCCGCACAGTCTTGAGAGTTGGTGGAATCACCAGTTCCTTCATGGTTGAAGATGGACTGGCTGACGAACTCAGTTGCGAGGGCCAAGCTTGCAACCCTAGAGTCAGACTCCTCCTCAGATTCATCAACATCATCTTGGTAAGATTCTTCATCAGAATTCATTTCCTTCCCAATGAAAGCACGAGCTCTGCCGGAGGTGCTTCTCTTCCTTGATGTTGATTTTGATGAAGACTTTGAAGATTTCTTCTTTTTGTCATCAGAGTCATCATCCTTGCTAGACTTCTTCTTCCTTGAGTTCTTCTGTCAGAGGGGGTAGTCAGCAATGTAATGGCCTGGTGAAACATCGTGGATGTCACCTAGAAGGGAGAGAATAGGTGCTTCTAAATAATTACGGTTTAGCTTCAACAAATACGGAATATAACTTGTGTTTAATTTGACAAGCACAAAACCTAAAACAACTAGGCTCACCTATGTGCACCAACGACTTATGCTAAGCAAGATAAACAACTAAGTGATAGCAAGATATATATAAGAAACAATATGTCTATCACAAAGTAAAGTGCATAAGTAAAGGGCTCGGGTAAGAGATAACCGAGGCACGCGGAGACGGCGATGTATCCTGAAGTTCACACCCTTGCGGATGCTAATCTCTGTTTGGAGCGGTGTGGAGGCACAATGCTCCCCAAGAAGCCACTAAGGCCAAGTATCAATAATTTTTGAATGCTCCATCCTATTATATTATCAACTTTGGAAGTTTTATATGCATGAATATGCTATTTTATATTATTTTTTGGTCTAAATTATTAACCTAGTGCCTAGTGCCAGTTTTTGTTTTTCCTTTTTTGAGTTCCGCAGAAAAGGAATATCGAACGGAGTCCAAACAGAATAAATCTTTCACGATGATTTTTTCTGGAAAAAACACACCTACATGACTTGGAGTAGGGACTAGGGAAGCCACGAGGTGGCAACAAGTCGTAGGGGCGTGCCCCCTAGGCTTGTGGGCCCCCCATGACTCCCATGCACCACCTCTTTGCCCTATACATTCCCTAAAATTCCAAAAACCCTCATCCACAAAAATACTTTTCTAGCACCGCAGGTCTCTGTTCCACTGAGATCCCATCTTGGGGCCTTTTCCGGTACTCCACTGGAGGGGGGTTCGATCACAGAGGGCATCTACATCAACCTTGCTACCCCTCCGATGATGTGTGAGTAGTTTACCATAGACCTATGGGTCCATAGCTAGTAGCTAGATGGCTTTTTCTCTCTCGGTGATCTTCAATACAATGTTCTCCTCGGTGTTCTTAGAGATCTATTCGATGTAATCTTCTTTTGCGGTGTGGTTGTCAAGATCCGATGAATTGTGGATTTATGATCAGATTATCTATGAATTTCATTTGAGTCTTATCTGAACTCTTTTATGCATGACAAAGATAGCTTTGTATTTCTCTTCGACCTATCGATTTGGTTTGGCCAACTAGATTTTTTTCTTGCAATGGAGAGATGCTTTGTGATGGGTTCAATCTTGCGGTGTATTCACCTAGTGACATAGTAGGGGTAGCGAGGCACGTATTGTATTGTTTCCATTAAGGATAAAAAGATGGGGTTTATATCATATTGCATGAGTTTATCCCTCTACATCATGTCAACTTGCTTAAGGCGTTACTCTATTTTTAACTTAATACTATAGATGCATGTTGGATAGTGATCGATGAGTGGAGTAATAGTAGTAGATGCAGGCAGGAATTGGTCTACTTTTCATGAACGTGATGCCTATATTCCTGATCATTCCCTTATATATCATCATAACTTTGCTCTTTTCTATCAATTGCTCGACAGTAATAAAATTGCCCACCGTATGCTTTCTTCGAGAGAGAAACTCTAGTGAAACCTATGGCCCCGGGTCTATTTTCCATCTTATATTTTCAGATCTATAAAACCAAAAACCCAAAAATATCTTGCTGCAATTGTTTTGTGTTTACTTTATTTATCTTTTTACTTTAGTTTTAAATCAATCTCTATCAGATCTCACTCTTGTTCGTGACCGTGAAGGGATTGACAACCCTTTTTCATGTTGTGTGCAAGTGTTTGTTAGTTTGTGCAGGTGCATAGATTGGAGACTTGCTTGTGCCTCCTACTGGATTGATACATTGGTTCTCAACTGAGGTAAATACTTATCTCTAAGCTGCATCATCCTTTCCTCTAAGATGCATCACCCTTTCCTCTTCAAGGGAAAAATCAACGCAAGCTCAAGAAGTAGCAGGAAGAATTTCTGGAGCCGTTGCCGGGGAGGTTCTACATCAAGCCTACCAAATACTTTTCATAAACTCTCATCTCTTGCACTTACATTATTTTCCATTTGCCTCTCGTTTTCATCTCCCCCACTTCTAAAACGTTTTAGAAAAACACAAAAATATTTGCCTTTTTGTTCGCCCTTTTTCCATTCGTCTTTTTTTTGCTTGTGTGCTAGATCGCTTGCTTTGTTACAATGAATCCAGAGAATACTAAGTTGTGTGATTTTCTCAATACTGATAATAATGATTTTATTAGTACTTTGATTGCTCCCGCCACTAGTGCAGAATCTTATGAAATAAATGCCTCTTTGTTGAATCTTGTTCTAAAAGAACAATTTTCCGGTAGTCCTAATGAAGTTGCTGCATCCCATCTAAATAATTTCGTTGAGTTGTGCGATATGCAAAAGAAAAGAGATGTGGATAATGATATTATTAAATTAAATCTATTTCCGTTCTCTCTACGTGATCGTGAGAAAACTTTGTTTTCATCTTTGCCTAAAAATAGTATTGATTCGTGGAATAGGTGTAAAGATGCCTTTATTTCCAAGTATTCTCCACCCGCTAAGATCATCTCTCTTAGGAAATATATAACGAATTTTAAGCAACTATATCATGAGCATGTTGCACGATCATGGGAAAGGATGAAATTAATGATAAGAAGCTGCCCTACTCATGGTTTAAATTTATGGATGATCATACAAAAACTTTATACCGGACTGAATTTTGCATCTAGAAATCTTTTAGATTCGGCAAAAGGGGTTAATTTTATGGAAATCACACTAGGAGAAGCTACTAAACTCCTAGATAATATCGTGGTAAATTATTCTCAATGGCATACCGAAAGATAATCTACTAGTAGAAAAGTGCATGCGATTGACGAAATAAATGTTTTTAGTGGAAATATGGATGATCTTATGAAATTAATTGCTAGAAAGGGTTCTCCTATAGATCCTAATGATATGCCTTTTTCTACTTTGCTTGAGAGTAATAATGAATCTATGTATGTGAATTTTGTTGGTATGAACAATTTTGGTAATAACACGTATAGAGGTAATTTCAACCCTAGGCCGATTCCTAGTAATTCCTATAATAATTATGGTAATTCCTACAACAATCCCTATGGAAATTATAATAATACCTTCTGATCTTGAGAGTACAATTAAGGAAATTATAAATTCCCAAAAGGTTTTCGATGCTACGGTAGAAGAAAAATTGCTCAAGATTGATGATTTGGCTAGGAACGTTGATAGAATTTCTCATGAGATTGATTCTTTGAAAATTAGATATATGCCACCAAAGCATGATATTAATTAACCCCTGAGAGTTATGAAATTTCAATTAATGATAGTAAAGAGAGAGCGGCTAAGTTGCGTGCTAAAAGAGAATTGCTAGAAAAGACGCGTTCTTCTAGTTTATGCGATAACTATGATGAAGATCTTAAGATGCTTGCCTTAAATACTATTGAATATTTGTTTGCTAATATAGATATAGAAAAAGAAGGGACTAGATATGTAATGCCCAGGATGGGACTATATCTCCTACGTGTCGAGGCACGACTTAAAGATATAAGACCATTCTGGAATGATCGCAAGTTTGGTATCTTTCCACGACTCATGTAAAAGAGGGATTAAATTGCAAAAGGAGATAGTTGGCTTACACTCGCCACTTCACACAATACATTATATAAGCAAAACATCATCCAAAACATCACAACCCGACTACGGGCAAAGATCCAAAAGAAAGATACCAAAACAACATAAAACCACAGGCCTAGATCGAATCCTAGTAGAAACCACTACTGATCGTCAAAACGTAACAAGCATACGGCCAAACTCTTCATCGAGCTCCCAGTGAAGCTCTGAACCAGCTCCTGCTTCAATCTCGGCTGAACCTGCATCTCGTGCTGTAGTATCTGTGAGCCACGAGGACTCAGCAATCCCATATCCATGGGTAACAAGACTAGCAAAGCTTTATGGGTAGGAAGAGGTAAAGTGGTGAGGTTGCAGCAGCGGCTAAGCATAATATGGTGGCTAACTTACGAGTACCAGAATAAGATGAGCATCTACGCAAACGGTCGCAAAAGTAGTGATCGCTAAAGATCCTGAACTACATACGAATCAAACATAACCCCACCGTGTTCTCTTCTCAAAGTGAAAAGAGACAGTCACGGTTACTCACACAGTTGTGTGTTTTACTTCGGATCATCTGTCAAGTTTTCTACAACCGGACATTAACAAATTCCAATCTGCCACATAACCGCGGGCACGGCTTTCGAAAGATCATAACCCTGCAGGGGTGTTCCAACTTAGTCCATCACAAGTTCTCACAATTAGCTGAAGTGATAAATATAATATCATCACTCCTTATCTTAGGGAAAACCGATCAGGCTCGGCATCTCGGTAGCACAAGACATTTCGACAAGGGTAAAACAAGTCCAGTAAGACCTCCCGGTGTGTCGACACCCTGATAGTAGCCGCGCGTATCTCGTCTCAGGCCACGACCGGATGGGTGATCCTACAGGTTATACCAGATACCTCGGGTTTCCCCAAGGCGGCCCCGCAGTCTCCCCGTTTGGGACCAACACCATCAGGACTGGCCCCCCCTGTAATGTAGAATTAAGAACCCGAGGGTGCGACCCCCTATGCAAATTTAATTAATTAAATAAGTTGTTATTATGAGCAAATTAAAACCAATGTTGGGCCTTGCTGGAGGAGTTTTATTCAAAGTCGAACTGTCAAGGGGTCCCCATCCACCCATCGTGTAAGGAACGCAAAATCAAGGAACATAATGCCGGTTTATCGGCGCCTAAGGTGGCATGAGTGGAACAAAACACCGAGCAAAATGCCAATCCTTCCACCCATGCCCAGTATATAGGTGTGTTAATAATAATTATAGATATTGTGATATTCCAACAACAAGTTCCCTCCTGGAACGATCTTCATCTTCACCTGCAACTAACAACGCTATAAGAGGGGCTGAGCAAGCGGGTAACATAGCCAAACAGTGGTTTTGCTAGGAAGGTTTCAAGGTTAGAGGTTTCATGGCAACAAGGAGAGGCTGACATAAAAGATGGGTAGCGCGACATGTAACGATAGCATCGAGACAACTAAGCATGGCAATGGTAGTAAAGGTATCCAAGGGTATGATCATCTTGCCTGGGATTCCGCAAGGGAGAAGAACGGATCCATGAAGTAGACGAAGCAACACAGACGAGAGAATCCTCACAACTCCGGAACGAAACCGAAGCTAACAAGAGAAGCAACCGGAAAGAAGCAAATAACACGGTAAACACACAAGCATAAACATGGCATACGATGCACATCCAAGTATGATGCATGTCCGGTTTAAATATGCATGGCATGGCAAAGTGCACAAACAAATCTACAAGTTAAGTGGAGCTCAATATGCAACGAGTTGCATATTGACGAAACACCACATTTTAATTATTTAATTGACTCTCATTATTTACAAGAGAAGATTAAATGTTTTTAACATGGCAAGAGGTGAAGCATAATAAAACTACACTATTTAGACATTTTAAATGAGGCCGGAAAATAACAACAACATATCCGGAAAATCCCCATGAGCATGTTTAGCAATTATTAAGCAAACAACAATTCACACATATAATGTTGTTAACATGATGCGGATGACATGATCAAGTTTATGCAATTTAGTTAAACATTAACATGAAGAGATAAGAAGCATTTGTCACCGTGGTGGAAGGAAAGGGTGCCACGGCAACGATCCGAAAATGATGCAACGGCATCATATCAGTTCCGGTAACTCGTTGAGAGACCGGTGCAAAAGAAAGATGGCGGCGAGCGAGCGGAACAAGAAGAAAGGTGGGGTGATCCCGTTGCCGGGTTCCCACGGGACGGCGACGAGGCAACCGAGGAGCACGACAAAAGACGATTCGGGCACGGAGCACACAAGGGCAAACATTTCATACAACCACATCACATAGCACTCGACGGGCATCATCTCGGGGTTATACCTTCGAAACACTTGTTCTCGGAGGGGTTCGAGGTCGTAGAGGAAGAAGTCGTACATGGCCGTAGAGGAAGTAGTTGTTCTCGTTCGTAGTCGTACACGGGGCGACGGTAGTGGAAGTAGACGTTCCGTTCGGAGAGGAAGTAGTTGTACTCGTTTGTCGATAGGGGTACTTGTCGCGGCATCGGACGTAGTAGTACTCGTTCGTAGAGGTACTAGCGGTCTCGGCGACGGTAGTTGTTCACGAGCTCGTTTTTGTAGATGTTTGTGCCGTCATGTCGTGGTACTTGGCGATTCCGAAGACCGCGGTCGTCGGGGTACTTGGTCGTGGTACTTGTCGGGTCATGTAGAGGTACTTGGTGTCCGTCGTGGTACTTGTCGCATCCCCCAAGCGTAGTCGTTCGGGCGTCGAGTTCGTAGATATACTTGTCGATCCTGCCGGTCTTGGACACACCGGAAGGAACACTTGGCAAAAAAACATAGGCAGCAACTTGGAGGTTCTGTCCAAGGCTGAAACGGCGAGGCGCAGGCACCCGAGGCTCCGGTGGTGGTGCTAAGTAGGCAGCAGATCGGCGGAGCTGCTCGAGGGAACAAGGAAGATCGAGGCAGCAGCGGGCGAGCCGGCGCCCTGGACGAGGCTGGGTCTCTGCTCGGGAGGACGAGGGGAAGGGCACTGGGGATCGAGAGGTGTCGAGCTGCTCGAGGGCGCTAGAGAAGGGAGATTGGCGCTGGGGAGCTCCCTTGGTGGAAGGAGGCCTGGTGGCTTCTTCTTCATATTTCCCAAAACAGAAAAAAAAACAAAGAAGAAAAGGTGGAGAAAGGAAGGTAGAGATAGAATTTGGGCAAGCGGCTATTTTTCTCGGGCATCATAAACTGAGCACGGTCCGAGAAAAATAGAAAAGGCAAGATCGAAAGAAATAATTCAAACATACTTGAATTTAATCAAATGGGTTTGAACTAAGACTTGATTATAGAAGTGTCCAAAAAATGTTCGGATTTTTGGAAGAGCCTCGATAAAATGGATAAGAATTATTGGCAAGGTTTTGAAGGTGGAACTTGAATTAAGAGGTATGGGAATATTTGCAAGTGTGTAGCGGTTAATTCCAAACAAATGGAATATTTATTTATATAGCTCCCTAATAATATTGGGAGGCTTTCATATATTATAAAGAGAAGTCACCTTCCCTCGATTTAAATGGACCGAAGGTCCACACAATTTATTTAGGTTGAGATGCAAAATAAATATGACATGATGGCATGATGACATGATGCAATGCAAAAATAAATAACACAAGCACAAAGAACACACGGGAGAACCCGGAACATCTGGAATCTCTGGAATCTTCTGGAATCTTCTGGGACGTCGGTCTTCGGGCGTCACAACTCTCCCACACTAACAGAGGATCTCGACCCGAGATCCTAGAGATGGCACCGGGTAAAAACAGAAGAGGAATAGGTAAAACAAAGTTGCTTCTTAGACGAACGAGTGAAACCAAAGAACCTTGAGAGGTTAACATTCTTGAAGGAAAGAATACAACAGAGATGAACGAATATGAAAACTCCGTTAGAAAAGAGGAACAAGGAACATTATGAGAACCTTGTAGGTTGAACGACGAGAAACAAGAGCTTACGAACGAAAAGAATAAGAAACCGCAATGGTATAGCCAAGGAATAAGAATGACAGAATTTGGACAGCACTTCGTCTGAAAATGGAAGGAATTAACATGAACTTGCCAAGTTGGGATGATACTTGATGAAAACAACAACACACAGTCTCTGAAACAATTAAAAGAATGGCACAGGGGATAAGAAGGATTCAGACAGCACTCCGGTTAAAAAGATAGGCAAAACTTGATAATATGACGGAACTTGAATGAAGAATACAACACTCCGGTTAAATGATAAGCAAGGGAAAGAACATGATCTCGATAAAACGAGATGATGGTTAAAGAGAGCAATATCACAATGCCTCCGGAATGAAAGAATATATGCAAGATCGTTGGGAAGAAAGAACGGAGAAGAAAATGACAACTTCTCACAAAATTGAATTAGGAAATCCTCCTTACAAGAAGGGTTGAATGGGGTTGAAGGAAAAATCAACAACGAAAACGAATAAGCTTGATGTGGGCTTATGGAAAACATCTCAAAATTATGAGGTGACAACCAGCCACAGACGAAACATTTGAATGGATTGAGATCAACAAGGAGACGAAAAACTTATTTCACCGGAATGATAAATGAAGAATTTGGGTCATTTATAAGTACCATAATTAGCAACAATTCTCAAGGAAAGCTTTTAGGTGAAATACAACCCAAGATAACTCCAATGAATAAATTGAATGGTTGGAAAGATCTCCTGAACAAGGAAAATGATGGTTTTAAATATCCCATTCTTGATAACTCGTGAATGTCAAGAATGACATAACACCACCTGAAAAGACAAGATAGAAAGAATTGCACTTCAAAATGCAAGAAGAAGAAATATTTGAGCTCCTCCAACAAGAATCTTGATGAAGACTTCGAGGATGAATTAAATCTTGATGAACCACCATGAAGAACTCCGGTAATGAAAGCATGAGAAGTGAAAGATGGAAAGAATAAGATTCAAGGCTTGCGATGAATTAGATGGAGATTTGAAATGATATAATTGAAATAACTTGAAGCTCCGGAAAACAAGATGAAAACTTAGAACCAAGGATATGATATGATGAACAAGCTCCAGACAAAAGAATTAAATAACCTTGAAGGAATAAGAATAAGAATTATGTTTGCATCTCCTTCACCAATTTAAATTGATGACAACCAAAGGATTTGGCATACTACTTATTCTTCTTGAAAAGGATTGGAGAGAGATATAGCCAAACTTGAGAATAGTCTTGAACGACTCACCGGTAGGATTATGAAAAGAACAAATGAATTAATACGATAACAACGGAAGAGTAATCTTGAAAGAACCACCGTAAGAATATGGAGACGAACGAAGAGGCATCAATGAAGAATATTTGGAGGACGAAGTTAAAAACTGAGAACGAAGAAATCTTCTGAAATGATGGCCTTCGGAGGATCACAAAGAAAAGAATTCATGAGATGCTTCGGATGGCATAAAAGAATTCCTCACAATCGAAACAATAATGAGGATGGCATGAAGCTAGAACCACGAATCTTCAAGAGAACGGCCAAGATTTAAGAGAAATACTTCTCCGGTCTTCACAATCTGAGAAGACGATGAGATACACCACCATGACTTGTATAGGCACTCCGGAATGAAGAATTAAAAAGGTTGAACCAATGATGAACAAGAATTTGAATGCAATCTTGGAGAAGGCATGTGACTGATGTAATCCATTCTTACGTCACACTTTGAAAGAATTTGAGTATAACTCCAGAAAAATTAGAAGAGTCAGGTAAGATCCTGGGAAAAGACCTGTGGGTTAGGGCCCACTCAAAAGGAAATCACCGTTGGAAAAGATTGCTTAAGCGATATTGCACCGGTTGAATTAAATGACTTGAATAAGATGACAATCCTCAAGAATAGCTTGAACTGATTAAGAATGGAATTATGAATCTTGAGCACTCCGAATATGGATAGCAAGAGGAGAATGAATAATTGGTGCACCGGAATAAGAAAGCATTGTGAAAAGAGGAAAAGGATAAGATCAACATCGAAATCTTGAATTACATCCACCGGCAGAATTTGAGAACAAAAGAATGATGAACTTGAAGCTCTTGAGCATCTTCACGATAAATCACCGGATAAGAACATAGAAAGGAAAAGAATGAAGAATCCTCACGTGAATAAAATGGATATTTCATTTGAGAATCTCTGACTCCAAGAAGAAGAAGGGTGGGAGGGTGGGGAAGCACAGACAACTTGGGATGAATGAAACAGACAAATCGTCAGATTTTTGAACGGCATCTATATGGAATAACTTGAAGAGAAGTCACACCGGTTGAAAAAGGATTAACATGAAAATCTCGATGGTCAAGAAGGACTAGCACTCCCATAGAAATATGAGAATACCGATTAGGAAAGGTATGGAATCAACATTTGACATCGAAGCAACTCGAATACCAGAATCAAAACAAAAACAAAGGGTAGATATGTTTATGAAGAAGATTATGTTGCAACATATCTATCCAAACAGAGAATTGAACGAATGAATTCCGCAGGTACATCAACTTGACGAGAAGCCACTTGAGAGAACAAAAGGTAAATAAAAAGGAACAAGGATCAGATAGAACAAATACAAGATAGAAGCTTCGTCCTGCATATTCGTGCTGAAAGCTCATGGAACGTGTTACAAAAGGGTTTTGCAATCCCCGGATCAGCATAGCCAAGGACCCTTTAAGATGCAACTCCCGATCATAACAAGTCCATAAAACCACTTCACTCAATGTAGAACCCCGAACTTCATATCATGCACTCATTGGAAGAATGCCTAGAACTACTAGATGAACCCACCTATTAATTTCCGAAAGTTTCCAGTTATGAAATCAGGTGTTGGGGATACAGGGGAAGCACCGCGCACTCAACTCTAATCCTACATCCAGCTGTATCCATCCTTCAACACATAACCAGTCTTTTCCGGAAACCGTTTACCTCGGACCTTCGAAACGCATCCACTATACAAGCTATGGCAATACTCCCGAACTACCTCCCCAGTATTGGGTGATGTTAGGGTTATCTTGCCACTAACCGCATAGGAGAGTTTTCGATGTCGGCCGTCTTAAGTATTCTAGAACTGACGCGATGGATTTGTGACGACAACACCTCGGAGCTCAACTCCCCGGGACACTGCCACAACCCCTAATGACAGGAGGCATCGAGAACAATGTTCTCGTCACAAAGACATCGAAACAATCCAAACAATACTCGCGTGATCCTAAAAAACATTTGGTGCAATTTTTGAAAGTAGAAGAGGCAAGAGTAATCGTCAGGAGTCCTCACCAGAATGAAAGAGATGAGAAGCAAAAGAAATCCTACTCTCCGATATATATATAGGACTCAAAACATTTCCAGTGTGTGCCTAGACTCAACCGTCAACGATTCGATCAATCAGTGGGGGCTTCTAGGTCGGAGAAGGCTCTGAATACCAACTTGTAATGCCCAGGATGGGACTATATCTCCTACGTGTCGAGGCACGACTTAAAGATATAAGCCCATTCTGGAATGATCGCAAGTTTGGTATCTTTGCACGACTCATGTAAAAGAGGGATTAAATTGCAAAAGGAGATAGTTGGCTTACACTCGCCACTTCACACAATACATTATATAAGCAAAACATCATCCAAAACATCACAACCCGACTACGGGTGAAGATCCAAAAGAAAGATACCAAAACAACATAAAACCACAGGCCTAGATCGAATCCTAGTAGAAACCACTACTGATCGTCGAAACGTAACAAGCATACGGCCAAACTCTTCATCGAGCTCCCAGTGAAGCTCTGAACCAGCTCCTGCTTCAATCTCGGCTGAACCTGCATCTGGTGTTGTAGTATCTGTGAGCCACGAGGACTCAGCAATCCCATATCCATGGGTAACAAGACTAGCAAACCTTTATGGGTAGGAAGAGGTAAAGTGGTGAGGTTGCAGCAGCGGCTAAGCATAATATGGTGGCTAACTTACGAGTACCAGAATAAGATGAGCATCTACGCAAACGGTCGCAAAAGTAGTGATCGCTAAAGATCCTGAACTACATACGAATCAAACATAACCCCACCGTGTTCTCTTCTCAAAGTGAAAAGAGACAGTCACGGTTACTCACACAGTTGTGTGTTTTCCTTCGGATCATCTGTCAAGTTTTCTACAACCGGACATTAGCAAATTCCAATCTGCCACATAACTGCGGGCACGGCTTTCGAAAGATCATAACCCTGCAGGGGTGTTCTAACTTAGTCCATCACAAGCTCTCACGATTAGCTGAAGTGATAAATATAATATCATCACTCCTTATCTTAGGGAAAACCGATCAGGCTCGGCATCTTGGTAGCACAAGACATTTCGACAATGGTAAAACAAGTCCAGCAAGACCTCCCGGTGTGTCGACACCCTGATAGTTGCCGCGCGTATCTCGTCTCAGGCCACGACCGGATGGGTGATCATACAGGTTATACCAGATACCTCGGGTTTCCCCAAGGCGGCCCCGCAGTCTCCCCGTTTGGGACCAACACCATCAGCACTGCCCCCCCCCCCCCTGTAATGTAGAATTAAGAACCCGAGGGTGCGACCCCCTATGCAAATTTAATTAATTAATTAAGTTGTTATTATGAGCAAATTAAAACCAATGTTGGGCCTTGCTGGAGGTGTTTTATTCAAAGTCGAACTGTCAAGGGGTCCCCATCCACCCATCGTGTAAGGAACGCAAAATCAAGGAACATAATGTCGGTTTATCGGCGCCTAAGGTGGCATGAGTGGAACAAAACACCGAGAAAAAGGCTAAGCCTTCCACCCATGCCTAGTATATAGGTGTGTTAATAATAATTATAGATATTGTGATATTCCAACAACAAGTTCCCTCCTGGAACAATCTTCATCTTCACCTGCAACTAACAACGCTATAAGAGGGGCTGAGCAAGCGGGTAACATAGCCAAACAGTGGTTTTGCTAGGAAGGTTTCAAGGTTAGAGGTTTCATGGCAACAAGGAGAGGCTGACATAAAAGATGGGTAGCGCGACATGTAACGATAGCATCGAGACAACTAAGCATGGCAATGGTAGTAAAGGTATCCAAGGGTATGATCATCTTGCCTGGTATTCCGCAAGGGAGAAGAACGGATCCATGAAGTAGACGAAGCAACACAGACGAGAGAATCCTCACAACTCCGGAACGAAACCGAAGCTAACAAGAGAAGCAACCGGAAAGAAGCAAATAACACGGTAAACACACAAGCATAAACATGGCATACGATGCACATCCAAGTATGATGCATGTCCGGTTTAAATATGCATGGCATGGCAAAGTGCACAAACAAATCTACAAGTTAAGTGGAGCTCAATATGCAACGAGTTGCATATTGACGAAACACCACATTTTAATTATTTAATTGACTCTCATTATTTACAAGAGAAGATTAAATGTTTTTAACATGGCAAGAGGTGAAGCATAATAAAACTACACTATTTAGACATTTTAAATGAGGCCGGAAAATAACAACAACATATCCGGAAAATCCCCATGAGCATGTTTAGCAATTATTAAGCAAACAACAATTCACACATATAATGTTGTTAACATGATGCGGATGACATGATCAAGTTTATGCAATTTAGTTAAACATTAACATGAAGAGATAAGAAGCATTTGTCACCGTGGTGGAAGGAAAGGGTGCCACGGCAACGATCCGAAAATGATGCAACGGCATCATATCGGTTCCGGTAACTCGTTGAGAGACCGGTGCAAAAGAAAGATGGCGGCGAGCGAGCGGAACAAGAAGAAAGGTGGGGTGATCCCGTTGTCGGGTTCCCACGGGTCGGCGACGAGGCAACCGAGGAGCACGACAAAAGACGATTCGGGCACGGAGCACACAAGGGCAAACATTTCATACAACCACATCACATAGCACTCGACGGGCATCGTCTCGGGGTTATACCTTCGAAACACTCGTTCTCGGAGGGGTTCGAGGTCGTAGAGGAAGAAGTCGTACACGGCCGTAGAGGAAGTAGTTGTTCTCGTTCGTAGTCGTACACGGGGCGACGGTAGTGGAAGTAGACGTTCCGTTCGGAGAGGAAGTAGTTGTACTCGTTCATCGGTAGGGGTACTTGTCGCGGCATCGGACGTAGTGGTACTCGTTCGTAGAGGTACTAGCGGTCTCGGCGACGGTAGTTGTTCACGAGCTCATTTTTGTAGATGTTCGTGCCGTCATGTCGTGGTACTTGGCGATTCCGAAGACCGCGGTCGTCGGGGTACTTGGTCGTGGTACTTGTCGGGTCATGTAGAGGTACTTGGTGTCCGTCGTGGTACTTGTCGCATCCCCCAAGCGTAGTCGTTCGGGCGTCGAGTTCGTAGATGTACTTGTCGATCCTGCCGGTCTTGGACACACCGGAAGGAACACTTGGCAAAAAAACATAGGAAGCAACTTGGAGGTTCTGTCCAAGGCTGAAACGGCGAGGCGCAGGCACCCGAGGCTCCGGTGGTGGTGCTAAGTAGGCAGAAGATCGGCGGAGCTGCTCGAGGGAACAAGGAAGATCGAGGCAGCAGCGGTCGAGCCGTCGCCCTGGACGAGGCCGGGTCTCTACTCGGGAGGACGAGGGGAAGGGCGCTGGGGCTCGAGAGGTGTCGAGCTGCTCGAGGGCGCTGGAGAAGGGAGATCGGCGCTGGGGAGCTCCCGTGGTGGAAGGAGGCCTGGTGGGTTCTTCTTCATATTTCCCAAAACAGAAAAAAAACAAAGAAGAAAAGGAGGAGAAAGGAAGGTAGAGATAGAATTTGGGCAAACGGCTATTTTTCTTGGGCATCATAAACTGAGCACGGTCCGAGAAAAATAGAAAAGGCAAGATCGAAAGAAATAATTCAAACATATTTGAATTTAATAAATTGGGTTTGAACTAAGACTTGATTATAGAAGTGTCCAAAAAATGTTCGGATTTTTGGAAGAGCCTCGATAAAATGGATAAGAATTATTGGCAAGGTTTTGAAGGTGGAACTTGAATTAAGAGGTATGGGAATATTTGCAAGTGTGTAGCGGTTAATTCCAAACAAATGGAATATTTATTTATATAGCTCCCTAATAATACTGGGAGGCTTTCATATATTATAAAGAGAAGTCACCTTCCCTCGATTTAAATGGACCGAAGGTCCACACAATTTATTTAGGTTGAGATGCAAAATAAATATGACATGATGGCATGATGACATGATGCAAAAATAAATAACACAAGCACAAAGAACACACGGGAGAAACCGGAACATCTGGAATCTCTGGAATCTTCTGGAATCTTCTGGGACGTCGGTCTTCGGGCGTCACAAGATATGAGTCAACTTTAGATAAAAGGCGTCCGGTAATTTGGAGGACAATGATCTTAGTGAAAAAAATTGATAAAAGTTGGTTTGGAGAGGTCAAAACTTTAGCTAGCAATGAACACACTATTTTGGATTTCAAGGAATTTAATTATGATAGTTGCTCTTTGATAGATTGTATTTCCTTCTTACAATACATGTTAAATTCTCCTCAGGCTTATAATCAAAATAAGGCTTTTATGAAACATATTGTTGATGCAATGATGAAATCTTTTGAAGAAAAACTTGAGTTGGAAGTTTCAATCCCTGGAAAGCTTTATGATGATAGGGAACCTACTATTAAAATCAAGATCAAAGATTATGAATTCAATGCTTTGTGTGATTTGGGTGCTAGTGTTTCAACAATTCCAAAAACCTTATGTGATGTGCTTGGTTTCCATAAACTTGATGATTGATCTTTAAATTTGCATCTAGCGGATTCCACTATTAAAATGTATGGGAAGGATTAATGATTTTATTATTGTTGCAAATAGGAATTATGTGCCCGTAGATTTTATTGTTATTGATATAGATTGCAATCCAACATGCCATGTTTTTCTTGGTAGACCTTTCCTTAGAACGATTGGTGCAATTGTTGATATGAAAGAAGGAAACATTAGATTTCAATTTCCATTAAGGAAGGGCATGGAACACTTTCCAAGAAATAAAATTAAGTTACCATATGAATCTATTATGAGGGCTACTTATGGGATGAATACCAAAGATGACAATACCTAGATCGTTGCTTTTTGCCTAGCTAGGGGCGTTAAACAATAGTGCTTGTTGGGAGGCAACCCAATTTTATTTTTGTTTTAATCTTTTTCTTTATGTTCTTAAATAAATTTATCATCTAGCCTCTGGTTAGATGTGTTCATGTTTTAATTTAGTGTTTGTGCCAAGTAAGACCTTTGGGGTGATTTGGAAGATAATAGATTGGTTTTGCTGAAAAACAGGAACTTTTGCGTCCAGTGCCATAATTCTTTTTGATTACTGGAACCTAACAGAACTCTGAATTTCTTACACGTTTATGATCTACGAATTTCACACATCGTCCTAGTTGTTCATAATTTTTAGAGATACAGAGGTTTCACTTTAATTTGCATCTTTACGGACTGTTCTATTTTTTGACAAATTCTATTTTCATTGTGTCGTTTGCTTATTTTGATGCATCTATGGCTAGTATCGGGGGGATGAACCATGGAAAAGTTGGAATACAGTAGATATAACACCAATATAAAATAAGAATGAGTCCTATAAGTAAGGATTGGATTTGTTTTACTAAGGGAACTCGCGAGTTTTTTGTTGAGTTTTGTGTTGTGAAGTTTTCATGTTTTGAGTAAAGATTTGATGGACTACGGAATAAGGAGTGGCAAGAGCCTAAGCTTGGTGATGCCAAGGGCACCCCAAGGTAATATTAAAGGACAACCAAGTATCTAAGCTTGGGGATGCCCCGGATGGCTGATACGTCTCCAACGTATCTATAATTTTTTTATTATTCCACGCTATTATATGAACAACTTTGGATGTTTTATATCCATTAATATGTTATTTTATATTACTTTTCGCACTAACTTATTAACCTAGAGCCCAGCGCCAATTTCTGGTTTTTCCTTGTTTTCGAGCTTTGCAGAAAAGGAATATCAAACGGAGTCCAAACGGAATAGAACTTTTACAATTTCTTGGACCAGAAGACGCACGTAGGACTTGGAGATGAAGTCATAAGAGTCCCGAGAGCTCCACAAGCCCTCGGAGGGCACCCTAGGGGCGCACCCCCTGGCTTGTGGGCCCTGCGGTACTCCTCCAAACCTAAATCTTGGCCTATAAATTCAGAAATATTCCGAAACGACTAGAAGCGTCCATGAAAATACTTTTCCATGGTCGCAGGTCTCTGACCTCGTTAGATCCCATCTGTAGGCCTTTTTTGGTACTCTGTCGGAGGGGGATTCGATCATGGAGGGCTTCTACATCAACCTTGATGCCCTTTCGATGATGCGTGAGTAGTTTACCATCGACCTACAGGTCCATAACTAGTAGCAAGATGGCTTCTTCTCTCTCTTTGATCTCCAATACAATGTTCTCCTTGGTGTTCTTGGAGATCTATTCGATGTAATCTTATTTTGCGGTGTGTTTGTCGAGATCTGATGAATTGTGGATTTATGATCATATTATCCATGAATATTATTTGAATCTTCTCTGAATTCTTATATGCATGATTTGATACATTTGTATTTCTCTTCGAATTATTGGTTTGGTTTGTCCAACTAGATTGGTAGTTCTTGCAATGGCAAAGGTGCTTAGTTTTGGGTTCAATCTTGCGGTGTCCTCACCCGGTGACAAAAGGGGTAGTGAGGCACATATTGTATCGTTGCCATCAAGGATAAAAGGATGGGGTTTATACCATATTGCTTGAGTTTATCCCTCTACATCATGTCATTTTTCTTAAGGCGTTACTCTATTCTTATGAACTTAATACTCCAGATGCATGCTGGATAGCGGTCGATGTGTGGAGTAATAGTAGTAGATGCAGGCAGGAGTCGGTCTACTTGTCACGGACGTGATGCCTATATTCATGATCATTGCCTTAGATATCGTCATAACTTTGCGCTTTTCTATCAATTGCTTGACAGTAATTTGTTTACCCACCGTATATTGTATTCAAGGGAGAAGCCTCTAGTGAAACCTATGGGCCCCGGGTCTATTTTCCATCTATTATTTTCAGATCTATAAAACCAAAAAAAATACCTTGCTGCAATTATTTTGTGTTTACTTTATTTAGCTTTTTACTTTAGTTTTAAATCTATCTCTATCAGATCTCACTCTTGTTCGTGACGTTGAAGGGATTGACAACCATTTTTCACGTTGTGTGCAAGTGTTTGTTAGTTTGTGCAGGTGCATATATTGGAGACTTGCTTGTACCTCCTACTGGATTGACACCTTGGTTCTCAACTGAGGGAAATACTTATCTCTACTTTGCTGCATCACCCTTTCCTCTTCAGGGGAAAAATCAACGCAAGCTCAAGAAGTAGCAGTGGCATCCCCTCTTTTGTCTTCAATCCTTCGATAAATTTATTTGAGGCTATATTTCTGTTCACCACATGATATGTGTTTTGCTTGGAGTGTCTTGTATTATTTGAGTCTTTGCTTTTTAGTTTTCCTCAATCATCCTTGATGTACACAACTCTTGAGATGGACACACATTAATCGTGAATTTATTAGAATAATCTATGTGATTCAGTTATATCTTTTGAGCTAGGGTAGTTGCTTTAGTGCTTCACTTATATCTTTTTTAGCACGGCGGTGATGTTATTTTGAAGAAATTGATGAACTCTCATCCTTCACTTATATTATTTTGAGAGTCTAATAACAGCAAGGTAATTTGCTTGGGTTGTGAATTTAGTCCTAATATGGGAGGCATCCAGGGGGATATAATAAAAACTTTCATGAAGAGCACTGAATATATGAGAAGTTTGATTCCTTGCGACTGTTTTTTATATATGAAGATGGTGATATTAGAGTTATGCTAGTAGTGAATTGTGTAGTTAAAGAAATACTTGTGTTAATGTTTGTGATTCTCGTAGCATGCACATATGGTCTTCTAGTTATGTGATGAAGTTGGAGCACAATTTATTCTTGATTGTCTTCCTTTGTGTGAAAGTCGGGAGTACGCGATGGTTAACTCCTACCAACCTATCCCCTAGGAGCATGCATAGTAGTACTTTTCTTCGAGGGCTAATAAACTTTTTTGCAATAAGTATTTGAGTTTTTTATGCCTAATGTTCAGTCCATGGATTATACGCACTCTCACCCTTCCACCTTTGCTATCCACTCTAGTACCGCGCAACTTTCACCGGTGCATTAAACCCACCTTATACCCTTCATCAAAATAGCCACCATACCTACCTATTATGGTATTTTCATAGCCATTCCAAGATATTGCCATGTAACTCCACTGTTTCGTCATATGTGTTTGAGTTACCTTGAGTCGTAATTTTGAGTTGTAAGTAGATAGAAGTGTGATGATCATCATTATTATAACATTGTCCCATGTGAGGTTATAAATAGAAGAGGCCAAAGATCCCAAATAATAAAAGAGGCAAAAGAGCCTAAAAAGAAAAATAAAAAGAGTCTCCAAAAAAAGAGGAGTCTAAAAAATGAGAGAAAAATATATAAGGGACAATGCTACTGTCCTTTTCCACACTTGTGCTTCAAAGTAGCACAATGTTCTTCATGATTGAGAGTATCCTATTTTGAAACTTTCATATGTTACTAGTGGGAATTTTTTGTTATATAACTTGGCTTGTATATTCCAATGATGGGCTTCCTCAAATACCATAGGTCTTCATGAGCAAGCAAGTTGGATGCACACCCACTTAGTTTTCTTTTTGATCTTTCATACACTTATAGCTCTAGTGCATCTGTTACATGGCAATCCCTACTCGCTCGCATTGATATCAATTGATGGACATCTCCATAGTCCATTAATTTGCCTAGTTGATGTGAGACTTTCTCCCTACTTTTGTCTAATACCACCTTCTATTCCACCTATAATGCTATGCTATATGTCCATGCCTCACACTCATGTATTGCGTGAAGAGTTGAAAAAGCTGAAGCGCATTAAAAAGAATGAAACAATTGCTTGGCTAACATAGGGGTGGGCATGATTTATACTTTGTGTTAAGAAGAGGGAACATAACAAGACTGTATGATTTTGTAGGGATAACTTTCTTTAGCCATGTTATTTTTTAAGCTTCATGATTTTGCTTTCTGGTATGCTTGAAGTATTATTGTTCTTATGTCAATGAACTTTTGTTTTGAATCATATGGATCTTGGTATTAATGCCAAAATAAGAAGAAATACATTGCTAAATATGTCAGGTAACATTCCACATCAAATATTCTATTTTTATCATTTACCTACTCGAGGACGAGCAGGAATTAAGCTTGGGGATGCTTGATACGTCTCCAACGTATCAATAATTTTTGGTTGTTCCATGCTATTATATTATCAACTTTGGATGTTTTATATGCATGAATATTCTATTTTATATTATTTTTGGGACTAACCTATTAGCGTAGTGTTGAGTGCTAGTTTCTGTTTTTCCTTGTTTTTGAGTTTCGTAGAAAAGGAATATCAAACGGAATAAAACTTTCGCGATGATTTTTTCTGGAGAAAAACACACCTATGTGACTTGGAGTAGGGTCCATGAAAGCCACGGGATGGCGACAAGCCGTAGGGGCGCACCCCCTGGGCTTGTGGGCCCCCATGACTCCCCTGCACCGGCTCTTTGCCCTATATATTCTCTAAAATTCCAGAAACCCTAGAGGCATCCACGAAAATACTTTTCCACCGCCGCAGGTCTCTGTTCCCGTGAGACCCCCTCTTGGGTCCTTTTCCGGTACTCGTCGAAGGGGGATTCGATCACGGAGGGCATCTACATCAACCTTGTTGCCCCTCCGATGATGTGTGAGTAGTTTACCACAGACCTACAGGTCCATAGCTAGTAACTAGATGGCTTCTCTGTCTTTGATCTTCAATACAATGTTCTCCTCGATGTTCTTGGAGATCTATTCGATGTAATCTTCTTTTGCCGTGTGTTTGTCGAGATCCAACGAATTGAGGATTTATGATGAGATTATCTATGAGTATTATTTGAGTCTTCTCTGAACTCTTTTATGCATGATTAAGATAGCTCTGTAGTTCTCTTCGATCTATCAATTTGGTTTGGCCAACTATGTTGGTTTTTCTTATTGTGGGAGAGGTGCTTTGTGATGGGTTCAATCTTGCGGTGTCCTCACAAAGTGACATAGTAGGGGTAGCAAGGCATGCATTGTATTGTTGCCATTAAGGATAAAATGATGGGGTTTATATCATATTGCATGAGTTTACCCCTCTATATCATGTCACTTGCTTAAGGCGTTACTCTGTTTTTAGCTTAATACTCTAGATGCATGCTGGATAGCCGTCGATGAGTGGAGTAATAGTAGTAGATGCAAGCAGGAGTAGGTCTACTTGTCACGGACATGATGCATATATTCATGATCATTGCCTTAGATACCGTCATAACTTTGCGCTTTTCTATCAATTGTTCGACAGTAATTTGTTTACCCACTGTATGCTTTCTCCGAGAGAGAAGCCTCTAGTGAAACCTATGGGCCCCGGGTCTATTTTCCATCTTATATTTTTCAGATCTATAAAACCAAAAAATCAAAAATATCTTGCTGCAATTATTTTGTGTTTACTTTATTTAGCTTTTTACTTCAGTTTTAAATCTATCTCTATGAGATCTCACTCTTGTTCATGGCCGTGAAGGGATTAACAACCCCTTTTTCGCATTGTGTGCAAGTGTTTGTTAGTTTTGTGCAGGTGCATAGATTGGAGACTTGCGTGTGCCTCCTAATGGATTGATACCTTGGTTCTCAGCCGAGGGAAATACTTATCTCTACTTTGTTGCATCACCATTTCCTCTTCAAGGGAAAAATCAATGCAAGCTCAAGAAGTAGCACGCCACCGTAATCTCCTCACGCCCTCGCATAATGCAAGATGTCGTGATTTCACTAAGGGACCCTTGAGGGCGGTCACTGAACCCGTACAAATGACAACCCTTGGGGGCTGTCACCGAACCCGTACACTTTGGCAACCCTTGGGGCGGTCATCGGAACCCGTTAATTGCTCGGGGCGATCTCAACAACCTAATTGGAGACCCCCAACGCTTCCCCAGAGCTTTGCACCACAATGATTGAGCTCTGAACAGCACAAACCGTCTAGGGCACTAAGGCACCCAAGAGGAACAAGCTCAAGGGTACCAAGCACCCAAGACTAATAAGCTTCTCAACGTGACTTCCACGTATCACCGTGGAGAACTCAAACCGATGCACCAAATGCAATGGCAAGGGCACACAAAGTGCCCAATTCCCCTCCCAAGTCCCACCACGACAACTAATGTTATGGAAGAAACCGAGAGGAAGAACGAAGAAGAGAACACGAAGAACTCCAAGATATAGATCCAAGGGGTTCCCCTCATATAGAGGAAAAAGTGATTGGTGGAAACGTAGATCTAGATCTCCTCTCTCTTTTCCTCCAAATACTAGCTAGAATCCATGGAGGGATTGAGAGATAGCTCAAAGAAGGTCAACAATGGGGGAAGAACATGAGATAAAGGGATAAGGTTCAATGGGGAAGAAGACCCCTTTTATAGGTTGGGAAAGTCCAACTGTTATGTGCTCAGCCTGCACATGAGCGGTACTACTGCTCCATCGAGCGGTACTACCGCTCAGGCAGTAGTAACAAGATAATCGAGCAATGGCTAAGAACCTTGGGGCGATAGTGCAGCTTGTAAGTGGTACTACCGCCCAACAGGGGTGGTACTATCGCTTATAGGTGGTGCTGCCGCACCTCACTTCCGCCCGACTACTGCTGGACCCGACATGAAAAATAGAACCCCAAGAAACCAGCAGTAGAAGACGCAGAGCTTTACAGCGGAAGTACCACTTAAGCGGTACTACCGCCCGTCAAGGACGATACTACCTCTTATAAGCGGTACTACCGCTCTCCGGAGCGGTACTACCGCAAGGGTGCATTAAGCAAACCCCAAGCAAAACAGATGCAGCAAGAAAACCAAAACTACCACAACTTCTGCAAATGAGCTCCGAATTGAGCAAACTCAAGGTTATGGTAAGAAGAGGCGGGGGAGGTATGCCTAAGATATAGAGGAGATAAACCTACAACAGAGAAGAACCAGCATAACCTCCAACACCAAAAACATCATAAAAGATGCATGTGAACTCCGTTTTCGATGAACTTGAGCTTGTCAAGAAGATGACCAAAAGCTCCAAATCTTACTAGGAGAAAACCAAACAAGAACCGAGAAAGATGATGTAAGGATGCAATGGTTTGAGCTCTCTACGGACGATACGATCAAGCTACTCACTTGAGAGCCCCACTTGGTAGTTTGGCAATCGATCCTATAACCCGGTCTCTCAACAACTACCATGAGACCGGTAAACAAAAAACCTATCAAGGGCAAACCTTTGCCTTGCACATAGTCCACTTGAGATAGATTATGATGATCTTGACTTCCTCAAGTTGGACCACCTTTCTTGATTGCGTTGGCTAGGTGAATACTACTTGATTGCTCCCCCATACTACACTATGGGTGAGCTACTCTTCGGCACATCTTCACAAGTCCATTGTCATCACAATGGACGGCAAGCTTCAAGGACGTGATCTGTTTGTGATGATCCACTTGAACTTGCATGCCTCAACCTAACCCCTCAAAGAACTCCACGTAGACCATGGGTTGGTGCACAAAGCGTAATGGACAATTCATACCATACCGTGGAATCACTTGATCCCTCTCGGTACATCTTCTACGCTTTGTGTGTTGCTCAACTTGATTCACTATTTGACTTAGTCTTGATCAACCTGTCACATGACCAATCTTTAGATAATTCCTTGAATAGCACCTTGGTCATCACATACTCTCCTTGAAACCAACAAATGGACTTCAAGAAAAGCCTATGGACAAATCCTTTGAATATAACTCAAGGCAATCATTAGTCCACAGAGATTGTCATCAATTACCAAAACCAAACATGGGGCACCCCATGTTCTTTCACATGGTGCCGCCTTGTTGCCCCTCCGATGGATGGCGTAACGACATTCTTCGCTTGGTGGTCTCTGGTGGCCGAGACCTCCCTAGGCTGTTTGAGGAAAGGCCTTAACTCCATCATCGGGTTGTCTGCCTGGGCCATCTGGAAGCATCACAATGCTACTATCTTAGACGGTCGGCAACCTTCCACCAACAATTTGATCACAGCTATCAAGGACGATGCTCGCCTATGGGCCAAGGTGAGCGCCAAGGGATTAGCTAGCATTATACATGTAACCTGAGCTAACTGTACTGAGGCTGAGCATCCTCGCCTTCTCATGCTTGCTGTCGCACCTCCCAGACGCCTGGCCACATACGTGTGTGAGGCGGCACCTTGTAACACCTTGTAACATTCACTTTCTCCCCTCATATTCACAAAAAAATATGTTGAGTGAGCCCAAAAGAAATAATGACAAAGCTATAAGGGCATATTTCTCCCTAAGTGGTCTTGGTGATTGATGACAATGCATTTGCAGACTAATCGTGTGCATTGAGCTTTTTCAGATATCTCATGTCTAGGCACAAGATGATTCATCGCCACTCGGAGCCTGTAGAAGACGGCATTTCCTTCTATTTCTTTTCGGTGGAATTGAGTCATAGGAAAGCCGTACTATTAAGAGGGGATCCGCTTCAGAAAGGTTAGGGTGGAATCAACACGTACACATCTATCCCTTTGCACCACCTTTCCTTCGCTTCTTTGGAGCACCGGTTGTTTTCCTAGTTGTTGCAAAGACAAAGGCTTCCTAGTACTACTGTTCTGTGGCATGTGGTAGTACCGCAGAGACCCACGGTAGTACTGCCCCATGGCTGCGGCAGTACCGCACATTGCCGGTAGTGCCGCGCCAGGTTCGCGGTAGTACAGTGGCCTCTGCCCCAGTGCCATGGCTAGCACAGAAGTAGGAGCGGAAGTAATGTTTTACTTCCGCACCCTACGTGGTAGTACCGCTCCAGGTGAGCGGTAGTACCGTGTGGGGTTTTTTGCATCGATCGAAACTCTGCGGAAGTAGCCATGGATGTAATTTTATTAGTCCGTGCTCTTCCCAGCCCAGGTTGTACCCTGCCTTGCGGTAGTACCGCTCCGGTAGTACTACCCTTGTTGCTATACGCAACAGGGCCGCATTTGGCTCCTTTCGTGCGAGAAGTAGTACCGCACCGCCTTGCGGTAGTACCGCATGGTCTTGCGGTAGTACCGCAAGTCTGGTGCGGTACCGCGTGTCGTAGGCAGAGTTGGTGGATAACGGTTGGATCTTTCCTCTTACTATATAAGGGGGTCTTCTTCCCCAAGTTGACTACCTCTTCCCTCCCTAAGCTCCATTGTTTCTCAAAGCTCCATTTTCGCCTGATCTCTCTCCCTAGCCAATCAAACTTGTTGATTTCCTAGGGATTGGTTGAGAAGGCATCGATCTACACTTCCACCAAGAGAAATTTGATTCCCCCCACTAATCCCTTGTGGATCTTGTTACTCTTGGGCGTTTGAGCACCCTAGACGGTTGAGGTCACCTCGGAGGCATAGTCCATTGTGGTGAAGCTTCGTGGTGTCATTGGGAGCCTCCAATTACGTTGTGTAGATAGCCCCAATCTTGATTGTAATGGTTCGGCCGCCGCCTTCAAGAGCACCACTAGTGGAATCACGGCACCTCGCATTGTGTGAGAGCATGAGGAGAATACGGTGGCCCTAGTGGCATCTTGGGGAGCAATGTGCCTCCACACCGCTCCAACGGAGACGTACTTCCTCTCAAAGGGAAGGAACTTCAGTAACACATCCGCGTCTCCACCGGCTCCACTTGTGGTTATCTCTTACCTTTACTTGCGCAAGCTTTTGTTGTGGTGTATAGCTTGCTTGCTTGTGTGCTTGTTATTGTTGCATCATATAGGTTGCCCACCTAGTTGCATATCTAGACAACCTATCTTGATGCTAAGTTTAATTTGGTTAAGAAAAGCTAAAAATTGTTAGTTGCCTATTCACCCCCCCCCCTCTAGTCAACCATATCGATCCTTTCAATTGGTAGCAGAGCCTCGTCTCTTTATTAAGGACTTTACCATCCAAAGAGTATGGGTGACAACGTAGTCGAGACGGAGGAACACCCTGGTGGGAATCCTTCCTTGTCTATGTCCGATGGGGGACCCTTGGTCTCTCGTGAGGAGTTCAATGTGGCTTTGGACACACTGAAAACCTCAATGACGACCGAGGTCAAAGGCATGTTCAAAGAATTTCTTGATGGTCTTAAATTATCCACCGCACCGTTGGAAGTGGCTCGTCCTACTAACAAGATGATGAATGCTATTCCCGAGAAGGGAGAAGCTAGTAGTGATCAAGTTCCCATGTCTAAGACCGGGAGTGGCATCTTTGCTCGTGTTGAACCACCCATTAATTATGGGGACTCATTCCCTCTCCGCATCTAACTTCCGTTGGTCCTCCCCCTAAGTATGTAAACAATGTTGATTTTGCTACTTGGACATTTCGCTTTAAACATCATTTAAATCATTGGTCTACTAATCTTTGGAGAATCATTGAGCAAGGTTTCTACCCGCATGATCCATACAACTTAACTCCAAGAGAAGACGTGGATCATCAATTCAACGAGTCCGTTCTTTGCATTCTTCAAGAAGCCATTCCTCCCGCAGACATTGGACATCTACGACCTTTCTCTATGGCCAAGGGAGCATGGGAGCATGCCGTTTTCTTGTACAAGGGAAGCGCAAGCATTCAACGCTCCAACTATGAAGTTGTGCAAGATGAAGCCGATGAGTTTGCCATGGTCGAAGATGAAGAACCCCGTGAACTTTATCGGAGATTAACTACACTTGCGATCTCACTCCGAGATCATGGAAGCAAAGATACGGATGACAATTTGATCAAGCGCAAGTTTCTCAAGGCCATGATGCTCTATCACAAGGCCATGTCTTCCGTCATCCGCCAAAGGCCGGACTTCCACAACTTGTCCTCAAGTGAAGTGTTGGATGATTTTGTTGCAATGAGGATCTTGGACAAGATCACCGACAATGTGGTGTTGCGAGCTCAACAATCAAATAAGCCCAATCTTGCTTTGAAGGCCAAGGCTTGTGTGGAAGAAGAGGATGAAGAGGAGTGTTGCCCCGAAGACACCAAATATGCATATCATGAGCACATGGCTCTTGCTTCTCGGCAATTTTGGTGCAACAAGAAAAATTCAAGGCCCAACTTCAACAAGAACAATTCAACTGGTGTCAATGGCAAGCAACGTGTGGGGACTTGCTACAACTGTGGCAATCTGAGTCATTTTGTTGTGGATCGCCCATATATGAAAAGGGAAGACAATGGAGGAAAGCTTATCCAAAAAGACAAGGCCAAGTCATTCCCCAACAAGAACAACTTCACCAAGAAGCCCAAAGGATTGGTGGCACAAGAAGAATATGATGAGGATGAGGATGATGAAGAAGGTGACGAGATGGTTACCATGGCCACAATTGCAATTGCAACAACTCCACGGTCATCCCTCTTTGACTCACCAAATGAGAACATCACCGCCAAGTGCCTCATGGCTAAAGCCACCAACAAGGTAACCTCCAACATCAATACTACCATCATTTCTAATCCTTCATTGATGGATTGCATTGATCAAAGTGAGGTAGCGGAGAAGGAGGAAAATGAATTTGAGTCTTTTATGTGTAATCTCAAAGGTAAACCCAAGAAGCACTCCGTTGCTCTCTTGGAACAACTTGGTGAAGCCAATGACATGATCGAGGCTCACGAAGAGACTATCTCTAAGATGGAGGGTCATGGTCGAGACTATGTCGATGAAATATTGGATCTCTTTAATGCTCTTGAGGAAGAGTGTGGTCTTCATTTGGCTCTTGAGGAGTCACACAACGATGATCATGCTAAACTAAAGAAAGATCTTGATCATGCTTTAGTTGTCTCTCGTGTGCTCAATTCCGAAAAGGCAAAACTTGTGGTTGACCATGCTAGACTCAAGGAGGAGTTTGCTACACTTGACAAGGCTCACAAGGTCTTGAATAGTGTACATGCTAGTCTCAAAGAGTCTCATTATCAACTTCAAGTTTCGCTAACCAAGGAGAAAGCCACTTTTCCTCACATGGTTTTAATTGATAATGCAAATGCTACTAACCCTTGTTGTGACCATGTGCATCTTGTGGAAGATAATGCCAAGTTGAAGAAGCAACTTGAGAAAGGCCTTGTGTCTTGCATACAAGGTGAAAAGAACCTCAATGACCTCTTGAGCAATCAAAAGGAAGTTGTTGCCATGGAGGGGATTGGGTTTGTACCCAAGCCCAAGAAGAAGAAGAATGACAAGACCAAGCAACCTCCTCCTCTCAAGCAAACCTTTGTGAAGGAGGGAGAGGGTACTCCTAAGGAGAAGAAGAACAATGTGAAGGGTAGTGGAGTCAAGAAAGACATCTCCACTCCTTCCAACAAAGCCGGCAACTTTAACCTGTCTTATGTGTTATGTCATGCTAGTGATGGACATGTTTATGCTAAATTTGTTGGTTCTTCTTATGAGTACATTGAATGGTCTATTTGGGTTCCTAATACCCTTGTTACTAACGTCAAATGACCCATTACAAAATGGGTACCTAAAACCATGCATTGATCTCTTGTATGGGTTTGCTTCCGGTGGGGGGTCATGGTTGCTCGATAGTGGAGCCACAAATCATATGACCAGAAGCAAAGACTTGGTGGTGGACGTGCACAAAGTTTCATCTATGCCCACCAATGTCGAATTGGGTGATGCTTCGTCATCTAAGGTATTGGGTCTCGGCAAGGTTGTTGTTTCTGATGATCTCACGATCGAGAAAGTCGTGCTTGTTGAGTCCCTTGCATACAACTTACTTTCCGTTTATCAACTTGCACTCATGGGTTTTGCTACTTTCTTTGATATTGATTCCATGGCCCTCTTGTGGAGCATGACTCTTAAAGTAGCCTTTGTTGGGAATGTCGAGAACGGCCTCTATGTGGTCAACTTCTCAGAGCGACATGCCTAATGGCTCAAGTTGATGTGGGATGGCTTTGTCATCGCCGTTTAGCCCACGTCAATATGAGATCTTTGCAAAGTCTTCTCAAGGGGGACCATGTCCGTGGACTAACAAATGTTAGTTTTGCCAAAGATCATGCTTGCGGTGCTTGTATCGAAGGAAAGCTACATGAGAAGGCTCACCCTCCCACGACTATCATCTACTCGATGAGGCCTTTAGAGCTCCTTCACATGGATCTCTTTGGGCCTCCATCCTTTGATAGTCTTGGGGGTAGAAAGTATTGCTTGGTGATCGTGGATGATTATTCAAGATACACTTGGGTATTTTTCTTCAAGAGGAAGAGTGAGATCCAGCGAACCGTCATCAACTTTGCAAATGAAGCTCGACATCAACATGATGCAAAGATCTTGATGATTCGAAGCGACAACGGCACTGAGTTCAAGAACTACACCTTGGATGAGTTCCTTAGTGATGAGGGAATCAAGCCTCAATATGCCGCACCTTATATCCCTCAACAAAATAGTGTGGCGAAGAGGAAGAATCGGACATTGATGGACGCGGCAAGGACCATGATGGCAGATTTCAAGTCTTTGTACAACTTTTGGGCCGAAGCCATCAACACCGCTCGTCATGCATCCAATCGGCTCTATCTCCGCAAAGGCTTGAGCAAGACTCCATATGAGATACTTACCGGTAACAAGCCCAACCTCAAGTACTTCCGGGTGTTCGGTTGTAAGTGCTTTATACTCAAGAAAGGTGTTCGTTTGTTTAAATTTGAAGCTAGATATCATGAGGGCATATTTGTTGGTTATGCTACAAACTCTCATGCTTATTGTGTCCTCAACAAGTCCATCAGACTCATTGAGGAGACGTGTAACATGGAGTTTGATGAGAATAACGGCTCTCAAGGGGAGCAAAGTGGTACTTGTGATGTAGGTGATGAAATTCCTCCCCAAGCCATAAGAAGAATAGGTATTGGTCATATCCTACCCATTGAGGAACCCCTTGTGGCCGAAGGAGAAGGACAATGTTCCATTCAAGTGGAACCATCACCAACCCAAGACCCACACGCTTCCGAAGAACAAAGTGAAGGCCCTCAACCTAATGAACAAGGCCAATTGCAAGATCAACCACAAGATGGTGTTGATCCACCAAGTGATGCACAAGGCCAAGTTCCTTCCCCCGAGCAAGTTCAAAATCAAGAGCAAGCTCAAGGTCAAGAACAAGCTCAAGACGACGCTCATGATGATCAAGTTTCCGCACCTCAACTCACACTTGAGGAGCAATTAGAGCATCGTGCCGCCAAAGTTGCTTCCAGGCTCGCTGCTAGAGAGCATCACATGGAGAATATCCTTGGAAGCATTACAAAGGGGGTAACCACTCGTAGACAATTGGTAAACTATTGGGCTCATCATGCGTTTGTCTCTTGTGTTGAACCCCAAAAGGTCTATGAGGCGCTCGAAGACCCTGATTGGCTCAATGCAATGCATGAAGAACTACATAACTTCGAGCGCAACAAGGTGTGGTGGCTGATGCCAAGACCGAAGGAGAACCATAATGTCATTGGAACCAAATGGATCTTTAAGAACAAGCAAGATGCTCACGGGATAGTCATTCACAACAAGGCTCGTTTGGTGGCACAAGGCTACTCCCAAGTCGAGGGTATCGACTACAATGAAACTTTTGCCCACGTTGCTCGCCTTGAATCTATTAGATTGTTGCTTGCCTATGCTTTCCATCATAACTTTAAATTGCAACAAATGGATGTGAAATGTGCATTTCTTAATGGTCCTCTTAATGAGTTGGTATATGTCAAACAGCCCCCGAGGTTCGAGGATCCTATGTTCCCCAATCACATGTATCAACTCGATAAGGCGCTCTATGGCCTTAAACAAGCCCCACATGCGTGGTATGAGCATCTTACCGAGTTGCTGCAAGATCGTGGGTTTGAAATTGGGAGAATCGACCCCACTCTTTTTACCAAGAAGGTCAAAGGGGAGTTGTTTGTATGCCAACTATATGTTGATGATATTATCTTTTTTTCACCTAACAAAGCTTTCAATGATGAGTTTGATGCACTCATGACCGCGGAGTTTGAGATGTCCATGATGGGAGAGTTGAAGTTCTTCCTTGGGTTCGAAATCAAACAAAGACGAGAAGGAATGTTCATCAAACAAGCCAAATACACTCAAGACATGCTCAAGAGATTCAATCTAAGTGATATCAAGCCGGCTACTACTCCAATGCCTACCAAATGCCAACTTGACATTGATCCCAATGGTAAAGCGGTGGATCAAAAGGTATCTCGGTCTATGATTGGATCCTTGCTTTAACTTTGCGCATCTAGACCGAATATCATGTTAAGTGTGGGAATTTGTGCACGATTTCAAGTCTCACCTAAGGAAAGTCACTTTGTGATGGTCAAACGAATCTTTCAATATTTGGCTCATACCCCAAACTTTGGCTTATGGTACCCAAGAGGAGCAAACTTCAATCTTGTAGGTCTCTCGGATTCGGATTGGGCGGGAGACAACGTGGATAGGAAGTCAACTTCCAGAGGGTGCCAATTTCTTGGTGTTCTTTGGTGAGTTGGTCTTCCAAGAAGCAAAGTTGTGTATCTCTCTCCTCCACCGAAGCCGAGTATGTGGTTGCCGGCAGCTGTTGTGCTCAACTTTTATGGATTAGGCAAACTTTAAAGTATTACGGTGGCATTGTGACAAAGTGCCTCTTTGGTGTGACAATGAAAGCGCCATCAAGATCTCCCTCAACCTGGTGCAACACTTCAAGACGAAGCATATTGAGATTCGGTATCACTTCATCCAGGAGCATATTCGACGAGGGGATATTGATCTTCATTATGTCAACACTCATGATAACCTTGCAGATATTTTCATGAAGCCTTTAGAAGAAGCAAGATTTCGCGATTTAAGGCATGAGCTAAATACCATAGATTTGAGCAATGTGGATTGAAACCTTGCACACCCCACCCCACTCAATATGTTGTCTTGTCTAGATATAGGCATGAACATAGCGGGGGTGTTGTACTCTCAATGAACTCTCCCTCCCCCCATTATGCATAAATTGATCAACTCTTTCACATTAGCCATTTGAGATGGTACTTGTGCTTAAAAGACGAGTTTTGGTCATGGGCCCAAGGATAATTCTTCGTGGTGCCATACCAATTGACTCAAACATAGGTGGCTCCGGCCACCGCCCTCTCTTTGAAGAGGTTGAGTTGTTCCCTTGTTCCTTGTTGTCCTTTGCTCTCTCTTTGAACCGTCTCTGTGTTTAGCTGCCTTGAGTGTGTGCTCTTTTGCGTGTTCTTGTGTTTGAAGGATGTATTGCAAAGGCCTTGGTCTTCTTGTGTTTGTGAAACTAGCATTTTTTCTTGGGTAACGGTACTACTGCGGCATGCCACGGTATTATCGCAGGAGTTTCGCACGGTACTACCGTGCCCATCACGGTAGTAAATTTTTACTACCGCTGGACAAGCGGTACTGCCGCCCTGCGTGCGGTACTTCTCTCTCTCTCTCTCTCTCTCTCTCTCTCTCTCTCTCTCTCTCTCTCTCTCTCTCTCTCTCTCCTGACCAAGAACCGCGCTGGAGGACCTCGCTGGATCTCTGTCTCCGGTCGCTCCCCTTGCATTCCGACCGGTAGGATCACTCCCTGTAATGCCCAGGATGGAGTTATACCTCCTACGTGTCGAGGCACGACTTAAAGGCATAAATCCATCCTAGAATGATCTCAAGTTCGGTAATCTTGGCACAACTCATGTAAAAGAGGGGATAGTAAACAGAAAATAGTTGGCTTACACTCGCCACGTCACAGAATTACAGTACAAGTCTCAAACATCATACATTAAGAACATCACAACCCTCTAAGGGCAAAGGCCAAATGTCAAAGTACCAAACTGGAATAAATAAACCACAGGCGGATCGAATCCTAGTAAGAGACTCCACTACTGATCATCCGGGTATCGCACATAGTACCGACTACGCTCCTCGTCGTACTCCCAATCCAGCTCGGTGCCATCACCTGGATAGCTCACAACTGGACCTGCATCTGGTGTGTGAAGTAACTGTGAGCCACAGAGGACTCAGCAATCCCGTCTCCGGGTAACAAGACTATTTAAGCCTTTGGGTGAGGATAAGGCTGAAGAAAAGAATAAGTGTCTGCAGCAGCAACTAGCAACTAGCTTACGTGAGTGAGAGCGAGAAGAGAAGGCCTCGGCGAGAAGTGATCACGAAGTGATCCTAGCTACAAGCTCAACAAACATAACTCCTCCGTGTTCAACTCCCGAATCCCTATTCGGAAATTGATGGTCACGGAACACACGCTGGTAGTGTATTAGTAACATTGTGTCAAGTTATCTACAACCGGAATTAACAAGCTCCCATCTGCCACATAACCGCTGGCACGGCTTTCGAAAGTTCAAACCCTGCAGGGGTGTTCCAACTTGACCCACTACAAGCCCACGATCCACGGAGTCGCAACTCCAAAGTGGGAAGACCCGAGTATCCTCGGAATCCCGTGCTCAAGATATACCGAGCTAAGGTAAGGCTAATCCAGCAAATCCTCCCGGCGTGTCGACACCCTGATAGTAGCCGCGCGTATCTAAGTCTCAGGACACGACCAGATGGGTGATGCTACGGGTTTATATCAATCCTCGAGTTTCCTCGTGGTGACCCCGCAGGACCCCCGTTTCGGACCAACACTCATGAGGAGCACTGGCCCGGGGTTGTTGATTAAGAACTCGGGTTAATTACTCCCTATGCAAGTTATTTAGTTATTAGGCAAATAGTACCAATGTTGGGACTTGCTGGAAAAGACTTAGCACTTAGCGGTTTATCGAGGGGGTCCCATACACCCCAACCGTGTTAGGAACGCATAATCAAGGAACATAACACCGGTTTATACGGTTCCTAACGGCATGAGTGGAACAAATCACCAAGCAAAAGGCTTAGCCTTCCACCCTTGCCAATATATAGATGATTTCATTTAAGCATTTATATAGTGTGATATAACCCAACCAAACTTCAACATGAAGCAAGCATCTTCGATCTTCACCTGCAACTAGCAATGCTATAAGAAGGGCTGAGCGAAGCGTACTTAGCCAAGCAACGGTTTGCATAGGTAGGTTGGTTAAACATGGCAATTGGTTACAAGTAGGAGGCTGACAAGAAGATCATGGGCATCGAGGCAAAACTATAGAGCGGAACTACTAGCAATAGGCAAAGATAGTAATGTTATCGGGGTTCGGTCATCTTGCCTGAAGAGAAGTCGTTCGGATCGTAAGAAGGGTCCTCGTGCTCAACCTCGTTGGTAACCTCGTGCTCAACCTCGAACTCAGACTCAGCTCCCGGCTCTAAACAAACAATCACACCAAGCACCAATCAACAAGATGCAATGCGCACTCGAAAAAGATGAATGCATGATGGATGCACTAAGGATGCACACGGAGCACGGAAAATATCACTCAAGCAAATCACCTCAAAACATGATAACAATCTGATATTATTAATCTACACAGAAAATCAATCAAGTTTGATATAAGATTCGCTGAAATCGGAGTTACGGGCTAAAAGTTATGCCCGAAACAAGATTTGAGCGAAAGCTGAAAATTACAGCAACATAGCAACTTCGGAGCTCAAAATAATTGAGCTACAGCACTCAAATATCATGGCAAAGGACATGAACACAAACTAGACATATACTACAGCAACTAAGTCCAAAGGTGCACCCCCAACGGAGCCACGGATCAATAGCAATGATCTTGGACATATGGAACTTGACAATAAAATTCTGGCAGCAGAATTTTATTGAAACTTTGGAGCAAAAGATAAACATGCTACAGCCACTTAAATAGACATGTGAGGACATGAATGGAAAGACAAGAATATATACTACAAGGAACAATCAAGATCCACTCCAAAACTATCATGCTTTGTCCTAGAACATCACACGAACATGGCATCGGAACGTTACAGATTTCAGACTTAGTGAAAAACCACTAAGTCCTAAAACAGCAATATCATCATGGCATCTAAAAGAGCATGTTTAAGTCACCTCGAAACTAAACATGGCAAGAGGTAAGAACCTCATCAAAGTACACATGAAGGTGATCCCTAAACACACAAGCATGCATCATAGAGGTAAACACAACGATAGCAACGAGCTCAACAAGGTGGCATTTCGTAACAAGTGAAAACACATTACAGCCACATGGCACTTTGCAACGATGATAACAAGGCAATAATAAATCTACCATGCAACCTATCACATACAACACATAGAGCATGGCAAGACGAACACGTGGACATGTCATTTGCATCATTTGGACAAACGAGCTAAAAGATAACACATGGCAAAGGTGGCATAAACATAACACATAGCAGCAGTTTATATCATGATGCACTCTTGCAACAGAAAAACGAGCACCTAAATGATCTCTAACATGCATGACAACAACAGGTAAAACGTAGAGCAAGTCTCTACGAACGTCTGGACATGCTAAATGCGCGAATCGGAGCAACCGACAAAAAGTTAGAGCAGGTCAAACATTGCATTTCAGAACAGAATTAACAGGGACTTAGGAGTGGGGAGTCAACCTCAGAGATCTGAAAAAAAAGGAGATGGGCCGGCGCGGCGGCTAGGGCCCAGGGCGGCGGATCTGCGCGGCCCGGCGGGAGGCGGTCGCGGTGGGAGGCCTACGGGCCTCGGGGCGGCTCGGCCCGCGGAGGAGGGCGCGGAGCCCGCGGTGGCGCGCGCGCGGCCTGGCGCCTGGCGGCCTGCGGGGCGGAGCGGCTCGGCTGGCTGTGGTCGAGTGGAGGGAGTAGGCCGCCCGGCCTGCGGTGGCCTGGAGGGCTCGCGGTGGCAATCTGGGCCTGGAGGCAGTGCTCGATGCGGGAGGCTGGGGCAACTTGGCGAGGCGGGCCGGGAGGTTCCAGATCGGGGCGAGGGAGCCTCCCGGTGAAGTGGTCCTGCGGCTTGCGGGAAAACGGCGGAGGCCCGCTGCGCTGGTCGAAGGAGCGAGGCCAGGCGCTCGGTGCGGCGATGCGGCCAAGTGGCCCCAGGCCTGGCGAGGCGATCGAGCCAGCTGGCCTGGATCGGTCGGTGCGGGGATCCAGATCGGGATCGATTCCCGATCTGCGACGGCGCTGGCTGGCTACGAAGGAAAGAACGGCGGCGGCTGCGCTGCTCCTCGGGAGCCAGAAGGATTTTTGGGGATCTGAGAAGAGCACAAAAAAAGAGGAGGGGGAAGGATCTATAGGATAGGGATGCCCAAAATGGACATAGGGGGGCCTAAATATAGCAGTTTTTCTAGGGTTAGGGGGATTTAGAGGTGCTAGGAGCCCTCCGATCGCGATCCGATGGATCCGATCGCGGGGGTAGTCTAGGAGGGCCTAGGGAATAGAAGTAGACTGCAGTAGGGGTGTTTCCGGGACACAAAGTGAAGGCACTTTGGACCCACACGAACAACGGATGGAAAAGCCAACGGAGTCCAAACGAGACGAGATTTGAGAGGCGAGTTGCACACAACAAAACAACAACACACACAACAACCTCGCGGCACACCGGTAACGTTACACGCCCGAACAACAAAGTAGGCCTACGGGACGTCACGGACGCGTGAGGGAGCTCCGGAACGCGAAACAGACAACGGGAACAAACACGCGGAACCGGATGCAACCGACAACACAAATGCAATGCAATGCACATGTCTACATGATATGAATGCATGCCGCACACTCACACAACAAAACGACGAAAACCCAAAAGACAAAGAACCCGGAATGGAAATAGATGAAGCCGGAGATATATTATATACCCAAAAGGGAAAGTATTACATCCGGGGCATTACAAACTCTCCTCTACTACAAAAAGATCTCGTCCCGAGATCTAGGACTGGAAAAAGGAAGGGTACTCGGAACGAAGATGATCTTCTCGTTCCCAGGTAGCTTCACGGTCGGTGTGATGTGACCACTTGACTTTCAGAAATTTGATGGACTTGTTGCGGGTCTTGCGTTCGGTTTCTTCGAGAATGGCAACTGGGTGCTCTCGGTAGGACAGGTCTTGTTGAAGATCAATCTCCTCAAACGGAATCATGCGCTCAGGTGCCTTGAAGCATTTGCGAAGTTGAGACACATGGAAGACATCATGAACATTTGCAAAGTTTGAAGGGACCTCAAGTTGATAGGCTAGGTCGCCTCTTTTGCCAAGAATCTTGAAAGGCCCGACGTATCTCGGAGCAAGCTTTCCTTTGATACCGAATCTTTGGGTTCCTTTCATCGGAGAAACTCGGAGATAGACATGATCATCGATGTTGAATGCCAAATCACGATGCTTGCCATCATAGTAGCTCTTCTGACGCGACTGAGCGGCCTTGAGATTCTCACGTATGACTTTGCACATTTCTTCGGCTTCTGAGATCAAGTCATTGCCAAGAAGTTGGCGTTCGCCTGTTTCAGACCAGTTGAGAGGGGTACGGCACTTTCTGCCATAGAGAATTTCAAACGGTGCTTTGCCTGCACTTGCTTGAAACCTGTTGTTGTAAGAGAACTCGGCAAATGGAAGGCAGTCTTCCCATTTCATGCCAAAGGAGATGACACAGGCTCTGAGCATGTCTTCTAGAATCTGATTCACACGCTCGACTTGACCACTAGTCTGAGGGTGAAAAGCAGTGCTGAATCTGATCTTAGTGCCCATGGCGGACTGAAAGGAGTCCCAGAACCTTGACGTGAACAAGCTTCCACGGTCTGAGGATATAACTTGAGGAATGCCATGTAGGGACACAATTCTGGAAGTGTACAGCTCTGCAAGTTGAGCTGCATTGATTGATTCTTTGACTGGAAGAAAGTGAGCGACTTTGGTAAGCTTGTCAATCACCACAAAGATAGCATCATTTCCTCGCTTGGATTTAGGAAAGCCAGTGACGAAGTCCATTTCAATGTGGTCGAACTTCCACTCGGGGATAGGAAGAGGTTGGAGAAGACCGGCTGGACGTTGATGTTCTGCTTTCACTCTTCTGCATACATCACATTCGTTCACGAATTGGGCAATTTCCCTTTTCATGCGTGTCCACCAGTAAGACTGCTTGAGATCTTGATACATCTTGGAACTGCCAGGATGAATGGAAAGGAGAGAATCATGAGCTTCTTCCATTATGAGCTTCCTGAGATCACCTTTGGGAACAACGAGTCTGTCCTCGAAGAACAAGGTATCTCTCTCATCAACACGGAAGCACTTGTATTTTGGAGTGCCCTTTGCAATCCCATGTTTCACTTTCTTCACCATGGTATCACTGAGCTGGGCCTCACGGACTTGATCTTCCAAGGTAGGAGCAATTTGGAGATTTGCAAGAAAACCCTACGGAACAACTTGGAGGTTGAGTTTCCTGAATGCTTCACAAAGCTCAGGCTGGTATGGCTTGATAAGAAGGCTGTTGCAATATGCCTTTCTGCTCAAAGCATCTGCAATCACATTCGCCTTGCCAGGAGTGTATTCAATGCTGGGATTATACTCTTGGATCATTTCGACCCAACGAGTCTGGCGGAGGTTCAGATGCGGCTGTGTGAAGATGTACTTCAAGCTCTTGTGATCAGTGAAGATGTCGACCTTTCTGCCCAACAACAGATGTCTCCACGTAATCAGAGCATGTACCACAGCTGCTAGCTCGAGATCATGTGTGGGATAGTTCTTCTCACTTGGCTTTAGCTGACGAGAAGTGTATGCCACAATTCTCTTATCTTGCATAAGCACACCACCAAGACCTTGAAGAGAAGCATCACAGAATACTTCATAGGGCTTGGATTCATCCGGAGGAGTCAGAACTGGAGCAGAAACAAGCTTCTCTTTGAGGGTTTTGAATGCCACTTCACACTCTGGAGACCAAAAGTATTTGACATTCTTCTGAAGCAGGTTGGAAAGAGGCTTGGCAATCTTGGAGAAGTTCTCAACAAACCTTCTGCAATAGCTGGCAAGACCCAGAAAACTGCGGAGCTGCTTGACGTTCTGTGGAGCTTCCCAGTTGACAATTGCTTCAACTTTCTCGGGATTAACCGCAATACCGTCAGCTGAGATGATGTGGTCCAGGTACAAAACCTTATCGAGCCAAAACTCGCACTTGGAGAACTTGGCATAGAATTTATGCTCTCGGAGTCGATCAAGAACCAGACGTAAGTGCTTTTCGTGATATTCTTCATTCTTGGAAAACACCAGAATATCATCCAGATACACAAGCACAAACTCGCCAGTATAGGGGTTGAAGATGTAATGCATCATCCTTGAAAAGGTAGGAGGAGCATTGGCGAGACCGAAGGACATGACGGTATACTCGTATGAACCGTAGCTCGTTCTGAAGGCCGTCTTGGGAATGTATTCCTCGCGAATGCGAATTTGATGATAGCCCATTCGGAGGTCAAGCTTAGAGAACACTTTGGCTCCTTTGAGCTGCTCAAAGAGTTCGTTGATGTTGGGGAGCGGATACTTGTTCTTAATCGTCTTCTTGTTCAATGGCCGGTAGTCAACACAGAGACACTCCGTGCCATCTTTCTTCTTGACAAATAAGACACCACAGCCCCACGGAGACGTACTAGGTCTGATGAGACCCATACTCTCCTGCTTATCCAGCTGCTTCTTCAATTCCTTCAATTCATCCGGAGAGAGCTTGTACGGACGCCGGCATGCAGGCTCAGTGCCCGGCTCGAGTTCAATGACAAACTCCACCTGACGGTGTGGAGGCATGCCTGGAAGTTCTTCAGGAAAGACGTCTTGATATTCGTTCACCACCGGAATTTGAGATATGGCATTAATTTCGCCCTTATCATTGAGAGAGAAAAGTCTGATAGTGTTATCCCTGGAGGCGAAGATAATCACATCTTCATCAGAATGAGTCATCTTGACTTCCTTTTGAGCACAATCAATATGAGCATCGTGCTGAGAAAGCCAATCCATTCCGAGGATGAGGTCGATGTCAGAATTACCAAGAATCACCGGAGAAGCCAAAAATCGATAATCACCCATGCGAATAGAAACATCCGGAGCATATATACTGGAATGCATTCGTCTCCCCGGAGAAACAACTGATAACTCCCTTGGCAAACTTTTGATGTCAACATTATACTTGGATGCAAATGGTTGAGACATGAAAGAGCATGAAGCACCCGAATCAAATAACACTTTAGCTGGAAAAGAGTTAACTGGAAGGTTACCCAAAATGACATTAGAAGAAGCCTCCGCTTGTGATGCATTCATCAAATTGACCCTTGCTGCCTTTGGATCATGCTTGACCATAGCGGTACCGACAGGAGGAGGAGGAGGTGGAAGGCGCCTTGGGTTGTTGCACTTGTTGGAATAATGACCCTTCTGGCCACACTTGTAGCAAGTCACCTCAGAAAGCGGACCGGTAGGAGGAGCACTTAGTCTTGGAGCTTGGAACTGTTGCTTGGACTGCTTGTTGGAGTTGGGTGGGTGGGAGAAACCACGACCACTAGAGTTCTTGTTGTTGGAGTTGTTGGAGTTGTTGTATGGAGCTCGAATCACTGGAGGAGGAGGAAGCCAAAATTTCTGATGCTTCGAGACCATCTGAGACGATGAGGAAGAGTGGACAGCATCTCGAATTCTTTTCTTAGAAGCCTCCATCTTAAGCTGAGCTGCTTCTTGTTTCAAAGCCATGTTATAGAACTTGTCGAATTCATCTGGCTCGAACAAAGTGAGAGCAAGCTGAAGTTCATCTTTGAGACCTCCACGGAATTGATAGATTTCACTCTTGGCATCAGGAATGTCTTGCTTAGCATAGCGAGCGAGGTTTTGGAACTTGACATTATACTGATAGACTGTCATGGAGCCCTGCTTCAGGTTGCGGAATTGCTCACGCATACCCTCGATGACACTTGTAGGAATGTGGTGCGAACGGAAATCCTTGCAGAAATTCTCCCAAGAGATCACTTGACCCGGCCTGGAGTCTTTGTACTGCTGCCACCAGTCAGCTGCTTGATCTTTCAGTTGGAAGGCTGCAAACTTCACATAATCATCTTCCTTCACGTTACTGCACTCAAAATGCTTCTTTATGTCGGTCAACCAATCCTCAGCATCAAGAGGGTCGACACAGTAACTGAAGGCTTTAGGATTGTTAGCCAGGAACTGGTTGAGGGTAGCATGGTGCTGCTGGAAGAAGTTGCCTTGGTTCCCTGGAACACCCTGATTAGCTTGCATAGCTTGCATCTGCTGCATCATCTGCATCATCAACTGAGTGTTCTGAGCTGTAGTCTGCATAATTGCTCTCCAAGCCTCAGGCGGAGGAGGAGGGGAAGGAGGACGTTCTGGGACCTCTTCCACCTCTGGGTTAGCGTTAAGAACCTTTTTCGGAGCCATCCTGTAAGAGATGACCACGAATCAGCAATCGATTGACAAAAGGAATAAGCTGAATCAATGGAATGAATTGCAACAAGTCTTCACAATAATCATTCGAACAATAAGAACGAATGAAATCATTCGAACAAGAGGAACGAATGATATTCTCGGTTAAATGATAACATCAATCTTCACGAGAAGCCACATAGGGGACAAAAGGAAAAAATAAGAAAACAACAAGGTACAGACGGGAACAAACACAAGAGAGGAGTTTCGTTCTAACATCTTTGTGCTGAAAGCATATGAACGCGTTACGAAAAGGTTTTGCAATCCCCGGATCAGCATAGCCAAGGACCCTTTAAGATGCAACTCCTGATAGTAACATCGGTCATATAACCCCTTCACTCAATGTCGAACCCCGAACTCACTAACCTGCATTCGTTGGAAGAATGCCTACGATCTACTGGATAAAACCCACCTATAGATTTCTGAAAGATTCCAGTTATGCAATCAGGTGTTGGGGATACACGGGAAGCACCGCGCAATCAACTCTAACCTACATCCAGGTGTATCCATCCTTCAACACATAACCAGTCTTTCTCGGAAACTGTGTACCTCGGACCTTCGAAAAGCATCCACTATAACAAGCTATGGCAATACTCCCGAACTACCTCCCCAGTACTGGGTGATGTCGGGGTTATCTTGCCACTGGCCGTATAGGGGAGATTTTCGATGTCGGCCGTCTTAAGTATTTAGTACTGCCGCAATATGCTTGTGACAACAATACCCCGAACCTCAACTCCTCGGTAACAGGAGGCATCGAGAACAATATCCTTGTCACAAGAACATCGAAACAATCCCAGAATACTCGCGGGATTCCTAAAAAAAAAATTGTGCAATTTTTGAAGATAGGAGAGACAAGAGTAGTCGTCAGGAGTCCTCACCAGAGAGAAGGGGAATGAGAAGCAAAGAAATCCTACTCTCCGATATAATATAGGACTCAAAAAGTTTTCAGTGTGTGCCTAGACTCGACCGTCAACGATTCGATCAAACAGTGGGGGCTCCTAGGTCGGAGAAGGCTCTGAATACCAACTTGTAATGCCCAGGATGGAGTTATACCTCCTACGTGTCGAGGCATGACTTAAAGGCGTAAATCCATCCTAGAATGATCTCAAGTTCGGTAATCTTTGCACAACTCATGTAAAAGAGGGGATAGTAAACAGAAAATAGTTGGCTTACACTCGCCACGTTACAGAATTACAGTACAAGTCTCAAACATCATACATTAAGAACATCAGAACCCTCTAAGGGAAAAAGCCAAATGTCAAAGTACCAAACTGAAATAAATAAACCACAGGCGGATCGAATCCTAGTAAGAGACTCCACTACTGATCATCCGGGTATCGCACATAGTACCGACTACGCTCCTCGTCGTACTCCCAATCCAGCTCGGTGCCATCACCTGGATAGCTCACAACTGGACCTGCATCTGGTGTGTGAAGTAACTGTGAGCCACAGATGACTCAGCAATCCCGTCTCCGGGTAACAAGACTATTTAAGCCTTTGGGTGAGGATAAGGCTGAAGAAAAGAATAAGTGTCTGCAGCAGCAACTAGCAACTAGCTTACGTGAGTGAGAGCGAGAAGAGAAGGCCTCGGCGAGAAGTGATCACGAAGTGATCCTAGCTACAAGCTCAACAAACATAACCCCTCCGTGTTCAACTCCCGAATCCCTATTCGGAAATTGATGGTCACGGAACACACGCTGGTAGTGTATTAGTAACATTGTGTCAAGTTATCTACAACCGGAATTAACAAGCTCCCATCTGCCACATAACCACGGGCACGGCTTTCGAAAGTTCAAACCCTGCAGGGGTGTTCCAACTTGACCCATTACAAGCCCACGATCCGCGGAGTCGCAACTCCAAAGTGGGAAGACCCGAGTATCCTCGGAATCCCGTGCTCAAGATATACCGAGCTAAGGTAAGGCTAATCCAGCAAATCCTCCCGGCGTGTCGACACCCTGATAGTAGCCGCGCGTATCTAAGTCTCAGGACACGACCGGATGGGTGATGCTACGGGTTTATATCAATCCTCGAGTTTCCTCGTGGTGACCCCGCAGGACCCCCGTTTCGGACCAACACTCATGAGGAGCACTGGCCCGGGGTTGTTGATTAAGAACTCGGGTTAATTACTCCCTATGCAAGTTATTTAGTTATTAGGCAAATAGTACCAATGTTGGGACTTGCTGGAAAAGACTTAGCACTTAGCGGTTTATCGAGGGGGTCCCATACACCCCAACCGTGTTAGGAACGCATAATCAAGGAACATAACACCGGTTTATACGGTTCCTAACGGCATGAGTGGAACAAATCACCAAGCAAAAGGCTTAGCCTTCCACCCTTGCCAATATATAGATGATTTCATTTAAGCATTTATATAGTGTGATATAACCCAACCAAACTTCAACATGAAGCAAGCATCTTCGATCTTCACCTGCAACTAGCAATGCTATAAGAAGGGATGAGCGAAGCGTACTTAGCCAAGCAACGGTTTGCATAGGTAGGTTGGTTAAACATGGCAATTGGTTACAAGTAGGAGGCTGACAAGAAGATCATGGGCATCGAGGCAAAACTATAGAGCGGAACTACTAGCAATAGGCAAAGATAGTAATGTTATCGGGGTTCGGTCATCTTGCCTGAAGAGAAGTCGTTCGGATCGTAAGAAGGGTCCTCGTGCTCAACCTCGTTGGTAACCTCGTGCTCAACCTCGAACTCAGACTCAGCTCCCGGCTCTAAACAAAACAATCACACCAAGCACCAATCAACAAGATGCAATGCACACTCGAAAAAGATGAATGCATGATGGATGCACTAAGGATGCACACGGAGCACGGAAAATATCACTCAAGCAAATCACCTCAAAACATGATAACAATCTGATATTATTAATCTACACAGAAAATCAATCAAGTTTGATATAAGATTCGCTGAAATTGGAGTTACGGGCTAAAAGTTATGCCCGAAACAAGATTTGAGCGAAAGCTAAAAATTACAGCAACATAGCAACTTCGGAGCTCAAAATAATTGAGCTACAGCACTCAAATATCATGGCAAAGGACATGAACACAAACTAGACATATACTACAGCAACTAAGTCCAAAGGTGCACCCCCAACGGAGCCACGGATCAATAGCAATGATCTTGGACATATGGAACTTGACAATAAAATTCTGGCAGCAGAATTTTATTGAAACTTTGGAGCAAAAGATAAACATGCTACAGCCACTTAAATAGACATGTGAGGACATGAATGGAAAGACAACAATATATACTACAAGGAACAATCAAGATCCACTCCAAAACTATCATGCTTTGTCCTAGAACATCACACGAACATGGCATCGGAACGTTACAGATTTCAGACTTAGTGAAAAACCACTAAGTCCTAAAACAGCAATATCATCATGGCATCTAAAAGAGCATGTTTAAGTCACCTCGAAACTAAACATGGCAAGAGGTAAGAACCTCATCAAAGTACACATGAAGGTGATCCCGAAACACACAAGCATGCATCATTGAGGTAAACACAACGATAGCAACGAGCTCAACAAGGTGGCATTTCGTAACAAGTGAAAACACATTACAGCCACATGGCACTTTGCAACGATGGTAACAAGGCAATAATAAATCTACCATGCAACATATCACATACAACACGTAGAGCATGGCAAGACGAACACGTGGACATGTCATTTGCATCATTTGGACAAACGAGCTAAAAGATAACACATGGCAAAGGTGGCATAAAAATAACACATAGCAGCAGTTTATATCATGATGCACTCTTGCAACAGCAAAACGAGCACCTAAATGATCTCTAACATGCATGACAACAGCAGGTAAAACGTAGAGCAAGTCTCTACGAACGTCTGGACATGCTAAATGCGCGAATCGGAGCAACCGACAAAAAGTTAGAGCAGGTCAAACATTGCATTTCAGAACAGAATTAACAGGGACTTAGGAGTGGGGAGTCAACCTCAGAGATCTGAAAAAAAAAGGAGATGGGCCGGCGCGGCGGCTAGGGCCCAGGGCGACGGATCTGCGCGGCCCGGCGGGAGGCGGTCGCGGTGGGAGGCCTACGGGCCTCGGGGCGGCTCGGCCCGCGGAGGAGGGCGCGGCGGCCCGCGGTGGCGCGCGCGCGGCCTGGCGCCTGGCGGCCTGCGGGGCGGAGCGGCTCGGCTGGCTGTGGTCGAGTGGAGGGAGTAGGCCGCCCGGCCTGCGGTGGCCTGGAGGGCTCGCGGTGGCGATCTGGGCCTGGAGGCAGCGCTCGATGCGGGAGGCTGGGGCGACTTGGCGAGGCGGGCCGGGAGGTTCCAGATCGGGGCGAGGGAGCCTCCCGGTGAAGTGGTCCTGCGGCTTGCGGGAAAACGGCGGAGGCCCGCTGCGCTGGTCGAAGGAGCGAGGCCAGGCGCTCGGTGCGGCGATGCGGCCAAGTGGCCCCAGGCCTGGCGAGGCGATCGAGCCAGCTGGCCTGGATCGGTCGGTGCGGGGATCCAGATCGGGATCGATTACCGATCTGCGACGGCGCTGGCTGGCTACGAAGGAAAGAACTGCGGCGGCTGCGCTGCTCCTCGGGAGCCAGAAGGATTTTTGGGGATCTGAGAAGAGCACAAAAAAAAGAGGAGGGGGAAGGATCTAGAGGATAGGGATGCCCAAAATGGACATAGGGGGGCCTAAATATAGCAGTTTTTCTAGGGTTAGTGGGATTTAGAGGTGCTAGGAGCCCTCCGATCGCGATCCGACGGATCCGATCGCGGGGGTAGTCTAGGAGGGCCTAGGGAATAGAAGTAGACTGCAGTAGGGGTGTTTCCCGGACACAAAGTGAAGGCACTTTGGACCCACACGAACAACAGATGGAAAAGCCAACGGAGTCCAAATGAGACGAGATTTGAGAGGCGAGTTGCACACAACAAAACAACAACACACACAACAACCTCGCGGCACACCGGTAACATTACACGCCCGAACAACAAAGTAGGCCTACGGGACGTCACGGACGCGTGAGGGAGCTCCGGAACGCGAAACGGACAACGGGAAGAAACACGCAGAACCGGATGCAACCGACAACACAAATGCAATGCAATGCACATGTCTACATGATATGAATGCATGCCGCACACTCACACAACAAAACGACGAAAACCCGAAAGACAAGGAACCCGGAATGGAAATAGATGAAGCCGGAGATATATTATATACCCAAAAGGGAAAGTATTACATCCGGGCATTACACTCCCCGCCGTGCCCTCTTGCCATGGACCCCGGTATCTCCCCTAGTCCCTCTCTCTCTTTGCCTTGTTTTGTGTTTCTAGGTCTTGGGGAGATGCATGTGTAGTTCATAAGATTTACGACTAAATCTGTGCAAGAGAGGAGTGTAGGAGTGTACTAGTGTAGTAGAAATACTATTTGGTATGATGCAACAGTGTAGTTTTGATCACCGGTAGTACCGATCTATTTGTGCGGAAGTTTTCAGATCCGTAGATGGGATTCGCAGACTTGTTGAATCCGTGCGGTACTACCGCTCGGCTTGAGCGGTACTACCGCTTCGTACGGTACTACTGCTCGGCGGGAGCAGTACTACTGCTTGGAGCACGGAAGTAAAATTTTACTTCCGCTCCAGGCGCAGTACTACTGTACCACGGTACTACTGCGGCTCGAGCGGACCTAAAATTTTACATCCGCCCTCCAAGCGGTACTACCGCGCCCTAGTGCGGTAATACCGCACCATCAAGCGGTACTACCGTGGTGATCCCAATTACATTGTTTCCTCATCCAACTCTTATTTCTACTTGTTTCTTTTGTTTTTGGCCTAGTCTTTGCATTAATCCTTCTTGATGTCTCTCATGGTTGTGTTGTGTGGCATAGGTGGTGGCTCCGGTTCCAATATCAGGCGCTCCAATCCCAGCCGTGGCACCAATTCCAAGCGTCTCCACAACCAAGATGATCCAGAGGGGTCCAATGCCCACCAATGTCATGTCAAGAAAGTTGTTGGCAAGCTCAAGGAGCCCACTTTGGTCATGGATGAGGTGACTCTTGCCGAGTTTGTCACTCGAAGAAGGCTCAACCCGTATGGGAAGCCCCGTGAGACTGTCAAAGGAAATGAGTTGTTCTGGACCAAGCAGCAAAACCTCATCTACCTCGATGTGATCAAGACCAAGCAAAACATCTATGTTCCGATGCAGTGGATAGACTTGGATCATATGAGGAAGAACCGGGCATACTTTGGTGAGGCATTGGATCTGTTGGAGCAGTTCTGCTTTGAAGACTTTGTCATGTTCCAGATGTACTTTGATCCGGAGCTCGTGGCTCAATTCTTTGCCTCCATTCACTTCTCCAGTGAGGAAAGGACTATGACTTGGATGACCCATGGGAGGGAGCTGTTTGCTACATGGAAGGAGTTCATGGATTTGCTGCATGTTCATGATGGGGGGCTCAATACGCCCATTGGTGTTCGCCCACATGCCAACCAGGAGGCCACCAAAACGAACAAGCTTCAACCATACCTTATGGAAAAGAAGTTACCTAATGGATCGTCATCTGGGTGCTCAACCCTTTCCTTGATGCCATGCATCGGATCTTCCGCTTCACCCTCTTTCCGCGCGTTGGTGACAAGGACAAGGTTCGCGATTTTCAATCGCAAAGTCCCTCTCTATGGTCCGTACTTGCATCTTTTGATCTCGAAGACTTGGGAGAAGGTCATCCCCGATGAGGTCTTTGTGCTCCTGAGTGGATCCGTCGTGAGTCCATCAAGCTGTGCCTCAAGAACAAGTGGGCCAATACAACTACCAGGGCAGAGGCTGAGGCTGCTACGATGGATGTGGTTGACGATGAATTTCAGGAGGAGGTGGCTGACGATGGTTCTGCATGATATGCCCCTCCCTCGTCTGAGCCCTCATGGGCTAAGAAGATGACGGCTAAGATGAAGAAGTTGTTCTGCATGCAGGCCAAGGGGGAATATACTTCTCATGTGGCTCAGAAGGAGGCTCGCCGGCGTGACAAGAAGATCTTGAGGACGTTCGGCGAAAATGTGTCAAGTGGCTCTGAGATGAACATCACTCCGGAGGCTGAGTGGATGGCAAAGCAAGGTTACAAGTGGACTGAGTCAGAGGAGGAGTCTGTTCCCGCTGCCGATACCGATGAGGAGCTTGATGGCTGATCACTGCAGGGGGGCTACCACCTGTGTCATAGGTGTCCTCTCTGCCTTTTTTGGTGTTCGCTGCCAAAGGGGGAGAGAGTGTAGGATTTGCGAGTTGTGTCTTATTTCATTTTGCTTCTGTTGAACTCTCTCTCGTTGCTTTGTGTTGGTTTGCGGTGTGTGTGTGTGTGTGACCTGAAGACTATCATATGGTGTGAGACATATGCACTCTACTTTATCCTACGTTATCATATTGTCTAGTTTGTTTAAGTAGGTTGTGAGCTTATGCCTTATTGTGCCCTTTACTTTATGCTCATGATCTTCTCCTTGCATCCATGCGTAGTGACATTTTATTAGTTGGAAGGATTGTGTTGTTTATAAAATATAGGGGGAGTATTGATCCTAGTATGTGTGCCATGCAGTCCAAAGCATCTATCTAAGAATGCACACATCTAGGGGGAGCTTGCCTATATTTAATATACATGTTGGGTTTGCTTATGTTCTTATTCATTTCCTTGTGCAAATCTCGTATTGTCATCAATCCACCAAAAAGGGAGAGATTGTAAGGGCATATTTCTCCCTAAGTGGTTTTGGTGATTGATGACAATGCATTTGCGGACTAATCGTGTGCATTGAGCTTTTTCAGATATCTCATATCTAGGCACAAGACGATTCATCGCCCCTCGGAGCCTGTAGAAGACGGCGTTTCCTTCTGTTTCTTTTCGGTGGAATTGAGTCATAGGAAAGCCGTATTATTCAGAGGGGGTCCGCTTCGGAAAGGTTAGGGTGGAATCAACACATACAAATCTATCCCTTTGCACCATGTTTCCTTCGCTTCTTTGGAGCACCGGTTGTTTCCTTGTCATTGCAAAGACAAAGGCTTCCTACTACTATTGTTCTGTGGCATGTGGTAGTACCGCTCAAAGGAGCGGTAGTACCACAGATACCCATGGTAGTACTGCCCCGTGGCTGTGGTAGTACCTCACATTGCGGTAGTACCGCGCCAGGTTCACGGTAGTATCGTGGCCTCTGCCCGAGCGCCGTGGCTAGCGCGGAAGTAGGAGCGGAAGCGATTTTTTACTTCCGCACCCTACGCGATAGTACCGTTCCAGGTGAGCGGTAGTACCGTGTCGGGTTTTTGCATCGATCGAAACTCTACGGAACTAGCCACGGATGTAATTTTATTAGTCTGTGCTCTTCCCAGCCCAGACTATACCCTGCCTTGCGGTAGTACCGCAAGGGCGCGTGGTAGTATCGCTCAGCGCTCGTTGCTATAAGCAACAGGGCCGCATCTAGCTCCTGCCGCGCGAGCTCTAGTACCGCACCGCCTTGCGGTAGTACCACATGGTCTTGCGGTAGTACCGCAAGTCTGGTGCGATAGTACCGCGTGTCGCAGGCAGAGTTGGTGGATAACGGTTGGATCTTTCCTCTTACTATATAACGGGGTCTTCTTCCCCAAGTTGACTACCTCTTCCCTAACTAAGCTCCATTGTTGCTCAAAGCTCCATTTTCGCCCGATCTCTCTCCCTAGCCAATCAAACTTTTTGATTTACTAGGGATTGGTTGAGAAGGCATCGATCTACACTTCCACCAAGAGAAATTTGATTCCCCCCACTAATCCCATGCGGATCTTGTTACTCTTGGGTGTTTGATCACCCTAGACGGTTGAGTTCGAAGCCATAGTCCATTGTGGTGAAGCTTCGTGGTGTCGTTGGGAGCCTCCAGTTAAGTTGTGGAGATAGCCCCAACCTTGTTTGTAAAGGTTCGGTCGCCGCCTTCAAGGGCACCGCTAGTGGAATCACGGCACCTCGCATTGTGTGAGGGCGTGAGGAGAATACGGTGGCCCTAGTGGCATCTTGGGGAGCATTGTGCCTCCACACCACTCCAATGGAGACGTACTTCCTCTCAAAGGGAAGGAACTTCGGTAACACATCCTCGTCTCCACCGGCTCCACCTGTGGTTATCTCTTACCTTTACTTGCGCAAGCTTTTGTTGTGGTGTATAGCTTGCTTGCTTGTGTGCTTGTTATTGTTGCATCATATAGGTTGCCCACCTAGTTGCACATCTAGACAACCTATCTTGATGCTAAGTTTAATTTGGTTAAGAAAAGCTAAAATTTGTTAGTTGCCTATTCCCCCCCCCCCTCTAGTCAACTATATCGATCCTTTCAAAAGCCAAGGCAGCTAAAAATGGATGGTTGTATCACAAAGTAGAATCCAAGATCAGACAACAGAAAAATTAATGTTCAGGCAATATTAACTTACCTGAAAGAAAGTTAAGATTGACCAAGATGATATTTTGGAGCCATGCCATTGGTGAAACCTATAGAGATTAGAAATTTCATACATTTCAAATTGGCACAAACTACGGTAGCTTTGAGAGGGAATAATTTGTAGGCACTGGAGCAAGCTGACAAAAAGTTCTACGCTAGAACAAAGGTAAGGTGAATAATTTTTTGAAAGAAATGGTTCGATGCAAAGGTCGTACTAGTCCATGGATTAATAGCACTAACACCTCCAGGTTCTAACAGTCAAGGACTAACCATAATAATAATATCCGCTGCGGAGTGGCTAGATGGATAGCAAGAGGCAAACCTGATAGAGTGTCGCGGAGCCATGGGGATGGCCTTGGATAAACTTGTTGTGGTGAGCATGCATCTCGTCATAAACTATTTTTTAATTGATAAAAGCTTTCACCATGTACGTTGGCCATAGTCATTTGTAGTGGTGAAAATAACAGAGAAAACTAGTAAGCACATCCTGATCAACAATGCTCACATTACAGTCCTCTATTTTATGCACTTGACTTTGAGGAAACAACTAATTCTAGTAAGCACATTTTGATCAGCTTAATTAAATCCTAAATCTCGATTTATGGGGATTAATATAGAAGAGACTACAAATTAGGTGGAAAATAATAATAATAAAACATACAGGTCATCGGCACATCGCTTGCTCTACATTATCTCATTTCACTACCAATGATGGCTATAGAACAAAAACGGAGAAAAAGAAAATAATGTGTATTTAAAGGAGATGGGTAATGTAGTCCACAAATAGCCATGCTCAACCTACACCAACAAATTATTGGAACTAAGAGATGTAATAGTTCAGTGGAAAATATACTTAACCTGCCAAACATAAACTCCAATACAACACATCAATATCAATTACAATATACATATCCGTTTCATTTTGAGCATTAGACATGTGTACTAATGATTACAAATCTAGTTCAGTAAATTTAGGCGGACAGATTATAGCAATGATGTACAAAATAAAGTGGAGAATGGGATTCTTCTATTTTTGTTGAACCCTGTCTTGCAATATGGTGCCTTCTAAAACCATGTAATACAAGCAAGAGCAGCATTGCATCGGGTTGATGGAGAAGGAACCCCGGGGAAATTAGAAAATGTAATCAATGGGAGAAACCAATGTTTCAATGCACTTCAAAAACTCTCAATGCTTAATGTATGTATGTCAGACATTGATAAGTAGTTGTAGATACTCACTCGTAAACTTTTGTAGATACATCACTACTAGAAAACGGCTATAGATAATATGGACATTAATGGCACACCATGTATGTGGTGCGACACTGCTATATAGCAGTGGCACACCAGATATAGGTGCTCCATTAATGGCCATATTACTAATGGAGCACCTGGCGTCTGGTGCGCCATTACTAGTTTTGTCCTGGCCCCACACCCCTTCCCGGACTTAGCAGTGGCGCACCAGGGTATAGTGCACCATTACTAGTTTAACTAGTAATGGCGCACCGCACCCACGATGCGCCACTACTAACATTTTTTCGATTTTTTTTCAAAACTAGTAATGGCGCATTCTTAGGGGGTGCGCCATTGGTAACTTGAGAGCAGATATTTTTGACAGCCACCCTTGCTACCACGCACTCACTTTCCCCACTTCATTATCTCCACCCTAGCTAGCTTGGTCTCGGCTGCCTCCTCCTCCTCACCTCATTTGCACCATATATTCACCCAAATTAAGTGGTTAAATTTCCTTTTTTGATAGGTAAGTAAGGGGAAAGCTTTCTTTATGTTCTAGATCTACGTTTTTCTCCCTCCAACATACACACTTTTTATGGCCTAGATCTACGTATGTTTGTGGTGTTGCATATGTTTGTGTTTGCAGGTACCGGTATTTGAAATGCGATAGTTGCCAATATTTTCCCAGAATGTTGATTCGTTTCCGTTTCGGTGAGAATTTGGCACTATGCATTCTTTTTTGTCCTATTTTTAGGCAAAGTCATGCCAAATATATTTTTGGTTCTAAAATATCGTTTTGCTCTACCCCGCAGGCGACCATGGTTTGAACGATGACCGGAGGCATCGTGAATAGGTTTTTGAGCTCCGCGAAGGACGAGATGGAGATAAGATGTCCGTGTCGATCTTGCAAGCTGAAGAGCCTTATGGACCCGGATTCCAGACAGGTGCGGGACCACCTGCTTGTGCGTGGTTTTATGGATGGCTATCGGTGGCAAGGTGGTGAAGATGATTATGAACTCGTCCATGGGGGTCGGGCAAGAAATAAGGAAGGGCGGCAAGACAATAGCGACGAGGGCGGGCGAGAAGACGAAGAATCTCCAGGACATGATCACGAAGTAGATGCAGGACACAGTCATCATGTAGAAGATGACGGACATGATGATGAGGAAGATCAAGATGAAGGGCATGATCATGAAGATGAAGATGTCGGAGCAGACAACGATGGACCATCGATGGGCTGGGTGCAGGACCCTCATATTCAAGAGCTGCTTCTCAAGCAGACGGGTAACGCAAGAGCTGTCGCCCGAGAGAAAGCCAAGCTCGATCAACTAGAGATAGACGCGGTTACTCCATTGTATGAAGGATGCAGGCCCGAGGATACCCGCCTGAAAGTAACGCTCATGGCTCTGGAGATGAAGGTAAAACACAAAATGACTGACGCATGCTTCGACGAGAACATGTCATTCTGGCATGAACGTCTTCCCAAGGGGAACAAGTGCCCGACCAGTTTCGAGGAGGCGAAGAAAATTGTGTGTCCTCTGGAGTTATCGCACGTGAAATACCATGTGTGCATGAACGATTGCATCATTTATCGGGACGAGCACGCGGAGTCTACCATATGTCTGGTGTGCGGCGTCACTCGATACAAGAAGAGGAAGAACGCTCCTCGAAAAGTGGTGTGGCACTTTCCGATCACTCCTCGTCTGCAGCGGTATTTCGCGGACCCTAAGCAAGAAAAGCTCCTGCGTTGGCACGCGGATAGGGAGAAGAAGAAGCGAGAAGATGACGGAAATGATCCGGAGATAAATAAAAAAGACAAGATGCTGAGTCACCCTAAGGATGCGAGCCAGTGGCAAGCGTTGAACTCCGAACACCAAGAATTTGGGGACGATTCAAGGAACATCATGATGGACGCGAGCACCGATGGAGTCAATCCGTTTGGTAGCCAGAGAAGCACACATAGCACCTGGCCTGTGTTTGTGTGGATGTACAACCTTCCCCCCTGGATGTGCATGAAGAGGAAATACATTCACATGAGTATGCTAATTGAAGGTCCGAAACAACCAGGGAACGACATCAATCTGTATCTGGGGCTGCTGAAAGAGGAGCTAGACACGCTGTAGAAAACGCCTACCAATACGTGGGACGCCGCAGCGAAAGAATATTTCCCTATGAGAGTCGCACTGCTCACGACGGTGCACGACTATCTCGGTTACGGATATGTCGCGGGGCAGGTGGTCCACGGATTTTGTGCATGTGTCAGGTGCATCACAACGTATCGTCAGCTAGATAGAGATCCCGGGTCTTCGAAAATTGTGTTCATGGGACATCGAAGGTGGCTTCACGACGATGACGCATGGAGAAAACACAAGGATCTGTTCGATGGTGAAACCGAACCCCAAAGACCCCCATGTACGAGGAGAGGCGAGGAAATAGACGAGCTATTAAAAAATTGGAAAGAGTGCCCACCGGCGGGAAAGAAGCGAAAGGCGCCAGAGCCGCTGCTGGAGGTATGGAAAATGAGGTCTGTTTTCTGGGACTTGAAGTACTGGAAGATCCTCCGTGTGCCTCGCAGCCTTGATGTCATGCATATCACGAAGAACGTGTGCGAGAGTCTGCTTGGTACCCTGCTCAACATGCCAGAGAGGACCAAAGATGGACCGAAAGCAAGGGTAGACTTGCAATCAATGGGCATCAGGGAGGAGCTTCACGCAAAACGCCCTAATGATGATGATGATGATGATGATGATGATGATGATGATGATGAGGCGAAGTACACGGAAAGTCGTCGCAAAGGAAAATATGACTGCCCTCCCGCGTGCTTCACTCTAAGTCAGAAGGAGATCGAGCAGTTTTTCACCTGCCTCTTAGGAGTAAAACTTCCTTACGGTTACGCGGGGAAGATAAGCAGATACCTAGACTCAACGAAGCAGAAGTTCAGCGGGATGAAGTCTCACGACTGTCATGTGCTGATGATGCAGATACTTCCAGTTGCAATCCGTGGGATCATGGATGCGCACGTCCGTGAAACGCTATTTGGCCTATGCAACTTTTTCGACGTCATCTCTCGGAAGTCGGTTGGCGTGAGGTAACTCAGAAGGCTACAGGAAGAGATCGTGGTGATACTATGCGAGCTTGAGATGTACTTCCCGCCCGCATTCTTCAACGTTATGGTGCATCTACTGGTCCATATCGTGGAGGATATCATCCAACTCGGGCCGACGTCCCTGCACAGCATGATGTCGTTCGAAAGGATGAATGGTGTCATCAAAGGATACGTTCGCAACAGGGCACGTCTAGATGGAAGCATAGCCAAGGGCTTTCTGACCAAAGAGTGCATCTCCTAGTGCACGAATTATCTAGGCATCGAGAAACCCGTTGGTCTGCCCGTCAACAGGCACCTCGGTAGGCTCGCTGGATGGGGTCACCGCGAGGGTCGCCGCGAAATGCATGTCGACTTCAAGGGTTGACTCGCCGACTTTGAAAGAGCAAACCTAGTCGCGCTACAACACATAGACGTGGTCGATCCTTGGGTGGTAGAGCACAAAACCATTATTGAGAAGACGTACAATGACTGAGGCCAACAGAGGACGGATGGAGATATAATCAAAGAGCACAACTCATGTTTCACACGTTGGTTCAAGGAGAAGCTTCTGTCGTACCCTTTGCATGAGGATTCTTCCGTGGAAGAAAAACTCATATTCGCCTTATCACAGGGCGTCGAGAACAACCTGATGACCTATGAGGCATACGATATCAATGGCTACACATTCTACACCGAGGAAAAGGACATGTAGAGCGATTATCAGAACTCCGGGGTAACGATGGAATCCTACACCGGTAACGACAAGGACAGATACTACGGAAGGATCGAGGAGATCTAGGAGTTGAGCTACGCTGGAGAGAAGGTCCCGATGTTCCGTGTCACATGGGCCAAGAGCGTCCTAAAAGAAGACTGGTATTTCACCACCATGGTTATACCCGAAGCCAAATCCAAGACCGCGGGTGCAAACGTCACCGCGAAAAATGAGCCATGGGTACTGGCTTCCCAAGTGGACCAATGCTTCTTCATTACCGACCCGTCAAAGCCCAGTCATGTTGTCATGAGGAGAGGCAAAAGGAACATCATCGGAATGGGTGAAGTCGTCAATGAGCAAGACTTCGACAAGTACGGCGACCCGAAGATGGAAGATGACGACGACGATGAAGTACCATACACCACAAGAAGAAGCAGGACCACCCTACCTAAAGGACGCCCGTTCAAGAGAAGAACTCAAGGGGTTTGGGGGCTAAATTATTCAACCGCGAGAAAGAAGGGCAAGAAGATTGTGAAAAGATAGCTAAGATCGAATCACGACGTGTCGGCCACGTGTGTGTGTCAGTGGCAAGCTCAATTATTACATGCAACTAAATTATTACATGTATCACTTGATTTCAACCATGTCATCTAATTCTAAATCTTTGCACAATGGTTTTATCACTCCATTTGCATTTTCCTTTTCTATCTCAAATCTTAAACTATTACATGCAACTAAAAATCCAAAAAAAATTAGTAATGGTGCACCAGGAGAAGGTGCGCCATTGCTATCACAGTGCTTATGGCGCACCCCTAAAAGGTGCGCCATTGCTAACCCTCCCCCCACTAAAATATCCCAAATCCCCAATCCCCAATATCACACCTCTCTCAGCCCTCGACCTGCTACCCTCGACCTGCGCCGCCGCCCCGACCCACTGCGCCGCCGCCCCTACCTGCGCCACCGCCTTGCCTCCTCGGGCCCCCCTTCCCACTTGCCCCCTCGCACTTCCCCTTGCCCTCTTTGCCTTCTCCTCTCTCCCAGATCCGCGTCGGCAACCCGTGCGCAACGCGCCCGTCGCCGGCCACCTCGCACCGCCGTGGCAACCGTCGACCTCGTGCCACACCGACGTGCCCAAGCACTCCACCTCCCTCGAATAGTCTCCCCGGACAAGCCGCAGGACGCCGGACGCCCCTGCGACGCCTTCCCCGCCACCGGCTTCCTCCTTGGCCCGGCGGACTCCGTCGACAATTCGCTCCGGCGAGATCTCCCCCGAGACCGCTTTGCTCACCTGCAGGTCACAGTGAGCTCCTATGTCGATCCCCTCCTTTTCCCCTTCGGTTCGTCGCCGTATGCCGTTGTTGTTGTTGTCAGCACGATTGAATTTGCTATCTTGTTGTACAATTGTTGTTGTTAGCACGAATGAATTTGCTATCTTGTTGTGCAGTAGTCGTTGTCAGCATGAGTGGATTTGCTATGCACATTATGATTTCTTTTGCTATGCACCGGTCGTCGACTTTATTAGTTAGCGGTCAGCTCCTGCAACTACAATGGTTTCCTCACCTGGCACCAGTGTTATGTGTTCAATGCCATTTAATATGTATATTGACATGGTTGGTTGTAATGTTGTTGCCATTTGTTGATGCCTGGTGCCAATCTACTTCTTAGAATGACTTCAGAAGTTTGGACCGACTCTTTGGGCTTACATGTATTTTCCCCTTGATGATGTGTTTTCTGCCCTATAGAACTTTGTACTCAAAGTTTGTCTGTTTTTTAGAAGATTCAGTACAAGTTCCAGCACTATACAATGTTTGGTCATTGTACAGTATTCAGCTCCACTTTTTGTATAAAGTTGGAGTGACTAAACATTAAGCAGCATATGCCCCAGTGGATGAGGATTGGTAGCCTGCGTTTACAAATACTCCACTTCATTTATTTTAACAGCAAAAAAAGTGTATTACTTTCAGGCTCAGTTATGTCTGAACTACAGATTCTCTAGGGCCCAATATTTTTTTTGTTGTGATGTCGAGCTCTAGTTGTATATCATGACCTTGGAATCTTGCAACTAAACATTAACAATTAATTACTAGGTCCTTTTGTCTTGGTGCTTACTGATTGGCGTCTCCTGATAGGCCAAGCTAATCAAGCCAATTAGCATAAAGCCAACCACCAAATTATAATACTCCCCATTCGCCAGCCATCACTTGAGCTTCAGAGATAAAGAAACAGCCGTAGACATACTCTGATAAATAAACAGCCAAATTGTAGTGGTTCCATCGGTCGTCGACCTGCCGGCGTCGACTTTATGGAGTTCCTAAGCATTGTTAGATCAGCGTAGCCCTAGCAGTTCACAGGTGAAGTAGCCTGATATATACTCTGATAGACAGACGAGGTTTTGCGGTTTATAGATTTCTTAGCCGAAGACAAGCAGGTCATATATAGATTCTGTTGCCAAAAGGGTAGCAGTTTGGCTGTAGGATGTATCAGAATTCAGAGCACCCATCTGTTCTATTAACTGTGTTGATTAGCAATCAAGTAGATCATATTACTACTAAAAATGAACCTGCTCGTTAATTAATGGCATGAGCTAGATGAAATGATCCGTTTGATCTATTGATTCGAGTGGATGTGGATGCTTGATAAAATTATCTTATGAAATGATTCCAATGTTGGCAGCTTCTGATGTTCCAATGCTGGCAGCTTCTGATTCAAATGCTGGCAGCTTCTGTGAAATGACCCCTTTCTCCTAAAATGTTGATTAATTTCCGTTTCGGTTGAGAATGGGGCACTCCTAGGTCAAGAAAATTAGCAAAGGTCATGCCCAATTTTCTTGACCTAGAAGGTGCCTGATTCTCAACCGAAACGGAAATATTCCTCTAAATCTGAGAAGAATAGATACTACCCTGATCTCATCCGATAACTCTAGTAGCCTTTTTTTCCTATTTAGAGCGAACATGGCCGACAATGATGAGGCCGACGGTTCGGTCAAGCCATTCTGGGAGTTGTCCCAGGAGATGGAGGAAGAACCTCACCGCTATGAGCACGCCGCAGAAGACATCGGTCCCGACTACACAACCCCTAGTGGCGTCGGGGATGACATCACTGGCGATGGTGCCGCCGGGGATGCCACCACTGATGATGGCAGCGAACGCATAGACGGCAGCCAACCGAAGAGGCAACGGAAGGAACGGCAGCCGAACATGCTCGGCACCGTCAAGGAGGAATTTACTGAAGTGTCCTCCGGTGGGCATCCAACGGCGCCCAAAGAATTAGTCAGTGGGTACGCGGGACAACTCGGGTGCATTCCCCGGAGCACCGTCTCGATCAACACCGAGAACCTAAAGCATCGTGACCGAGGGAATTTGCGCAACCTCCTCTTCACGAAGCTGCACGAACGATACAAGTTCCCCGATGAGTTCGTAAACACACGCTTCTTAGGGAATAAAGTGAACAGTGCCGCCCTCACGAAGATGAGCATGGCCCTGGCTACTTGGAGGGCCGCGATGAAGAGAAGGATTCTAAGAGGTGATAGTTATGAGAAGATCAAGGAGAAAAATCCTTCGATCAGCGAAGCTGACTACCTGGAGTTCAATATCAAGTGCGAGAGCGACGCATCCACGGAATCAAGTCAGTGGGGGAAAGATATGCGGGACTTGAACTTAGGGGTCCACACACTCGGTCCCGGCGGTTACAGAGTGGCGGAACCTAAATGGGACAAGGAGGACGCGGAGCGTGCCGAGCAAGGCCTACCACCCCTCCTCGATAAATACCCTGAAAAGGAGACCAGGAACTTTGTCAGGGCCCGGTACAAGATGGACCCGAAAATAAAGGAGCTTACCACGGATCCGAAGGTGAAGGCGCTTGAGCTTGTTCTGGTAAGGAATACACCCCCGCGTAATTAGCTACATATGGTTGCACTCTAATTAATGATGCCAAATTTCTAAATGGTTCACGTTCCTTCCGCAGGAAACTGAAAGCAGTAGCACGGGATCCCAGTCTGCCCCTTGGGACACCACTTTAAATAGGGTGTTGAACGTAATGAAACACAAGGATAAGTTCAGTATGCCGCCACGAAATGGTCGGAATATTATAAGGCTGGGCGAAAGGAGAGAAAGACGGAAAGCCAGGAGCGTGAGGTTAAAGAACTCAAGGCACAAGTGGCGCGGATTCCAGAGATGGTCCAAGAGCAAGTGCGAGACCAAGTAGGAGTGACGATCACCGCCATTATGCCTTCCTTGCTTGAGGGGTTGCGGGGGTGGATTGCGGGCGGCCAACAGGGGACGCCCCCGATTCCCAGCTTCACGGGCAGCAACTCGCACAATGCGCTGACATTTGTGTCTCCGGCGGAGGCGGCATTGGTGTCTCCGGCGTCGGCGTCGGCACCGGCATTGGAGCTTAATGCACCCGGGTGTGGGAAGAATATGCCGGCCGGCACCTCGGCAGCAAGCGGCCCCTCCGTCAATTGCACGCCCGCCGTTGGCGGTGCCTCGACATTAGCCGAGCTCGACGCCATCACGGTAACTAAGCCTCGGTCGATGACTTCATATCCTTGCCTTTGACTGGGCATCCCTGACGCCCTACATGTTTTCGCAGGGTGCCGCCAACGTTCCATGCACTCTCCTGCACTTCGTGGACGGCGAGTTGATCGATGTCGCCAAGGCAAAAATCATTGAACCGGGCAACCGCGTGTTCCACGGTACTCCGATGCCACCCATCGTGTATAGGGTTCAACTGGTTTGGATGTTGTGGGGCTGCGACGACTTGTTACCTCCGTATCGACCCCATGGGGCCGACGAAGATGATGTGATGACCATCAGCGCCTGCTTAAACCGGTCCATGCTTTGGCCGAAGAGCCAGATTCGTTTGGGGGCGGGGGACACCACCCCACAGACAACACCGCCAGTCGTGCCGGCACCAAGCCATGGCAAGACCGCCGCAACGCTACCGTCGTCAGCTGATCCAGACATGCATATGGCACAGGATCCGGACGACGATGACGGTACATTTTCCAACGTCGATAAGTACATCAACGAACATGGGTACGGTGACGAATTCTTGGCGCCTCCTTCTCAAGAACCCAACCCTGCAAAAGACGATCGCGATCTAGCTGGTACCGCGGAGAAACCCAATTGCAACAGGCGTCGTCTGGCGTTCAGTTCTCAGGAGACGCCTCCAGCTGCCGCCTTCACCGAGACTCAAATAGCCGAGGTGCGAAATATTATCAGCCCCAACACACTCAAGAAGGTGGTCTCTAAGCAGAACTCGATCCCATTACAGCAGAAGAAGCTGAAGGGACGGAAAAGAAAAAATAACAAGGGTGCGAGCCTGCCGGCACAGAGTACGATCCGTTCTCGGGACGGGCCACCAATACCTAAGGATACCTCAAGGAGGTTGCATGTGGCGGGTAGGCCGATGCTACCGACTAATTTGCTCAATGCTGCAACCGATGCTATCCGGAGTCTGTATGAATGTGTTCTTTATATGGAGAAGCGGCGTCTCTCCGAGAATGATGTGGCATACCCGGTTTTCGTGGCCAAGGTGCCAAAGGGCAAGGGCTTTGTCGATAGCTCCATCGGGCGTATGATCGTCATGCGGTTTGATGACATCTTCGCTACGTTTAACCTTCACCAGCTGCACTACACCTTCATTCGGCTATTTTCGCTCAGTATGGACATGCGGTCATTAGAGACCAGACCCCGGACATCGTGATAGTCGACCCCTTCTATATGCATGCCAAGATATTGGGCAGCGCTGGGGACCGGCAAGTCGCGAGTTCATACCTCGAAGGCGTCATTCTGGCGAACCCAGATAAGGATAACTTCCTCGTGCCTTACTTTTCCAAGTAAGTCATCCCCTCACCGCCCCGTAACATATGATTTCTTAGATTTCGATCGTTCTTTTTTTTTTCTAACATTCCGTGTTTTGTGCAGTGACGCACATTGCACACTCATCCTCTTAAGCCCAAAATATTCCATGGCCACGTATTTCGACTCGGACTGTCAGTCGAAGAAAGACTACACAAATTTGTAGAAAGTTCTTGATGATGCTCTCCCCGGCTACGCCAAATCTGGAGGCACCTTCAAGAGGCCAATTTGTAGGTACGGCAGGCACGTGTTCACCCACATAACGACGTTCCCCTGCGTCAAGCAGCCGTCTGGCAGTCAGAAGGATGCCTACTACGCCCTCCATCACATACAGGCGATCATACAGAACCATAATCACCTTATGCTACCAAATGATCTCAAAGCATGGGCCACACGCTTGTCGGCAATCCAGGACGGGGACATTAGACAAGAATTCTTTCGCATCCAGTCGGAGTTTGCGGAAATCATCTATCAAGATGTCCTTAGTACCTCGGGGCAGTTCTACCTCAAATATCAACCGTCCAACAGTGAAATAGATACAATGCTACAAATGCAGGTTGACAACGACCGCATATTCTCACGAAAGACGGCGGCTTCATCCACGCTCCGATCCCTCAGTCGAGTCGAAAGCAGTATTGATGCTATGTAGTTCTGAAATATTGATTAGCTCATGTTGTAATTAAACTTTAATGAACTTGTATGTCTCTTTAGTTTGGACAGTTGTTCAACTTATATGTAATCAATGCTATTTATTAGTAGGACCATGAATCGTGCTATTAATGTGTTGCTTTTCTCTTCCGATCCTTTTGTTGCATACTTGTATATTGCTTATATATTATCTGTGAATTGCTACTGACGTTTTGTTTTTCTAGTGCATAGAGATGCCGTCGTATGTCATGTACAAGGGTGAGGTTCCCAGAGTCTACGACGACTGGGAGGAGTGTCGGAGACAGGTTCACCGTTTCAGCGGTAACAGTTACAAAGGGTACACCACTAGGGCGGAGGCGGAAGCTAGATGCGCGCGCTATCTAGCGAGAGAGAGGAGGGAGCGGAGGAGGAGCCGGATGAAGATCGGTTTCATCGCAATGATGCTCATCGTGACCGCAACCCTCTTCTATGTGATGGTAGTTTAGATATCGACTTGTAATGTGAAGACAAACTCGCTACTCGCGGTCTCGAGACTTGTAATGTTCTAACTTTGTTTCGTATTTTGAATTTGGAGACTAATATGATGAATTGTATTCGGAGACTAATCTTCTATTGTATTCGATAAATCTGTTGTTTATATCTTGTGCTTTTTAAATTCTATGCTGTAATGTATTTTGTAACATGTGCAAATATCAGAAAAGCAAAAAAAAAATCCTAATATTCATAGTAGTGGCGCACCATATTGCACTTTAGTGGCGCACAGAGATAAACACAACAGTGGCGCATTATCAGAAAGTGCACCATTAGTAACCCAGAGCACATGGTACACATGGCTCCTTTGAAGTAACAGCAGTGGCGCACTTCGATTTAGGTGCGCCATTAGTATTTGTTACTAGTGACGTGGTAATAGTGGCGCACCAGGTGCGCCAACAATGGCCAAAATAGGTACGCCACTAACAGCCTTTTTTTTAGTAGTGCATTAATCAAAAAACACAAATTAATTTTCAGTGTTATAATATAGTGATAGGGCAAAGTTCTGTAGAGCAATTTGTACAAACACATGCCACACCACCTCTAATTTCCAATTGATTTCAGCCTTGCCCCAACTCAGCTCAAACATATATGATTCTTCGGGAAAAAAAACATGCGTAAACACAAAAGGTTGTATAGTGATTTGTGCTTCAAATCACCATGCATGGAAAATGGATCTGAAAGCCTAGATGTATGCTACTCACTCTGTAAACTAATATAAAATTGTTTAGATCACTACGTTAGTAATTTAAATGATCGTATATTAGTGTATAGAGGGAGTATGTGAGAACCGATTGTTATCATTAAACAAAGGGTAAATTGGCAATCCAACCCGCACATATGGATTCTCTAGGCCAATTAACAAGTATGAAAAGTAGATGGTGTTGCAAACAAATTTCTACATCGATTATCCAAGAACATCGTCTTCATACACTTCAGAAACTCGAACATTTGCAGTTGTTGTAGCTGGATTTGTTTACCACAGAAAAGGCATCAAACTTGTGTCATTCTACAAATAATATACCCATCCACTGTTATCTTTATATGACTTTCTAGTGATGTTCTTCAGGGGAACGAGGTATTTTGGGAGTACAGCGAATGCAATCATAGAGAAGAACAACTGAAAGCTCAATTGCAATATAAATGAATAAAAATCTACTTGAATGATCATTTCCTTTGTGGTAAATATACATCTTCTCCGTATTATCCAAAAAATAAACAACACAAAAGAAGGATTGAGAGGGAGAGAGATGTCATGGTCCCTTCTAGGTAGGGGCAATATCAAGTGCTCCCACTCGGGGTGCTTCCCATGCTCCAATTTCATAACATCCATTATAAATGTTTTAAAAAATCTTTTAAAAAATGTGAATGTTCACAAGAGATATGACTACAACCCCTAATAATTTCATGTTCAAACTCAAAATGTACATTAAAAAAATCAGACGTGAATAGTGCCAAATGTTGCTCTTGTCTTTTTGTGACACTATTCATGCTAGATTTCACTTCTTTTTTTCGATGCGCATTTAGAGTTTGGACCTAAGAATTTTAGGAGTTGTAGTCACATTTCTTGTGAGCATTCATATATTTTTTTTCAATTTTCTCGAAACTTTAAAATTGATTGTTACTTCCTTCATTCATTTTTGTAAGACGTTTTAGACATTTAAGACAACATCTAAAACAGTTCAATTTCAGTTGTCTTTAACGACTTACAAGTGAATAGAGGGAGTATTATTATTAAGTTGGAGCATGGGAGATAGAGTGTACTAACGGATGAAGAAGCCCCGTTGCGTACGAGAAGTGCTCCACGCGCGCCTCAGGTAGACAGTGGAGTGGTCGGCTGCAACACTCTAGCCAGACAAGTGGCGGTCTCTCGTGAGGTGAGGCGCGTGAGAGCATCAGCAGCGTATGGAGGCAGTGTATAGCATTTCATACCACCTCTAAGATGGACCCCACTATGAGTAAAAAATTGGTAAACAAGTCATTTTCCTTCCCACTTTAGAGCTACTCACACGCACCAAACTAAGCATGCAATCAAGTGGGGCCTTTGCATTATTTATGTCCTTGGAGGCTGCCCTAAGCATAGAGGTGACGCTAACACTTTTTTTGTTGGAGGCAGTTAGCAAGCTTAGAGCATCTTCAACAGCCGCGCTTCGCGCCGCGCCTAAAAAACATGTTTGCCGCGTGCTGGTCGCCTGGTTTGCCGCGTCGCGCAGCGCTGGCTCCAGCAGCAGCTTTAAAATGCAGCGCGCGCACCGCTCCAGCAGCGCGCAAAAATGCAGCGCGCGCCGCTCCAGCAGCGTCAAATATGTCATTTGGACACAAAATAGTTTGAAACATTCAATCAAAATGCAATGAACATGTGAAATTTAACACAAACAAGTTGATGAATAAAAGTCATGCCCACAAGTTCATCCAACCAAGTTCAAAATGCAAACCAAGTTCAAAATACAAGTTCATCCAACAAAGTTCAAGACATATAAACACATCAACCATCTTCCTCGTCTTCTTCCTCTTCTTCCTCTTCTTCCGCCGACGATTCTTCCACCTTCGAAGATGAATCTTCCTCCCTAACTTCATCACGCACCGCATCACGTGTAGCTCCGACGGTCTTGGCAAGTTCTTCAACGGCATTTTCATGGGTATGTGTGTGAGGCACATCGAAAGACATTCCACTCATGGTCGGAGGTGCACCCATGTCTCCCATGACGGCCGGAGGTGCACCCATGCCTCCCATGAGAGAAGCAAAACTCATGCCACCCATGCCTCCCATAGCGTTGGAGGGTGCTCCAAAGCCACCCATGCCTCCCATAGCGTTGGAGGGTGCTCCAAAGCCACCCATGCCTCCCATGGCGGCCGGAGGTGCACCCATGCCTCCCATGGCTCCGAAGCCACCCAAGCCTCCCATGGCGTCGAGGCCCATGCCTCCCATGCCGTCGAGGCCACCGCCATCCATGCCACCGAGGCCACCGCCACCCATTGTGCGGATCATGGCTCTTTTTTGAATCAAGACTTCTTCACGGGCAAGGTTGACATATTCCTTTTGCGCATCATTGAACAAAGATGTGTCCAAGAAGAACAAGTGTTTTCCCATTCCAACAACTTAGCTCGCTCCTCCATGCCCATCTTCCTCTCCTCCAATGTCACTTTCCTCTCCTCGGCGGCCACCCTCCTCTCCTCGGCCGCCAACCTCCTCTCCTCGGCCGCGGCATCTTGGTTCCTTGCCATTTTCCTCACCTCGTTCGCTTCTTTTCTTGCCTTCACAATAGCTTCCATAGCATTTGTGAGCTCATCATCTCCTTTCCTCTTCTTCTTTTCGGTTTTGTCCTTCTTGCACCCATCCGGTCGTTTTGGTTTCGAGTATGAAACCGAGTTGGGTATGGGGCTTCTCTTGCCGTCATCACTTGATGCATCATCCTCCTCCTCGTCATCATTCAACTCAATTGTGCGCTTGCGTTTGTTGCTCAAATGCAAATCATCCAAATCTTCACGCTTCTTCCATTTCTCATCATCCTTCAACACTTCATAGCAATGAGGCAAGGTAAAGATCTTTCCTTTCTTGATCTTCCCCTTCTTGGTTGTCCTCGTCTCTTCTTTGAACAAGTTTTGTGCAATGTTGTACTACAAGAAAAACAAAACAAGTTAGCACTTCGGACACCAAAAACAAGTATGATGAACATGTATGAGATGCCACTTACTCTATCATCCTCATTTGTGCCACTTGGGTTAAGCTTGTCAACTGCCTTTTGTGCGGCCGCCCACTTTTGACAATCCGAGTTGATTGTCGACCATCGGGACCGAAGTGATCTCTCGGAGCGGTCAATTCCACTCATGTTCTGAGCATCAAAGTGTTCTTTCATTCGCCCCCAATAAGCATCTCTACTTTGATCACCTCCAACGGATGGATCCCTCGACACTTGCAACCAAGTATTGCATAGTAATTTGTCATCGTTGGTGGTGTAATTGCCCGCTCTTCCTTTCGGCGCCTCGACAATGCCCTCACCCTCCTCGTCCACCTCAAACTCATGGTCGTCCAAATGGATGTCATTGGTTTGAGACCAATGCGAATTGTTGGACCCAACACCCATAGTTGACATGTATGCATCATCGTTGAGACTACAAATGCAAATATAAGCTATCTATATGATGATGCATTGAACAAATAACAAGAAAATGAAAGTTGGAATTTTTTTCACCTTGGGGGCATTTCGTCGAACACGTGGTGCGCGTCTGCCGCCGGCTCAACTAGTGAGCTCGCCGGCGCTTCGGTAGACGCCGGAGCCGTCCGCCGCCCTGCAAGCTTCTTCTTCGCCTTCGAGCTGCCGGAGCCGTCTGCCACCTTCTTCGCGAATGTTTTTCCTTTCTTCGGCTCCGACGCATTGGGGAGCTTTGACGATGCGGCGGCAGCACGGGACGGCGCCGGCGCGACGCCACCCGTCGACAAGAAGAGGCTGCGCGCGAGGCCGACGGTCAGCGGAGCTCCGGTGGCGGCGGCGGCGCCAGCGCCAACGCTCGCCGCGCTAGGGTTTTCGGCGGCGGCGGCGGCTGCGGCGGGGGGTCGCGGCTATACAGCGGGGTGCCGGTGTGCGCGTCCATGGTGGCAGGGGCGATGGCGCCGGCGCGCGCGGGTGCGAAGGAGGAAGAAAAGGGCGAGTTCGCGCGCGCGCTCAAGTCTGCCGCGCGCGGAAGTGGACGCCCAAAATTAACCGCGCGGGATGAGGCTATGGCCAGCGCGCCCAACTCGTTTTAGCGCGCGCGCGGTTTTTGCGCGCCCGCTGGAGCTGTCCGCCGCGTTGCGCGCACGCTATAATTATTTTTTTTTTGCGACGCGGCGCTAGTATAGCGCGGCTGTTGAAGATGCTCTTAGAGACAGGAAAAGACTACATTGTGGATGCCCTGAGGCGGCAGCACGCTTGGCAGCGGTCTCTCACGAGGTGAGGCTGCAACAGACGGCGATGAAGGTGCGTGCGGCAGCACGCTTGGCAGCGGTCTCTCACGAGGTGAGGCTGCACAACAGACGGCGATGAAGGTGCGTGAGCCAACGTGGGGTGCATGCATCGCAAGAGGAGGTTACACTCGTACATTGCGCTAAGGGCTAAACATTGTTGGAGTATAGGCTGTATCTCCGCAACTCATTCGGTAGGATATAAAATACACATTACTTGGCATACTCCCTCGTCTCCATGCCCATAGATTATTTGAGAAGTCACTGCTCGCAAACTTTGACCAAGTTTGTATCTAAAAATATCTACATCTAAAATGTATTACTAGATTTATCATCAGATGTAGTTTCATTTTTATATATTTTGATACTGTAGATATGAATTGTTCTCATAGTATCATTTTTTTCTTGATTTTATACGATTCTGGAGATCAAACGATGAATCATCATTCTGCTTTGCTCAATGTTGCACAAGATATTCAACTAGTGAGTAAAAGCCGAGGCTTTGACCAAAACAAAACCACACCAATTTCACAATTACCATTACAAAGCAAATCCAACAATTATCAGAAAGTTTTCAAGGCACTCAACATCTGATAGTTACTGACACCAACATTGGAGAGTCGACTGACAACCATAGAGCAGTGCAAAAATACAGACGACTGCATAGATTTTAGCATTCACTGCGATTAGCACTTGACCTCTTTCAGCCCATGTGCGAAGTAGAGGAAAGTTGGATCAGCAGCTCCCTCCTTGTAGTAGGCAAACACCACGCTGCCATCATCATGCATGCTCTCCCCCACAAAGCTGAAACACAAACATTTGAAGCAGTTTTAGAACTTAAGTTGAATGGATGGATTATTACTACCTACCAAAAAATATATTTCTTTCCATCAGTGGTGAGTTCTATAGAGTAAATTACCAGCATCAGTAATACGGAAGTAAGAATAAAGTACTAACTTGTCTGAGCAGAACAATGATAACCAGTGCCTGCACTTTTAAGTAAGGCAAAGAGAGAACTTACAACTGGAGGTCCTTGAGCTTGCTAAGAAGATACTTAGTGGCAGACTCAACGTTCTTCTTGAAAGCATCTAGCTCCTCCCCTTCAAGCTTGGCCGTGAGGTTCTTGATGTATCGCTTGATGTAAGCGATAAACTGCTTCTTGTCAAAAGCAGGTTGCTCCTGCAAAAGGCAAGGATCACTCAGTACAACCATCAAATGCATACTCAGTATATAGATCAAGAGGATCAAAAAGAGCAAGCAACCTGAAGACGGAAGGTGTCAACAATGTCAACCACCTTCACGGCCTGGTCATCAACACCCTCATCGTCACCACCACCCTCAGCAGAGGGGTTGGCACCGATGTCCACATCAACTGCTCCTTGAACGACCCACTACAAGCATGCAAAACCATACAGGTCAAATTAACTACAACATCTGCATGATGTTAGCACAAAATAAAGTATATGTGCATTGGGCAACAAGTACTTTAGGCTATGCTTGATAGTAAAGTAGTAAAAACCAAAGTATCAACAAACCACGGTAATTTAGCATGTAGGTATAACATACTGTGGTTTTGCCAAAACCGAGTATTTTGTAGTATTGACAATACACAGGACCTGTTTGGCGCAGCGACCTAAAATCAGTTTCAGAACAATGCAAACACGTCTAGTTTTTCAGCAAAGCTAGCCGTTGCATGGAGCAAAGTGATTGGCCAAAGAACGGCCATGCACATTGCGATAGAGTAATGTGTTACCATCAGCATGCATAAGAAAGAAAGCTTCCACTGAATGAACTTCGCTGGACGGCCATGACCAAAAAGGAGCTTGGCAGCACAGCGTAGCCAGCGGCTAACCAAGCAGCAGAGCTGCACGAAAATTGGCAGCTTGGCCTTCTTCTGCATCTGCGGCGTTGACCTACATGCAGCGGAGCTGAACGACGGGCAGTGGCATCTACAAAGAGCATAGGGCGGCGACAACAACTAATTTTTGTAGAGGGAGGCGAGTCAGCCGGGAAGAAATTGACGATGTGCGACATCGTTCTTTTCGTTAGCACAGTTTTAAAAAAAAGAGGCCTTGGGTTCTTTTTATAATACGGAGAAAAAACATTGTTTTGGCAAATACTGTAGTATTAAAATCACAGCTTTTAGGGGCAACCAAAAACGTACTGTAAATAAAAATGTGGTAATCTGAAAAACCATAGTATTCTCGGAATACATAGAAAATACTATGCTATCAAACAAGGCCCTAGAGATGAACAGTTGATAATCACGTGTGTGCACTTTTAGAAGCTGAAATTGTTTTACACAAGCAGATCCACCAGACCATCCAGTAGTTGCATTGACAGATATTCTAGGCTCCTTTTCATTTAAGTTGATGATATTGTTACAATCTTTTTTGCTTCTGTAGAAAAACATACCAATTTTTCTGAAAGAACAAAAAAAATTGGTATGTTTTTCTACAGAAGCAAAAACATACCAGTCAATCAAAACCTCTAACCCTAATAAAGGATACAAACATGCTCAACAAGCCATGAAAGCAGATATAACTCATATGATAATAAAACAGTCATCAATCTATCACATGCCTAGATGAGAGGTCAGATCTGTGTTTCGTGAAACAAAATTGGCGAGGTCGAATTAACAAACTAGCACGTTATCTAACAAGATAACCTAACCAAGCACAGCACACAGAGCAACTGAGAATATAACGCTTACATGGCCATCGACTTCCCAGAGCACGCCGTTCTCCAGCTCCCTGTACGGGAACGAATCCGACAGAAGCTCGTCTCCTGCGACACATCAAACACAGCAGATTCAGTTAAATACATCGTATGAACGCATTAACACATACATAAAACCAAGTCCTAACCCCAGACCGCACGGAGATCTACCGATTAGCGATTGAATCCCGGTTACCAGTTAGCAAATCCCCATCAGCAACCGACGACTACACAACCGATTCACGAAGGCGATCAGATCTAGCTAGTCCGAAAGCGATCGGATCTAGCTTCTAGCCAGTCCAAGCCCGATTCCCTCGAAACAAGTTTAACATACGCGAAAACAGGGGGAAGGGGGGCGAACCGGAAAGCTTGTCCTGGTACACGAGCATGGTGCCGCCTCTTTGAGGTTTCTCCCCCGGAAAAAGAGAAAACCCTAACGAGCTCTGGGGGAGGCGGGGAGTAGCGGCGGACGGCGAGAGGGGCTGGGACGGAGGCAGCTCCTCGGATTTATAGCAGCCCCGGAATAGGTGGGCTCCTTTTCTGGCCGTCCGATCTGTGGGCGTATTTCGTTGAACGACCCAGATGTTTGATCTAGACATGACAAGAGTCCAGAAAAGTGTTCGGTTCGCTGCGGGCCGTTTGATCGGGGTATCGTGATCGGATATTCTGGTACGGACGGCTGGGATGCGTCTGCAGTGCACGACCGGTAGGCGTCGCGGCACGGAACCGCTAGGTGCCGCTGTCACGGCGTACCCCCAATTTGAACACAACCAAAAAAAGACAGCAAATTTTCGTGTTTTGATCTTTTTGATCTGATCCTGGTTTGAAAAAAAAACGGGATTTGACCATTTTTCTTACAGCCATTGGCCCTGTCGGTAGGGTTAGACAGTTTATCGTCAGGGTCCTGACAATAAGGTACTAATCCACGTCAGCTAGCAAAGACGGCCTCTGTCCCCCTCCGTCGCACCCTACCGCCATGGTATCTGGCGGTAGGCTGTCTAAGCCTACCGTCAGAGCCACCGGCGGTAGGGTGCGAGCAGTTATTTCGCCCGATCCCCCGCCCCATCTTCTTACCCCTCCCCCTCCCCCCGTCGGAAGTTCTCCCCCAAGTCGCCCAAGTCGCCCATTTCTCCCTCTCTCATCTCCTCCACTCTCCCCCTCGGATCTTCACCGATTCTTCACCGTTTTTGCAGATCGTGATGGCCCCGAAGAAATAAACGTAAGCTCCTCTAATCCCTCCAATTAGTTTTTGCAAACTTGCTTCTGATTCGACGCATTATTTGCTTGAAATCCCTCATATTTTTGAACTTAGATTGAAATTTTTTTTCACCTAAGATTGTTTTAGGTTGATTGTAGTTCTAGTTCTTAGTTCTTTAGTAAGTAGTGGTATTGAATATGAACTCTAATCAATAGTTCATATGTTAGTTTGAAGAACCCTAGTTCACAATATTTTTTATTAAAAAAATTTAGGATGTATGTTGATATGATGATGAACCCTAGTTTGATGATGCATGTTGATATGATGAGATGATGTAGTGTGAAGATGGACCCTAGTTTTATGATGCATGATGATATGAAGATGTTGGAAAATTTTATTTAAAAATATGATGATATGATGTATATTGGAGGATTTTATTTGGATATGATGCATGTTGATATGATGTGATCCATCATGTGTAGTAGATGTTGTTGGAGGAATATGCTTAAGATGAACCCTAGTTCATGTAACCAAGAAATTTCATTTTTTTTTTGTTTATGTATGCTTATGCTTATGATGCTTTTGTTTATGAAATTTTATTAAGGCGGCCACCTCTTGCGGACAACATCGGCCCACAGTACTCCATGTTGGACTGGGCATTCGACAAGGGTTATCATGCCCGTTTCATAGAGAACGGACATGTAAGTGATATGAATGAAATATTGAGCAAAGTTTTCGGATTGATGAAAATGAATTCCTAACTTTTGGCGTTCACTTTTTGACCGATGCTCCAGTCACTGCGCATGAGGGGTCACGGGGTATATGGGCATATGGAATACGACGAGCGCTACGCGCCGTTCTTCAAGAAAGCCAGTCTGTTGGGTTTTGTGTTGCAGTTCAAGCGTAAGCCGGCGGCGCTTGTCCACGCAGCTCTAACAGCGTTGATTGACCGGTGGCGACCGGAGACCCATTCTTTCCATCTGCCATACAGGGAGATGACGGTGACCCTCGAGGATTAGTCTATGATTACTGCAATGCCGATCGAGGGTCATGCACTCATCGGGCAAATGGAGAGGGCCAACTGGCAGGAGAGGGTTGCCACCCTCATCGGCGATTGCCTCATTGCTAAGGGTAACCGTACATCCGGTGTGCCGTTGATCTAGCTCGTGGAGCACCGGCACAGATGCCCCAAAGGCACCGACGAGACGACTGTGGAGTGGTTCGCGAGGGCCTACATGTGGTACATTCTCTCGAAGGTCGTGTTTCTAGACAGCTCCGGGAACTCTGCCAACTGGTCGTATCTCTTCTTCCTAGCGGACTGGGAGGCAGGGTACAGTTGGGGGACCGCATCTCTCGCCTACCTATACCGTTCGGTAAGAGAGTATCTAATTGCCTACCTACCTACGAAAGTGTGTCCATGACATTTTGTTAGATCTGATCCTTATTTGATGTTTTGCAGCTTGACGACGCAACGCAGAGGACGGGAGACAAGTCCAATATGGGTGTCTTTGTCTGGGCCCTCTCCATTTGGATGTGGGAGCGGCTGCCGGTGGGGCGTCCGGAGAAGATGCGAAGAGGCCCATGGGGTGCCTATAGCGAAGACGGCGACGAGACTCGAAACCCCACTATAGCTTACGAGTGGGACGTTGTCAAACTCTACACGGGCTTAAACAAGACTTCGTACAAGACCTACACCAACGAGATGGACGCTTTGACGATTTCGTAGGTATATGAACTCACTCAACACCTTTATCATTGATTCCACTTTTGACCGAGAGTGGGAACTTACCAATGTATATGTAATAGGTAAATTGGTGGTCGTATCATGACCGAGAGCGGGGGTTCGATCTGAACGTGATGTGCACTGCGGAGAATGGTCTCTGGCGGTGCATCGTGCCCATGATCTGCGTGTATGCCGTCGAGTGGCACTTGCCATACCGCGTGGCCACGCAGTTTGGGATGTATCAGCATACCCCACCGGCCCTGCCCACCGATACCGGTGGCCATGCGCTCCACATGTGAGCGCTTTGTTCTCTATGCACATGATTTCATTGCATGGCGACTTTATTATGATGTTTCCTGTGGCCTATGCCTTGCAGGATGAGCCGGCAGAAGAATCAGTCGATCACATACTGGGGAGAGCAGCATAAAAATCATGTGACGGAGTGGAACGAACGGAAGTATCGTAAAGATAGGGAGAGGAGAGTGACCGACTGGGATGATTACGAGGGCCGACACATGAGGTGGTACGATGATGGCCAGAAGCACTGTCTTCGTCTCAGGCCTCGGTGGACGGTGGAAGTGTTGGGGAACGTTGCATGGGAAACAAAAATTTTCCTACCGTTCACCAAGATCAATCTAGTAGAAGCAACTACGAGAGGGGAGTGTGATCTACGTACCCTTGTAGATCGCTAAGCGGAAGCGTTATGAACGCGGATGATGGAGTCGTACTCGTCGCGATTCAGATCGCCGAAGACCTAGCACCGAAGCAACGGTGCCTCCGCGTTCTTCACACGTACGGCTCGGGGACGTCTCCTCCTTCTTGATCCAGCAAGGGGTGGAGGAGAGGTTGATGGAGAACCGGCAGCACGACGGCGTGGTGGTGATGGTGGAGAAGAACTCCAGCAGGGCTTCGCCTAAGCACTGCGGGAGGAGAAGATATGACGGGAGAGGGAGGGCAGCACCGAGGCACAAACTGTGTTTGCTGCCCTCCCTTTGCCCCACTATATATAGGGGGGTGGAGAGGTTAGGGCGCCCTAGGGTTTCCCCCTAGGGGCCGGCGGCCAGGGCAAGGGGAGGGGGCGGCGGCCAGGGCAGGGGGAGGCGCCCAGGCCCTAGGGTTTCCCCCCTAGGTGCCTTGCCCCCCAAGCCCAAGGGGTGCGGCCAGCCCTAGGGGGTCCCACCCCCTTAGCCGCATGGGGAGAGGGCCCAGGGGGGGCGCACAGCCCCCTGAGGGCTGTGGTGTCCCCCCTTGTGGCCCAATAGGCCCAGAACACCTTCCGGACCCCCCGAAAACCTTCCCGGTACTCCGCCGATTTCCCGATGCTCCCCGGAACACTTCCGGTACTCCGAAACCTTTCATCCTATATATCAATCTTCGTCTCCGGACCATTCCGGAGACCCTCGTCATGTCCGGGATCTCATCCGGGACTCCGAACAACCTTCGGTAACCATGCACTCTTCTCACTAACAACCCTAGCGTCACCGAACGTTAAGTGTGTAGACCCTGCGGGTTCGGAAACCATGTAGACATGACCGAGACACTCCCAGGTCAATAATCAATAGCGGGATCTGGATACCCATATTGGCTCCTACATGTTTCTCGATGATCTCATCGGATGAACCACGATGTCAAGGATTCAGGCAATCCCGTATACAGTTCCCTTTGTCTCGTCGGTATGTTACTTGCCCGAGATTCGATCGTCGGTATCTCTATACCTAGTTCAATCTCGTTACCGGCAAGTCTCTTTACTCGTTACCGTAATACATAATCCCGTGACCAACTACTTAGTCACTTTGAGCTCATTGAGATGACGTATCACCGAGTGGGCCCGGAGATACCTCTCCGTCACACGGAGTGACAAATCCCAGTCTCGATCCATGTCAACTCAACAGACACCCTCGGAGATACCTGTAGAGTACCTTTATAGTCACCCAGTTACGTTGCGACGTTTGGCACACACAAAGCACTCCTACGGTGTCAGTGAGTTACATGATCTCATGGTCATAGGAACTTTATACTTGACATGCAGAAAACTATAGCGATAACTGACACGATCAAAAGCTATGTTAACGTTTGGGTCTCGTCCATCACATCATTCTCCTAATGATGTGATCCCGTTATCAAATGACAACTCATGTCTTATGACCTGGAAACCGCGGTCATCTTTGATCAACGAGCTAGTCCTGTAGAGGCACACTAGGGACACAAAGTCTGTCTATTCATCCACACGTGTATCTGAGTTTCCAATCAATACAGTTATAGCATGGATAATAAACGATTATCATGAACAAGGAAATATAATAATAACTCTTTTATTATTGCCTCTAGGGCATATTTCCAACAGTCTCCCACTTGCACTAGAGTCAATAATCTAGCATTACAAGGTAATGAATCTAACACCCATAGAGTCTTGGTGTTGATCGTGCTTAGCCCGTGGAAGAGGCTTAGTCAACGGATCTGCAACATTCAAATCCGGGTGTACTTTGCAAATGTTTATGTCCTCCTCCTTGACTGAATCGCGGATGGAATTGAAGCGTCGCTTTATGTGTCTGGTCCTCTTGTGAAACCTTGGTTCCTTGGCTAGAGCAATGGCACCAGTGTTGTCACAGAACAGAGTCATTGGGTTCAGTGCACTAGGCACAACTCCAAGATCTGTCATGAACTCCTTCATCCAGACACCTTCCTTAGCCGCCTCCGAGGCAGCTATATACTCCGCTTCACATGTAGAATCAGCTACCACGCTCTGCTTGGAACTGCACCAGCTTACCGCTCCCCCGTTGAGAATATATACGTATCCGGTTTGAGACTTAGAGTCATCCGGATCAGTGTCAAAGCTTGCATCGACGTAACCCTTTACGACGAGCTCTTGATCACCTCCATAAACGAGAAACATATCCTTAGTCCTTTTCAGGTACTTCAGGATATTCTTGACCGCTGTCCAGTGATCCACACCAGGATTACTTTGAAACCTTCCGGCCATACTTATGGCAAGGCTGACATCTGGTCTTGTGCACAGCATTGCATACATGATAGAGCCTATGGCTGAAGCATAGGGGACGACACTCATCTTTTCTCTATCTTCCGCAGTTACTGGGCATTGAGTCTTACTCAACTTTGTACCTTGCAATACCGGCAAGAACCCCTTCTTGGATTGATCCATTTTGAACTTCTTCAAAACTTTATCAAGGTACGTGCTTTGTGAAAGTCCTATCAAGCGTCTTGATCTATCTCTATAGATCTTGATGCCCAATATGAAAGCAGCTTCACCGAGATCTTTCATCGAAAAACTCTTGTTCAAATACCCCTTCACGCTATCCAAAAATTCTATATTGTTTCCAATCAGCAATATGTCATCCACATATAATATTAGAAACGCTATAGAGCTCCCACTCACTTTCTTGTAAATACAAGCTTCATTGTAAACTTGTATAAACCCAAACGCTTTGATCACCTCATCAAAACGAAGATTCCAACTCCGAGATGCTTGCACCAGCCCATAAATGGAACGCTGGAGCTTGCATACTTTGTCAGCATTCTCTGGATCGACAAAACCTTCTGGTTGCATCATATACAACTCTTCCTTAAGAAAACCGTTAAGGAACGCTGTTTTGACATCCATCTGCCAAATTTCATAATCGAAAAATGCAGCTATTGCTAACATGATTCGGACGGATTTAAGCATCGCTACGGGTGAGAAAGTCTCATCGTAGTCAATCCCTTGAACTTGTGAAAAACCCTTTGCCACAAGTCGAGCTTTACACACGGTGACATTACCGTCAGCGTCCGTCTTCCTCTTAAAAATCCATTTATTCTGAATGGCCTTCCGCCCTTCAGGTAATACTTCCAAAGTCCATACTTTGTTTTCATACATGGATCCCATCTCGGATTTCATGGCCTCTAACCATTTGTCGGAATCTGGGCCCACCATCGCTTCTCCATAGCTCGTAGGTTCACCGTTGTCTAACAACATGACCTCCAAGACAGGGTTACCATACCACTCAGGTGCAGTGCGTACCCTTGTCGACCTACGAGGTTCGGTAGTAACTTGATCGGAAGCTTCTTGATCATCATCATTGGCTTCCTCTTCAACCTCTGTAGGCTCCACAAAAACATCTTTCTGTGCTGCGCTACTTTCTGGTTGAAGCAGAGGTTCAATAACTTCATCAAGTTCTACCTTCCTCCCACTCAATTCTTTCGAGAGAAACTCTTTCTCGAGGAAGGACCCGTTCTTAGCGACAAACACTTTGCCCTCGGATCTGAGATAGAAGGTGTACCCAACTGTTTCTTTTGGGTATCCTATGAAGACACATTTGTCCGCTTTGGGTTCGAGCTTTTCTGGCTGAAGCCTTTTGACATAAGCATCGCAACCCCAAACCTTGAGAAAAGACAACTTAGGCTTCTTACCAAACCACAGTTCATACGGTGTTGTCTCAACGGACTTAGATGGAGCCCTATTTAAAGTGAATGCAGCTGTCTCTAACGCATATCCCCAAAACGATAGTGGCAAATCGGCAAGAGACATCATAGAACGTACCATATCTAATAGGGTTCGATTACGACGTTCAGACACACCATTACGCTGTGGTGTTCCAGGTGGCGTCAACTGTGAAACAATTCCACATTTTCTTAAGTGATCACCAAACTCATAACTCAGATATTCTCCCCCTCGATCAGATCGTAGGAACTTGATCTTCTTGTTACGATGATTTTCAACTTCACTCTGAAATTGCTTGAACTTTTCAAAAGTTTCAGACTTATGCTTCATTAAGTAAATATACCCATATCTACTTAAGTCGTCAGTGAAGGTGAGAAAATAATGATATCCACCGCGCGCCGTTACACTCATCGGACCGCACACATCAGTATGTATGATTTCCAATAAGTCACTTGCCCGTTCCATTGTCCCTGAAAACGGGGTCCTTGTCATCTTGCCCATGAGGCACGGCTCGCACGTGTCAAGTGATTCAAAATCAAGAGACTCCAAAAGTCCATCAGCATGGAGCTTCCTCATGCGTTTCACGCCGATATGACCGAGACGGCAGTGCCACAAGAAAGTGGTATTATCATTATCTACTCTACATCTTTTGGCATCAATGTTATGAACATGTGTATCATCACTATCGAGATTCAATAAGAATAAACCCCTAACTTCGGGTGCATGACCATAAAAGATATTACTCATATAAATAGAACAACCATTATTCTCTGACTTAAATGAGTAACCGTCTCGCAATAAACAAGATCCAGATATAATGTTCATGCTTAACGCAGGCACTAAATTATTCAGGTTCATAACTAATCCCGATGGTAATCGAAGAGCGAGCGTGCCGACGGCGATCACATCAACCTTGGAACCATTTCCCACGCGCATCGTCACTTCGTCCTTCGCCAGCCTCCGTTTATTCCGCAGTTCCTGTTTAGAGTTGCAAATGTGAGCAACCGAACCGGTATCAAATACCCAGGCACTACAACGAGAGTTGGTAAGGTACACATCAATAACATGTATATCATATATACCTTTGTTGTTGTTGGCCCCCTTCTTGTCCGCCAGATACTTGGGGCAGTTCCGCTTCCAGTGGCCATTCCCCTTGCAATAGAAACACTCAGTCTCTGGCTTGGGCCCAGCCTTGGGTTTCTTCACTGGATTAGCAACTGCTTTGCCACCCTTCTTAGAGTTACCCTTCTTGCCCTTGCCATTCTTCTTGAAACTGGTGGTCTTATTGACCATCAACACTTGATACTCCTTCTGGATGTCTGCCTCAGCGACTTTCAGCATCGAAAACAGCTCGGCGATGGTTTTATTCATTCCTTGCATGTTGTACTGCTGGACGAAGCTCTTGTAGCTTGGAGGGAGTGACTGGAGAATTCTGTCAATGATAGCCTCATCCGGGAACACAAGTCCCAGATCAGCTATGCGGGTATAGTACCCAGACATCTTCAGTAAGTGCTCACTGACAGACGAATTCTCCTCCATCTTGCAAGCGAAGAATTTATCGGTGGTCTCATACCTCTCGATCTTAGCATTCTTCTCAAAGATGAATTTCAACTCCGTGTACATCTCATATGCACCATGACGTTCAAAACGCCTTTGGAGTCCTCCTTCCAAGCCGTACAACATGGCACATTGTACTATCGAATAGTCATCCGAACGCGTCTGCCAGACGTTCATATCGTCTGCAGAGGCTCCAGGAGCGGGGGGTTGACCTAGCGGTGCATTTAGGACATAAACCTTTTGGGCAGCTGTGAGGATGATCCTCAGATTGCGGAGCCAGTCCACAAAGTTGCTCCCATCATCTTTCAGTTTAGCTTTCTCTAGGAATGCATTAAAATTCAGGGGAACTCCTGCGCGAGCCATCTACAACATAAATTTGCAAAGACATTTTTAGACTATTGTTCATGATAAGTGAGTTATTACCTAATCAAATTAATTATAACTCCCACTCAAATTGACATCCCTCCGGTCATTCGAGCGTGACATGATCCAAATTCACCAACCCAAGTCCGATCATCACGTGAGATGAGGTGGTGTCAATGGTGAACATCAACATGTTGATCATATCTACTATATGACTCATGCTCGACCTTTCGGTCCTCCGTGTTCCGAGGCCATGTCTGTACATGCTAGGCTCGTCAAGTCTAACCCGAGTGTTCTGCACGTGCAAAACTGGCTTGCACCCGTTGTATGCGAACGTAGAGTCTATCACACCCGATCATCACGTGGTGCTTCGAAACGACGAACCTTCGCAACGGCGCACACTCGGGGGGAACACAATTTTATCTTGAAATTTTAGTTAAGGATCACCTTATAATGCTACCGTCGTCCTAAGCAAAATAAGATGCATAAAAGGATTAACATCACATGCAAATCATAAGTGACATGATATGGCCATCAACTCGTGCTTTTGATCTCCATCTCCAAAGCACCGGCATGATCTCCATCGTCACCGGCGCCACACCATGATCTCCATCATCATGATCTCCATCATCGTGTTGCCATCGGGGTTGTCGGCGCCCCACCATGCTCTTACTACTATTGCTACCGTTTAGCGATAAAGTAAAGCATTACAAAGCGCTTAATGATTGACACGCAGATCATACAAAAAATAAAGACAACCCTATGGCTCCTGCCGGTTGCCGTATGCATCGACATGCAAGTCGATGTTAACTATTACAACATGATCATCTCATACATCAAAATATATTTCATCATGTCATTGGCCATATCATATCACATACATACCCTGCAAAAACAAGTTAGACGTCCTCTAATTTGTTGTTGCATGTTTTACGTGGCTGCTATGGGTATCTAGCAAGAACGCTTCTTACCTACGCAAAACCACAACGGTGATATTCAAGTTGCTATTTAACCTTCTACAAGGACCGCCTTGTTCTATTCCGATTCAACTAAGATAGGAGAGACAGACACCCGCCAGCCATCTTATGCAACAAAAGTCACATGTCTGTCGATGGAACCGGTCTCATGTACGTGGACATGTAAAGTTGGTCCGGGCCGCTTCATCCTATAATACCGCTGAATCAAGAAAGACTAAGGAGGGCAGCAATTTAAACATCAACGCCACAAACTTCTTTGTGTTCTACTCGAGAAAGCATCTACGTAAGAACCTGGCTCTGATACCACTGTTGGGGAACGTTGCATGGGAAACAAAAATTTTCCTACCGTTCACCAAGATCAATCTAGTAGAAGCAACTACGAGAGGGGAGTGTGATCTACGTACCCTTGTAGATCGCTAAGCGGAAGCGTTATGAACGCGGATGATGGAGTCGTACTCGTCGCGATTCAGATCGCCGAAGACCTAGCACCGAAGCAACGGTGCCTCCGCGTTCTTCACACGTACGGCTCGGGGACGTCTCCTCCTTCTTGATCCAGCAAGGGGTGGAGGAGAGGTTGATGGAGAACCGGCAGCACGACGGCGTGGTGGTGATGGTGGAGAAGAACTCCAGCAGGGCTTCGCCTAAGCACTGCGGGAGGAGAAGATATGACGGGAGAGGGAGGGCAGCACCGAGGCACAAACTGTGTTTGCTGCCCTCCCTTTGCCCCACTATATATAGGGGGGGTGGAGAGGTTAGGGCGCCCTAGGGTTTCCCCCTAGGGGCCGGCGGCCAGGGCAAGGGGAGGGGGCGGCGGCCAGGGCAGGGGGAGGCGCCCAGGCCCTAGGGTTTCCCCCCTAGGTGCCTTGCCCCCCAAGCCCAAGGGGTGCGGCCAGCCCTAGGGGGTCCCACCCCCTTAGCCGCATGGGGAGAGGGCCCAGGAGGGGCGCACAGCCCCCTGAGGGCTGTGGTGTCCCCCCTTGTGGCCCAATAGGCCCAGAACACCTTCCGGACCCCCCGAAAACCTTCCCGGTACTCCGCCGATTTCCCGATGCTCCCCGGAACACTTCCGGTACTCCGAAACCTTTCATCCTATATATCAATCTTCGTCTCCGGACCATTCCGGAGACCCTCGTCATGTCCGGGATCTCATCCGGGACTCCGAACAACCTTCGGTAACCATGCACTCTTCTCACTAACAACCCTAGCGTCACCGAACGTTAAGTGTGTAGACCCTGCGGGTTCGGAAACCATGTAGACATGACCGAGACACTCCCAGGTCAATAACCAATAGCGGGATCTGGATACCCATATTGGCTCCTACATGTTTCTCGATGATCTTATCGGATGAACCACGATGTCAAGGATTCAGGCAATCCCGTATACAGTTCTCTTTGTCTCGTCGGTATGTTACTTGCCCGAGATTCGATCGTCGGTATCTCTATACCTAGTTCAATCTCGTTACCGGCAAGTCTCTTTACTCGTTACCGTAATACATAATCCCGTGACCAACTACTTAGTCACTTTGAGCTCATTGAGATGACGTATTACCGAGTGGGCCCGGAGATACCTCTCCGTCATACGGAGTGACAAATCCCAGTCTCGATCCATGTCAACTCAACAGACATCTTCGGAGATACCTGTAGAGTACCTTTATAGTCACCCAGTTACGTTGTGACGTTTGGCACACACAAAGCACTCCTACGGTGTCAGTGAGTTACATGATCTCATGGTCATAGGAACTTATACTTGACATGCAGAAAACTATAGCGATAACTGACACGATCAAAAGCTATGTTTACGTTTGGGTCTCGTCCATCACATCATTCTCCTAATGATGTGATCCCGTTATCAAATGACAACTCATGTCTATGACCTGGAAACCGCGGTCATCTTTGATCAACGAGCTAGTCCTGTAGAGGCTCACTAGGGACACAAAGTCTGTCTATTCATCCACACGTGTATTTGAGTTTCCAATCAATACAGTTATAGCATGGATAATAAACGATTATCATGAACAAGGAAATATAATAATAACTCTTTTATTATTGCCTCTAGGGCATATTTCCAACAGTCTCCCACTTGCACTAGAGTCAATAATCTAGCATTACAAGGTAATGAATCTAACACCCATAGAGTCTTGGTGTTGATCGTGCTTAGCCCGTGGAAGAGGCTTAGTCAACGGATCTGCAACATTCAAATCCGTGTGTAGAGCTGGAGAGGGATGACCCCGAGGAAGAGGCCTACCAGACCGGCATCAGAGACATGCATAGTGGATTTAGGGAGTTTGCACCCCTCATCAACAGAGTGGTAAGTCCGTTCAAACTTATGCCTTTAAAATATTGTATTCGTCATCGGCACTGACTTATGCCTTTGTAGTCTGGTGAGCTGAACAGATGCATCTTTGAAGCCTCAGATGCACTAGGTGATACCCCCAGAGGTGTAGAGTCTGAGAACAATATGAGGGGGACGATGAAGGTACAACTTCGGCCTCCTCGGAACAGATGCATCGGGTTCACTTGCAATCATAAATCTGATACTTAATATGCCCTTGTTTCATTATGAGTGTAGAAGCTCGTGAAGCGTTGTCGCAAGCTGGTAGGCCTGCTTGGATGTGCTGGAGCTGGGTCGGTTGAAGCTTATCAACCTGCAGCCACACAGGTTCACATCGGCTCATCGAGCCATGTTCCCTCGTCGTCTAGGTTGGTTGAGGAGGAGGAAGAGGATGGGGGGAGGAGGAGGAGGAGGAGGAGGAGGCCACATATGAAGAAGGGGCGGAGGAGGATGAGGATGATGAGGGCAACGGGGAGGAGGAGTATGATGAAGATTATGGACCTCCACCAACCCAATCATCTCAACCACCTGATATGCTGAAAAGGCCTTCGAAGAAGAAGAATTTGCTGAGTCCGAAACTTTTCCAGAGACCGCTCCCTCGACGGCCCAAGAAGAAGACTGAGACTCGTTCAAAGAGTAACGAGGACCGTACCTCCAAGAGGGGAAGGAGCAAATGATTATGCTCTTCGATAGTTGGTTGAACTTGTAGTTGGGTTGTCTATGTGTTTGAACTTCGTTTGGTTGAACTTGTCTAGTGGTTATGAAACTATGTGGAACTATGAGTTTGCTATTTGTGGATCTATGTGTTTGCTATTTGTGAACCTATGTGGAACTCCAATTACTAATTAGTTGAAGTTCGTTTGAAATGTTCTATGCACTTGAAGTTTTTTTAATGTGTATGTGATGCCCAAGTTTAATTGTTTAAGATCTGTGATATTGTTGTCATATTTTGTGAAACTTCCTGTGATGTTGCTGTCATATTGAATTTTAAAAGAAGCAAGCAAATGAACTTAAAACAATAAAACACAGGACCCTACCGCCAAGGACCCTCGTGGTAGGGTCACACAGCCTACCGCCAGCGCTCCTGGCCGTAGGGTGAACCTACCGCCAGGGCCCCCGCATATTTCGTTACAGAAGGTTTTACGGCAAAACCAAGCCACAGCCTACCGCCAGGTGCTACGTCTCCAACGTATTAATAACTTTTGATTGTTCCATACTATTATTTATGATGTTTTGGATGTTTAATGGGCTTTGTTATACACTTTTATATTATTTTTGGTACTAACCTACTAACCCAAAGGCCCAGTCTAGATTGCTGTTTTTTGCTTATTTTAGGGTTTTACGGAAAAGGAATATCAAACGGAGTCCAAACGGAATGAAACCTTCGGGACAAATATTTTTGGAGCAAAATACGCACTGGAGACTTGAGAACCACGGAGTAGGGCACACGTGGCGTCCACGAGGGTGGGGGGCGCGCCCCCTGCCTCGTGGGCCCCACGTTTGGCCCCCGGTGCCCTCCTTCCTCCTATATATACCTACGTACCCTGAAACCATCAGAAGAGGAGAGAAAACCCTAGTTCCACCGCCGCAACCTTCTGTTCCCGTGAGATCCCATCTTGGGGCTGTTTCGGAGCTCCGCCAAAGGGGGGATCTACCACGGAGTGCTTCTACATCATCATCATCGCCTCACCATGAGTTGTGAGTAGTTTACCACAGACCTTCGAGTCCATAGCTAGTATCTGGATGGCTTCTTCTCTCTCTTTGGATCTCAATACCAAGTTCTCCTTGGTCTTCGAGGAGATCTATTCGATGTAATCTCTTTTTGCGGTGTGTTTGTCGAGATCCAATGAATTGTGGGTTTATGATCAAGATTATCTATGAGAAATATTTGGTTCTTTTCTGAACTCTTTATGTATGATTATAATATCCTTGCAAGTCTCTTCGAATTATTGGTTTGGTTTGGCCTACTAGATCTACAGTTCTTGCAATGGGAGAAGTGCTTGGCTTTGGGTTCAATCTTGCGGTGTCCTTTCCCAGTGACAGTAGGGGCAGCAAGGCATGTATTGTATTGTTGCCATCGAGGATAAAAAGACGGGGTTTATATCACTAAGTTTGAGTTTATCCCTCTACATCATGCCATCTTGCTTAAGACGTTACTCTGTTCTTATGAATTTAATACTCTAGATGCATGTTGGATAGCGGTCGACGTGTGGAGTAATAGTAGTAGATGCAGAATCGTATCGGTCTACTTGTCTCCGACGTGATGCCTATATATAATGATCATGCCTACATAGTCTCATAATTATTCGATTTTCTATCAATTGCTCGACAGTAATTTGTTTACCCGCCGTAGAATATCGCTATCATGAGATAAGCCACTAGAGAAAACTATGGCCCCGGGTCTATTCTCAACATATCAATCTGCAATCTACTTTACTTTTCCGCTTTTACTTTCTGTTCTATATCCAAAAATACTAAAAATATCAAACTATCATCTCTATCAGATCTCACTTTCGTAAGTGACCGTAAAGGGATTGACAACCCCGTATCGTGCTGGCTGCGAAGTTCTTATTTGTTCATGCAGGTGCGAGGGACTCGCGCGTGGTCTCCTACTGGATTGATACCTTGGTTCTAAAAAACTGAGGGAAATACTTACGCTACTGTGCTGCATCACCCTTTCCTCTTCGAGGGAATACAACGCAAGCTCGAGAAGTAGCAAGAAGAATTTCTGGCGCCATTGCCAGGGAGGCTTACGCAAAAGTCATATACCAAGTACCTATCACAAACCCTTGTCCTTCGCATTACATTTTTGCCTCTCGTTTTCCTCTCCCCCACCTCACCCATGCAGTTTTATTTGCCCTTCTTCTGCCGTGTGTTGATCGTTCACTTGCTTCTTGTTTGCTTGTGTGTTGCTTGCCTGCTTGTTACTATGGCTCTCCCTATCAGTGTTGACCCCCACCTCAAGAGGCTGGAGGAGATTGAAAACAATGTTAGACATTTTATGACTATACAATTTGAGCACATTTCTTCAGAAACGAGCTTAAAGAATAGAAAAAAATTATGGAGTATATGAATAAAGACCTTGATGATATGTCTAAGGAATTTTATGGGTTGAAATCTCAATTTGCTCATCTTGAGAACTTAATAGCTCAAATTTCTGATAAACAGTCCACATTAGTTAATAAGATGGCTGCTAAACCGGAAGAGCATGAAAATAAAGATGAAGATCTGAAAGTTATTGATGTGTCTCCTATTAGATCCTTGTTTTCCAGTATAGATCTTGATGAAGATAGGATTGGAGATGATTCTACTTTAAGGTGTCCCAATGATTCAGAGTTTTTAGATCTTGATGCTAAAATTGTTAAAAGCGGGAGTGAAGAGATTAAAATTTTGCATAGTGATGAACCCACTACTTTGGATTTCAAGGGATTCAATTATGATAATTTCTCTTTGAGTGATTGTATTTCCTTGTTGCAATCCGTACTAAACTCTCCGCATGCTTATAGTCAAAATAAAGATTTTACTAAACATATAGTTGATGCTTTGATGCAATCTTATGAAGAAAAACTTGAGTTAGAAGTTTCTATCCCTAGAAAGCTTTATGATGAGTGGGAACCTACTATTAAAATAAAAATTAAAGATCATGAATGCTATGCTTTGTGTGATTTGGGTGCAAGTGTTTCCACTATCCCAAAAACTTTGTGTGATTTGCTAGGTTTCCATGAGCTTGATGATTGTTCTTTAAATTTGCATGTTGCGGATTCCACTATTAAGAAACCTATGCGAAGGATTAATTATGTTCTTATTGTTGCCAATAGGAATTATGTGCCCGTAGATTTCATTGTTCTTGATATAGATTGCAATCCTTCATGTCCTATTATTCTTGGTAGACCTTTCCTTAGAACGATTGGTGCAATTATTGATATGAAGGCAGGAAATATTAAGTTCCAATTTCCGTTAAGGAAAGGCATGGAACACTTTCCTAAAAAGAAAATCAAATTACCATATGAATCTATTATGAGATCCACTTATGGATTGCCTCCCAAAGATGGCAATACCTAGATCTATCCATGTATCGTGTCTACCTAGGGGCATACAACGATAGCACTTGTTGGGAGGCAACCCAATTATATATTTTTTTGTTTTTGCTTCTGTTTAGGAATAAATATTGCATCTAGCTTCTGTTTAGATGTGGTTTTGTGTTTTAATTAGTGTTTGTGCCAAGTAGAACCTTTGTGAAGACTTGTGTGAAGTTTATATGATCTTGCTATGAAAAACATAATCGTTAGCGCTCGCTAGAATGGTCACCAGATTTTACTGGAGCGTGCCATTTAGTTGATTCTTTTTGCAGATGATTAATAGACAAGTTCCTCACGTTTACCAATTTAGTTCATTTTTTGAAGTTACCGAAGTATGCGAAAACTGCAGATTACTACAGACTGTTCTATTTTTGACATATTCCGTTTTTCATGTGTTGTTTGCTTATTTCAATGCATCTATGAGTAGTATTGGGAAGTATGAAACATAGAGAAGTTGGAATACAGTAGGTTTAACACCAATATAAACAAAGAATGAATTCATTGCAGTACCTTTGAGCATTGTTGAGGATATCTCTTATCGTTATCGTCTCGGTCAGCCGGGGATTAGAGATTAATCGGAAATTGGCCGATTAATCAATTTTATCGGTCACCTATTAATCGGCCATTTTTCTCAAATCCTAGGTTTCCAACACTAAAATATGCTATAGTCAACACCAAAACAACATTGGATAGAAGTGTTACCTTAATTCCTAGCCTTTAAATCCTGGTATAATGACGAACAAAATAGGAAAACAGTATATATTGCGTAACAAGGTCCACAAAACGCAAATAAATATAGTTTTTGCAAACATAGTGCTACGATTAGGCCCGATTTACCGGTAGATTCCCGATAAATCGCTTGTCATAGCGATAAATCGGCCCAAATGATAAATGGTGAAGATAAGGCATAATCTTATCGGTCACCCCAAGAGTAGCGATAAATCAGGCGATAAATCGTTGAATCGGAAGATTTCTTGAACAATGCCTTTGAGTAGTGGTTTGCTTTCTTATACTAACGGAGCTCACGAGATTTTTGTCAAAGTTTTGTGTTGTGAAGTTTTCAAGTTTTAAGTATTGCTTTGATGGACTATGGAACAAAGAGTGGCAAGAGCCTAAGCTTGGGGATGCCCACGGCACCCCAAGGTAAAATTCAAGGACAACCAAAAGCCTAAGCTTGGGTGTAATGCCCAGGATGGGACTATACCTCCTACGTGTCGAGGCACGACTTAAAGGTATAAGCCCATCATAGAATGATCTCAAGTTTGGTATCTTTGCACGACTCATGTAAAAGAGGGATTAAATTGCAAAAGGAGATAGTTGGCTTACACTCGCCACTTCACACAATACAATACATAAGCAATACATCATTCAAAACATCACAACCCGACTACGGGTGAAGAACCAAAAGAAAGATACCAAAACAACATAAAACCACAGGCCAGGAACGAATCCTAGTAGAAACCACTACTGATCGTCGAAAACATCACAAGCAAACGGCCACAAACTTCATCGAGCTCCTGGTGAAGAACTTGAACCAGCTTCTGCTTCAAACTCAGCTGAACCTGCATCTGGTGTTGTAGTAACTGTGAGCCACGAGGACTCAGCAATCCCATAACCATGGGTAACAAGACTAGCAAAGCTTTATGGGTAGGAAGAGGTAAGTGGTGAGGCTGCAGCAGCGGCTAAGCATAATATGGTGGCTAGCTTACGAGTACCAGAATAAGATGAGAAGTTACGCCAACGGTCGCAAAAGAGGTGATCGCTAAAGATCCTAACTACATACGGTCAAACATAACCCCACCGTGTTCTCTTCTCAAAATGAAAAGAGACAGTCACGGTTACTCACACAGTTGTGTGTTTTACTTTGGATCCTCTGTCAAGTTTTCTACAACCGGACATTAACAAATTCCAATCTGCCACATAACCGCGGGCACGGCTTTCGAAAGATCATAACCCTGCAGGGGTGTTCCAACTTAGCCCATCACAAGCTCTCACGATTAGCTGAAGTGATAAATATAATATCATCACTCCTTATCTTGGGGAAAACCGATCAGGCTCGGCATCCCGGTAGCACAAGACATTTCGACAATGGTAAAACAAAGTCCAGCAAGACCTCCCGGCGTGCCGACACCCTGATAGTAGCCGCGCGCATCTCGTCTCAGGCCACGTCCGGATGAGCGCTACGTACAGTACCGAAGACCCCAGATAACTGGGTGGTACCGCAAGTGACTCTAGTTTGGGACCAACACCATCAGCACTGGCCCCCCCTGCTATGTAGAATTAAGAATCTCCAAGGAGCGTCCCCCTTATGCAAAAATAATTAATTAATTAAGTTATTATTATGAGGCAAATAAAACCAATGTTGGGCCTTGCTGGAGGAGTTTTATTCAAAGTCGAACTGTCAAGGGGTCCCCATCCACCCATCGTGTAAGGAACGCAAAAATCAAGGAACATAATGCCGGTTTATCGGCGCCTAAGGTGGCATGAGTGGAACAAAACACCGAGCAAAAGGCCAAGCCTTCCACCCATGCCCAGTGTATAGGTGTGTTATTAAATAATTATAGATATTGTGATATACCAACAACAAGTTCCCACCTGGAACGGACTTCATCTTCACCTGCAACTAACAACGCTATAAGAGGGACTGAGCAAGCGAGGCTGAGCAAGCGGGTAACATAGCCAAACAGTGGTTTTGCTAGGAAGGTGTCAAGGTTAGAGGTTTAATGGCAACAAGGAGAGGCTGACATAAAAGATGGGTATCACGACATGTAACGATAGCATCGAGAAAACTAAGCATGGCAATGGTAGTAAAGGTATCCAAGGGTATGATCATCCTGCCTGGGATTCCACGAGGGAGAAGAACGAATCCATGATGCAGAAGGAGCGACAGTCGAGAGAATCCTCACAACTCCGGAATGAAACCGAAGCTAACAAGAGAAGCAACCGGAAAGAAGCAAACAACACGGTAAACACACAAGCATAAACATGGCATACGATGCACAAACAAGTATGATGCATGTCAGGTTTAATCATGCATGGCATGGCAAAATGCACAAACAACACTACAAGTTAAGTGGAGCTCAATATGCAACGAGTTGCATATTGACGAAACACCACATTATAATTATTTAGTTGACTCTCGCTATTAACAAGACAAGATTAAATGTTTTTAACATGGCAAGAGGTGAAGCATAAAGAAACTCCACTAACTAGCAATTTAAATGAGGCCGGAGAATAACAACAACATATCCGGAAAATCCTCATGAGCATGTTTAATAATTATAAGCAAACAACAATTTAACATATAATGTTGTTAACATGATGCGGATGACATGAACAAGTTTATGCACTTTTATTAAAAGGTTAACATAAGAGGATATGAAGTGTTGTCACCGTGGGGGAATGAAAGGGTGCCACGGTAACGATCCGAAAATGATGCAAAGGCAACAACTCGGTTCCGGTAACTCGTTGAGAGTCCGGTGCAAAAGATAGATGGCGTGGGTGAGTCAAACGAGATGAAAGGTGGGGCGATCCCGTTACCGGGTTCCCACGAGTCGGTGACGAGGCAACCGAGGAACATGACAAAGGTGGAACGGGCACGAAGCACACACGGGAAACATTTCATACAACCACAACAAGCATCACACGGGTCACGTCTCAGGGTTATACCTTCGAAGCGTGCGTTTCGGGGCGGTTCGCGATCGTCGAGGAACGTAGTGGAAGAAGTTGTACATGGCCGTAGAGGGAAGTAGTTGTACTCGGGCGGCGGTAGATGTACTCGTTCCGTTGGCTCCGGCGTCGGTAGTGGTACTTGTCGTTTCGCCGTGTAGGGGTACTTGTCGTGGCGTTGGACGTAGTGGTACTCGGCGCATCGTCGTGGTACTTGGGGGTTCTCGATCTCGCGACGGTAGTTGTTCGGGCGTCGATCTCGTACACGGTTCGTTTTGTAGATGTTCATGGAGCTCGTTCGTAGATGTTCATGTCATCGATGTCGGGGTACTTGTCTCGAAGAGGTACTTGGTCGGGTCGCCCGTAGACGTTCGGGTCCAAAAGAAGATAGACTTGTTGTTCCTGGTTATCTGAGATTAACAACACAGCAACAAAACAACAAAAACCAAAACTACAGCAGCAACTTGGCGTGAAGGGCCACGAGGCCACGGCAGCAGCACGGCACCGAAGGAGGCCGGTGACGAGGTTCCGGAGGCGAGGCCAGCGACGAACAGCCGGCGAAGAGGAAGCAGGGCCCCTGCTGGAGGGGCGCCAGGCAGGGGCGTGGCTGGAGGCGAAGGCGCCGGTGATTCCTGGCCGGCCCGCGGGTACTCGGGGCCGCGGGGATGGAGCGGTGGAGGTGCTCGGGGCGGCCTCGCGGAAGAAGGCCGCTGGAGGGAAGGGGCCGGCGAGCTGGGCGCTTGTGGCCGCGCATCGGGGCGCTGCGGACGGAGCGGGAGGAGAGGCCGCGGCCTGGGGCGGCGCGTGGGCGCGAGGAAGGCGCTGCAGAGGACGGAGGGTCGCGGCCTCGAGGCGGAGGGGCTCTGCCGATGCGGCGCTCGGCCAGGCGATGGAGACGGAGGGAAGAGGCGGCCGGCTCCGCGCTGAAGAGGAGGCTCGGGGGAGCCGCGCTGCTAGCTCGGGCGAAGAGGCGGGAGCCTGGACGAGGCCAGGGCGGAGGGAGCCACGGTCGAGGGGAAGAGAGCGAGGGAGATGGAGGCCCGCAGGGGAGAACGAGGGGAGATCGGTCGGCGCTGGAGAGTGGATCGGGAGAGAGCCAGAGGGAAAAATCGGGATCGGGACAGGAGATCGAAGGGACGAGTGGCTGGCGGCGGCGGGAGGGAATAACGGGGAGGAGATCGAAGGGATGGGGGCTGAGCGCTAGGGTTCGGTAGCTGGGCCTGGGCCAGGGGAATGGGCCTAGGTGGAGTGCTACGGGTCGGGCTGCGGCCTGGGAGGAGACCAGAGGGAAAGAAGGAGGCCTAGAGGCTGGCTGCACTTTTTTTTATTAAACTCTAAGCAGAAAACAACTAAGAGAAAAAATAAATAAAAGAAAGAGGAGGTATTAGGGAAAAGTTGCACAAAGGAGTATTTTTCTCGGGCAGCATAAAAAGAGCACTGTCCGAGAAAAATAGAAAAGGCATGATCGGAAAATAATTCAAACATATTTGAATTTAATTCAAATAGTTTGAACTAAGACTTGAATATAGAAGTGTCCAAAAATGTTCAAAATTTTGGAGGAACCTCGAAACAACGGAAAAGAATTATTGGCAAGATTTGAAGGTGAAACTCGAAGTGAAAAGACATGGGGAAATTATGCAAGTGTGTTATGGTGATTCCGAAGCAATGGAATAATTATTAATATAGCTCCATAATTATTAGGAGGCTTTTATATGTTATAAAGAGAAGACATTCTTCCCTCGATTTAAATGGACCGAAGGTCCACACGATTTATTTAGGTTGAGATGCAAAATAAAATATGACATGATGGCATGATGACATGATGCAATGCGAAAAGTAAATAACACAAGCACAAAAGGACACACGGGCAACCCGGAACATCTGGAACTTCGGGAATCTTCTGGAATCTTCTGGGACGTCGGTCTCGGGCGTCACAACTCTCCCACACTAACAGAGGATCTCGACCCGAGATCCTAGAGATATCACCGGGTAGAAAAGAAAGAGGAAGAGGTAAACTAAGTTGCTTCTTTGACAGACGAGTGAAACCAAAGAACCTTGAGAGGTTAAACAAAATGAAAGAAGGAATACAACGGAGATGAACGAAGATGAAACACTCCGTTAGAAAAGAGGAACAAGGAACATACGGGAACCTTGTAGGTTGAAAGACATGAAACAAGAGCTCACGGACCAAAAGAATAAGAAACCGCAATGGTATAGCCAAGGAATAAGAATGGCAGAATTTGGACAGCACTCCGTCTGAAAATGGAAGGAATTGGACAAGAACTAGCCAAGTTGAGATGATACTTGATGAAAACAACAACACACAGCCTCCGGAACAATTAAAAGAAAGCACAAGAGGTAAGAAGGATTCAGACAGCACTCCGGTTAAAAGATATGCAAAACTAGATAAGATGAGGGAACTAGAATGTAGGTGACAACATTCCAGTTAAATGATAAGCAAGGGAAAGAACATGATCTCGATAAAAACGAGATGATGGTTTTGAGAGAGCAACATTACAAAGCCTCCGGAACGAAAGAATAGATGCTAGATCGTTGGAAAGAAAGGATCGAAGAAGAAGATGACAACTTCTCCCCCGAATGAATTAGAAAAACCTCCTTACGGAGAAGGGTAGAACGGAGTTGTTGGAAAAAAAATCAACAACGAAAAGAATAAGCTTGATGTGGGCTTATGGAAAACATCTCAAAATTATGAGGTGACAACCAGCCACTAACGACAACATTTGATTGGATTGAGATCAACAAGGAGATGAAAAACTTATTTCACCGGAATGATAAATGAAGAACTTGGGACATTTATAAGCACCATAATAGCAACAATTCTCAAGGAAAGCTTATAGGTGCAATACAACCCAAGATAACTCCAAGAGATAAACTGAGGGGTTGAAAAGTATCTCCTGAACCAAGAAAAATGATGGGTTTAAATATCCCATTCTTGATAACTCGTGAATCATGAAACATGAAGGAATTGTCAAGAATGACATAACACCATCTGAAAAGATAAGGTAGAAAGAATTGCAATTGGAAGTATGATGAAGAATGCTTGAGCTCGAACAAGAATCTTGATGAAGACTTCGAGGATGAATTAAATGATGATGAACCACCATGAGAACTCCGGTAATGAAAGCATGAGAAGTGAAAGATGAAAAGATTAAGATTCAAGGCCTGCGATGAATTAGTTGACGTTGAAATGATATAATAGAAATAACATGGAGCTCCGGAAAAGAAGATGAAAAACTTAGAACCACGGATATGATATGATGAACAAGCTCCAGACAACAGAATTAAATCACCTTGAAGGAATAAGAATAAGAATTATGTCATGCCTCTCCTTCACCAATTTAAATTGATGACAACCAAAGGGTTTGGCATACTACTTATTCTCGTTGGAAAGGATTAAAGAGAGATCTAGCACAAGCTTGGATAAATCTTCAACGAACCACTGGTAGGATTATGAAAAGAACGAGTGAATTAAAATGATAACAACGGAAATGTAATCTTGAAAGAACCAACGTAAAAATATGAAGACGAACGAAGAGACATCAATGAAGAATATTTGGAGAACGAAGTTGAAAACTGAGAACGAAGAATCTTCTGAAATGATGGCCTTCGGAGGATCACAAAGAAAAGAATTCAAGAATTGCTTCGGATGGGTATAAAAGAATTCCTCACAATCGAAACAATAATGAGGTTGACATGAAGCTAGAACCACGAATCTTGAGAGAAGAGGCCAAGATTTAAGAGAAACACTTCTCCGGTCTCCAAATGTTGAGAATGAAGACGAGAAATGCCATAAGAATTGTTGAGCACTCCGGAATGAATAATTAAAAAGGTTGAACCACTGATGAACAAGAATTTGAAAGCGATCTTGGAGAAGGCATGTGACTGATGGGGATCATTCTTACGTCACACTTTGAAAAGAATTTGAGTACTCCGGAAAAGAAGAGTTAGGTAAGATCCTGGAAAAAGACCTGTGGGTTAGGGCCCACTCGAAGAAATCACCGTTGGAAAAGATTGCTTAAAAGATATAGCACCGGTTGAATTAAATGGCTTGAATAAGATAACAACCTCAAAAATAGTTTGAACGGATTAAGAATGGAATTATGAATCTTCAGCACTCCGGATATGAATAACAAGAGGAGAATGATTAATTGGTGCACCGGAATAAAAAGCATTGTGAAAAGAGGAAAAGGATAAGATCAACACCGAAATCTTGAATTACATCCACCGGTAGAATATTGGAATTAAGAATGATGAACTTGAAGCTCTTGAGCATCTTCACGATAAATCACCGGATAAGAACATTGAAGGAAAAGAATGAAGAAACATCACATGAATAAAATGGATACTTCATCTGAGATTTTCTGGCTCCAAGAAGAAAAGGGAGGGAGGGTGGGGAAAAACGAAGACAACTTGGAATGAACAAAATGGACACCGGTTGAAAAAGAATTTAACATAGCCATCTTGATGATCAAGAAGAATTAGCACTCCCATAGAAATATGAGAACACCGATTAGGAAAGGTATGGAATCAACATTTGACATCGAAGCAACTCGAATACCCGAATCGAAGAACAAAGGATAGATATGCAACATGGTCTTCACAATATCATCCGAGCAAAGAATGAACGAATGAATTCCGTAGGTACATCAACTAGACGAGAAGCCACTTAGGAGAAGGAAAAGGTAAATAAATAAAAAGGAACAAGGATCAGATAGAACAAATACAAGATAGAAGCTTCGTTCGACATCTTCGTGCTGAAAGCTCATGGAACGTGTTACAAAAGGGTTTTGTCATCCCCGGATCAGCATAGCCAAGGACCCTTTAAGATGCAACTCCCGATCAGAACAAGTCCATAAAACCACTTCACTCAATGTAGAACCCCAAACTTCATATCGTGCATCCGTTGGAAGAATGCCTAGAACTACTAGATGAACCCACCTATAGATTTCCGGAAGTTTCCAGTTATGCAATCAGGTGTTGGGGATACACGGGAAGCACCGCGCAATCAACTCTAAACCTACATCCAGGTGTATCCATCCTTCAACACATAACCAGTCTTTCTCGGAAACTGTTTACCTCGGACCTTCGAAAAGCATCCACTATAACAAGCTATGGCAATACTCTCGAACTACCTCCCCAGTACTGGGTGATGTCGGGGTTATCTTGCCACTGGCCGTATAGGAGAGATTTTCGATGTCAGCCGTCTTAAGTATTTAGTACTGCCGCGATATGCTTGTGTCAATGAAACCCCGAAGCTCAACTCCTCGGTAACAGGAGGCATCGAGAACAATATCCTTGTCACAAGAACATCGAAACAATCCCAGAATACTCGCGGGATCCTAAAAAAAAATTTGGTGCAATTTTTGAAAGTAGAAGAGGCAAGAGTAATCGTCAGGAGTCCTCACCAGAGAGAAAGGGGATGAGAAGCAAAGAAATCCTACTCTTCGATATAAATATAGGACTCAAAACATTTTCAGTGTGTGCCAAGACTCAACCGTCAACGATTCGATCAATCAGTGGGGCTTCTAGGTCGGAGAAGGCTCTGAATACCAACTTGTAATGCCCAGGATGGGACTATACCTCCTACGTGTCGAGGCACGACTTAAAGGTATAAGCCCATCCTAGAATGATCTCAAGTTTGGTATCTTTGCACGACTCATGTAAAAGAGGGATTAAATTGCAAAAGGAGATAGTTGGCTTACACTCGCCACTTCACACAATACAATACATAAGCAATACATCATTCAAAACATCACAACCCGACTACGGGTGAAGAACCAAAAGAAAGATACCAAAACAACATAAAACCACAGGCCAGGAACGAATCCTAGTAGAAACCACTACTGATCGTCGAAAACATCACAAGCAAACGGCCACAAACTTCATCGAGCTCCTGGTGAAGAACTTGAACCAGCTTCTGCTTCAAACTCAGCTGAACCTGCATCTGGTGTTGTAGTAACTGTGAGCCACGAGGACTCAGCAATCCCATAACCATGGGTAACAAGACTAGCAAAGCTTTATGGGTAGGAAGAGGTAAGTGGTGAGGCTGCAGCAGCGGCTAAGCATAATATGGTGGCTAGCTTACGAGTACCAGAATAAGATGAGAAGTTACGCCAACGGTCGCAAAAGAGGTGATCGCTAAAGATCCTAACTACATACGGTCAAACATAACCCCACCGTGTTCTCTTCTCAAAATGAAAAGAGACAGTCACGGTTACTCACACAGTTGTGTGTTTTACTTTGGATCCTCTGTCAAGTTTTCTACAACCGGACATTAACAAATTCCAATCTGCCACATAACCGCGGGCACGGCTTTCGAAAGATCATAACCCTGCAGGGGTGTTCCAACTTAGCCCATCACAAGCTCTCACGATTAGCTGAAGTGATAAATATAATATCATCACTCCTTATCTTAGGGAAAACCGATCAGGCTCGGCATCCCGGTAGCACAAGACATTTCGACAATGGTAAAACAAGTCCAGCAAGACCTCCCGGCGTGCCGACACCCTGATAGTAGCCGCGCGCATCTCGTCTCAGGCCACGTCCGGATGAGCGCTACGTACAGTACCGAAGACCCCAGATAACTGGGTGGTACCGCAAGTGACTCTAGTTTGGGACCAACACCATCAGCACTGGCCCCCCCTGCTATGTAGAATTAAGAATCTCCAAGGAGCGTCCCCCTTATGCAAAAATAATTAATTAATTAAGTTATTATTATGAGGCAAATAAAACCAATGTTGGGCCTTGCTGGAGGAGTTTTATTCAAAGTCGAACTGTCAAGGGGTCCCCATCCACCCATCGTGTAAGGAACGCAAAAATCAAGGAACATAATGCCGGTTTATCGGCGCCTAAGGTGGCATGAGTGAAACAAAACACCGAGCAAAAGGCCAAGCCTTCCACCCATGCCCAGTGTATAGGTGTGTTATTAAATAATTATAGATATTGTGATATACCAACAACAAGTTCCCACCTGGAACGGACTTCATCTTCACCTGCAACTAACAACGCTATAAGAGGGACTGAGCAAGCGAGGCTGAGCAAGCGGGTAACATAGCCAAACAGTGGTTTTGCTAGGAAGGTGTCAAGGTTAGAGGTTTAATGGCAACAAGGAGAGGCTGACATAAAAGATGGGTATCGCGACATGTAACGATAGCATCGAGACAACTAAGCATGGCAATGGTAGTAAAGGTATCCAAGGGTATGATCATCTTGCCTGGGATTCCACGAGGGAGAAGAACGGATCCATGATGCAGAAGGAGCAACAGTCGAGAGAATCCTCACAACTCCGAAACGAAACCGAAGCTAACAAGAGAAGCAACCGGAAAGAAGCAAACGACACGGTAAACACACAAGCATAAACATGGCATACGATGCACAAACAAGTATGATGCATGTCAGGTTTAATCATGCATGGCATGGCAAAATGCACTAACAACACTACAAGTTAAGTGGAGCTCAATATGCAACGAGTTGCATATTGACGAAACACCACATTATAATTATTTAGTTGACTCTCGCTATTAACAAGACAAGATTAAATGTTTTTAACATGGCAAGAGGTGAAGCATAAAGAAACTCCACTAACTAGCAATTTAAATGAGGCCGGAGAATAACAACAACATATCCGGAAAATCCTCATGAGCATGTTTAATAATTATAAGCAAACAACAATTTAACATATAATGTTGTTAACATGATGCGGATGACATGAACAAGTTTATGCACTTTTTATTAAAAGGTTAACATAAGAGGATATGAAGTGTTGTCACCGTGGGGGAATGAAAGGGTGCCACGGTAACGATCCGAAAATGATGCAAAGGCAACAACTCGGTTCCGGTAACTCGTTGAGAGTCCGGTGCAAAAGATAGATGGCGTGGGTGAGTCAAACGAGATGAAAGGTGGGGCGATCCCGTTACCGGGTTCCCACGAGTCGGTGACGAGGCAACCGAGGAACATGACAAAGGTGGAACGGGCACGAAGCACACACGGGAAACATTTCATACAACCACAACAAGCATCACACGGGTCACGTCTCGGGGTTATACCTTCGAAGCCTGCGTTTCGGGGCGGTTCGCGATCGTCGAGGAACGTAGTGGAAGAAGTTGTACATGGCCGTAGAGGGAAGTAGTTGTACTCGGGCGGCGGTAGATGTACTCGTTCCGTTGGCTCCGGCGTCGGTAGTGGTACTTGTCGTTTCGCCGTGTAGGGGTACTTATCGTGGCGTTGGACGTAGTGGTACTCGGCGCATCGTCGTGGTACTTGGGGGTTCTCGATCTCGCGACGGTAGTTGTTCGGGCGTCGATCTCGTACACGGTTCGTTTTGTAGATGTTCACGGAGCTCGTTCGTAGATGTTCATGTCATCGATGTCGGGGTACTTGTCTCGAAGAGGTACTTGGTCGGGTCGCCCGTAGACGTTCGGGTCCAAAAGAAGATAGACTTGTTGTTCCTGGTTATCTGAGATTAACAACACAGCAACAAAACAACAAAAACCAAAACTACAGCAGCAACTTGGCGTGAAGGGCCACGAGGCCACGGCAGCAGCACGGCACCGAAGGAGGCCGGCGACGAGGTTCCGGAGGCGAGGCCAGCGACGAACAGCCGGCGAAGAGGAAGCAGGGGCCCTGCTGGAGGGGCGCCAGGCAGGGGCGTGGCTGGAGGCGAAGGCGCCGGTGATTCCTGGCCGGCCCGCGGGTACTCGGGGCCGCGGGGATGGAGCGGTGGAGGTGCTCGGGGCGGCCTCGCGGAAGAAGGCCGCTGGAGGGAAGGGGCCGACGAGCTGGGCGCTTGTGGCCGCGCATCGAGGCGCTGCGGACGGAGCGGGAGGAGAGGCCGCGGCCTGGGGCGGCGCGTGGGCGCGAGGAAGGCGCTGCAGAGGATGGAGGGTCGCGGCCTCGAGGCAGAGGGGCTCTGCCGATGCGGCGCTCGGCCAGGCGATGGAGACGGAGGGAAGAGGCGGCCGGCTCCGCGCTGAAGAGGAGGCTCGGGGGCGCCGCGCTGCTAGCTCGGGCGAAGAGGCGGGAGCCTGGACGAGGCCAGGGCGGAGGGAGCCACGGTCGAGGGGAAGAGAGCGAGGGAGATGGAGGCCCACAGGGGAGAACGAGGGGAGATCGGTCGGCGCTGGAGAGTGGATCGGGAGAGAGCCAGAGGGAAAAATCGGGATCGGGACAGGAGATCGAAGGGACGAGTGGCTGGCGGCGGCGGGAGGGAATAACGGGGAGGAGATCGAAGGGATGGGGGCTGAGCGCTAGGGTTCGGTAGCTGGGCCTGGGCCAGGGGAATGGGCCTAGGTGGAGTGCTACGGGTCGGGCTGCGGCCTGGGAGGAGACCAGAGGGAAAGAAGGAGGCCTAGAGGCTGGCTGCACTTTTTTTTATTAAACTCTAAGCAGAAAACAACTAAGAGAAAATAAAAATAAAAGAAAGAGGAGGTATTAGGGAAAAGTTGCACAAAGGAGTATTTTTCTCGGGCAGCATAAAAAGAGCACTGTCCGAGAAAAATAGAAAAGGCATGATCGGAAAATAATTCAAACATATTTGAATTTAATTCAAATAGTTTGAACTAAGACTTGAATATAGAAGTGTCCAAAAATGTTCAAAATTTTGGAGGAACCTCGAAACAACGGAAAAGAATTATTGGCAAGATTTGAAGGTGAAACTCGAAGTGAAAAGACATGGGGAAATTATGCAAGTGTGTTATGGTGATTCCGAAGCAATGGAATAATTATTAATATAGCTCCATAATTATTAGGAGGCTTTTATATGTTATAAAGAGAAGACATTCTTCCCTCGATTTAAATGGACCGAAGGTCCACACGATTTATTTAGGTTGAGATGCAAAATAAAATATGACATGATGGCATGATGACATGATGCAATGCGAAAAGTAAATAACACAAGCACAAAAGGACACACGGGCAACCCGGAACATCTGGAACTTCGGGAATCTTCTGGAATCTTCTGGGACGTCGGTCTCGGGCGTCACATTGGGGATGCCCCGGGAAGGCATCCCCTCTTTCGTCTTCATCCATCGGTAACTATACTCGGAGCTATATTTCTATTCACCACATGATATGTGTTTTACTTGGAGCGTCTTGTATAATTTGAGTCTTTGCTTGTTAGTTTGCCACAATTATCCTTGCTGGACACACCTATTTGAGAGAGTTAAATATGTCATAGGAATTGATAGAACACTCTATGTGCTTCACTTATATCTTTTGAGTTGAATAGTTTTTGCTCTAGTGCTTTACTTATTCCTTTTAGAGCATGGTGGTGATAATATTTTGTAGAAATATTTGATCTCTCATTCTTCACTTATATCCTTTTGAGAGTCTATTAAAACATCATGGTAATGTGCTTTGGCTATAAAACTAGCCTTCACATGATAGACATCCAATATCAATGTAGTAAAAACTTCCACACTAAGTGCATTGAATATGATGAGAAGTTGGATGCTTGATAATTGTTTTGAGATATGAGGATAGTGATATTAGAGTCATGCTAGTGGACTTATTATGAAATTGAGAAATGCTTGTGTTAAGGTTAGTGATTCTCGTAGTATGCACGTATGGTGAACCGCTATGTGACGAAGTTAGAGGATGAGGTATTTGTAAAGTGTCAACCTTTGTGTGGAGGTCGAGGGCGTGCGATGGTTAACTCCTACCAACCTCCCCCTAGGAGCACGCATTGATTGCTTTGTTTTGACGACTCGTAGATTTTTGCAATAAGTATATGAGTTTTTATGACTAGTGTTGAGTCCATGGATTATACGCACTCTCACCCTTCCATCATTGCTAGCCTCTCTTGTACCGCACAACTTTCGCCGCTACCATGCACCCACTATATATCCTTCCTCAAAACAACCACCATATATATTCCTCAAAACAGCCACCATACCTACCTATCATGGCATTTCCATAGCCATTCCGAGATATATCGCCATGCAACTTTCCACTGTTCCATTCATATGACATGCATCATATTGTCATATTGCCATGCATGATCATGTCGTTGACATCGTATTTGTGGCAAAGCCACCATGCATATTTTTTCATACATGTCACTCCTGATTCATTGCACATCCCGGTACACCACCGGAGGCATTCATATAGAGTCATACTTTGTTCTAGTATCGAGTTGTAATATCGAGTTGTAAGTGTGATGATCACCATTATTAGAGCATTGTCCCATGTGAGGAAAGGCTAAATCAAGAAAGCCCCTCCAAAAAAAGAGAAAAGAAAAAGAAAGGCCAAAGAAAAAAAAGGCCCAAAAAAAGAAAAAAGAAAAAGGCACAATTGCTACTATCTTTTTCCACACTTGTGCTTCAAAGTAGCACCATGTTCTTCATGATAGAGATTCTCATGTTTAGTCACTTTTATATACTAGTGAGAATTTTCATTATAGAACTTGGCTTGTATATTCCAACGATGGGCTTCCTCAAATTCCCTAGGTCTTCATGAGCATGAAAGTTGGATGCACACCCACTTAGTTTCTTTTGTTGAGCTTTCATACATATTTAGCTCTAGTGCATCCGTTGCATGGCAATCCCTACTCACTCACATTGATATCTATTGATGGGCATCTCCATAGCCCGTTGACACGCCTAGTTGATGTGAGACTATCTCCCTCCTTTTTGTCTTCTCCACAACCACCTCTCTATTCCACATAGTGCTGTGTCCATGGCTCACGCTCATGTATTGCGTGAAAGTTGAAAGGTTTGAAAGAATAGAGTATGAAAACAAGTGCTTGGCTGAAATCGGGGTTGTGCATGATATGAATATTTTGTGTGATGAAGAGGGAGCATAGCCAGACTATATGATTTTGTAGGGATAAATTTTCTTAGCCATAGTATTTTGAGAAGACATGATTGCTTTGTTAGTATGCTTGAAGTATTACTATTTCTTATGTCGATATAGACTTTTGTCTTGAATCTTTCAGATCTGAACATTCATGCCACAATTAAGAGAATTACATTGAAAAACTATGTTGGTTAGCATTCCACATTAATAATTCTATTTTTATCATTTACCTACTCGAGGACGAGCATGAATTAAGCTTGGGGATGCTTGATACGTCTCCAACGTATCTATAATTTTTTATTGTTCCATGCTATTATTTATGATGTTTTGGATGTTTAATGGGCTTTGTTATACACTTTTATATTATTTTTGGGACTAACCTACTAGCCCAAAGGCCCAGTCCAGATTGTTGTTTTTTGCCTATTTCAGGGTTTTACAGAAAAGGAATATCAAACGGAGTCCAAATGGAATGAAACCTTAGGGAGAGATATTTTTGGAGCAAAATACGCACGGGAGACTTGAGAACCACGGAGTAGGGCACACGTGGTGTCCACGAGGGTGGGGGCGCCCCCTATAGGGCGTGCCCCCCTGCCTCGTGGGCCCCACGTTTGGCCCTCGGTGCCCTCCTTCCTCCTATATATACCTAAGTACCCCGAAACCATCAGAAGAGGAGAGAAAACCCTAGTTCCACCGCCACAACCTTCTGTTCCCGTGAGATCCCATCTTGGGGCATGTTCCGGAGCTCAGCCGGAGGGGGGATCTACCACAGAGTGCTTCTACATCATCATCATCGCCTCACCATGAGCTGTGAGTAGTTTACCACAGACCTTCGAGTCCATAGCTAGTATCTGGATGGCTTCTTATCTCTCTTTGGATCTCAATACCAAGTTCTCCTTGGTCTTCGAGGAGATCTATTCGATGTAAACTCTTTTTGTGGTGTGTTTGTCGAGATCCGATGAATTGTGGGTTTTTGATCAAGATTATCTATGAGAAATATTTGGTTCTTTTCTAAACTCTTTATGTATGATTATAATATCATTGCAAGTCTCTTCGAATTATTGGTTTGGTTTGGCCTACTAGATCTATAGTTCTTGCAATGGGAGAAGTGCTTGGACTTGGGTTCAATCTTGCGGTGTCCTTTCCCAGTGACAGTAGGAGCAGCAAGGTATGTATTGTATTGTTGCCATCGAGGATAAAAAGATGGGGTTTATATCACTAAGTTTGAGTTTATCCTTCTACATCATGTCATCTTGCTTAAGGCGTTACTCTGTTCTTATGAACTTAATACTCTAGATGCATGCTGGATAGCGGTCGATGTGTGGAGTAATAGTAGTAGATGCAGATTCATTTCGGTCGACTTGTCTCGGACGTGATGCCTATATATAATGATCATGGCTAGATAGTCTCATAATTATTCGCTTTTTTATCAATTGCTCGACAGTAATTTGTTTACCCGCCGTAGAATATCGCTATCATGGGAGAAGCCACTAGAGGAAACTATGGCCCCCGGGTCTATTCTCAACATATCAATTTACAATCTACTTTACTTTCCCGCTTTTACTTTCTGTTCTTATATCCAAAAATACCAAAAATATCAAACTATCATCTCTATTAGATCTCACTTTCATAAGTGGCCGTAAAGGGATTGACAACCCCTTATCGCGTTGGCTGCGAAGTTCTTATTTGTTCGTGAAGGTGCGAGGGACTCGCGCGTGGTCTCCTACTGGATTGATACCTTGGTTCTCAAAAACTGAGGGAAATACTTACACTACTGTGCTGCATCACCCTTTCCTCTTCGAGGGAATACAACACAAGCTCGAGAAGTAGCACCAGGCGCTCTGGCGGTAGGGTTAGACAGCCTACCACCAGGTGGGGCGGCGGTTGGGTGCTTATCCACATCAGCATAGGCAAACAGCGTTGTCCCCCTCCGTCGCACCCTACCGCCAAGGCCCGTGGCGGTAGGGTGTCTAACCCTACCGCCAGAGCCAGTGGCGGTAGGAAAAGGGTCAAATCCCGAAAAAAAATCAAACAGGGGTCAGATCCTGATTTTTTATCCAAAAAGGGTCAAAACACGAAAATTTGCCAAAAAGACATGACATTTTTATCTCTATTTCTATAGGAGAGTCTGCGATAGTGATGATAGGTCATGGTTATACCTGGCCAGGGGCCGGGCCGGGCCGGGCTTGGGCCGGGCCGGGCCGGGCTTGGGCCGGGCCCTAAAACGCCCATGGTAGAAAACTGAGGCCGAGGCCCACCGAGGCCCTATCATCGGGCCTACTTTTCAAGCCCAAGGCCGGCCCATCTGGTAAAAAGCCCGGAAAAGCCCTTAGGGCTTAGGGCCATGGGCCGGGCCTCTTCCTTAAAATGCCAATATGCCTAGCCCAAGCCTGTCCAGGCCCTGCTGGTGGGCTCAAAACTCAGGCCCAAGCCCAGCCCATGGACAAGCCCGTCGGGCCTAGGCCCTGGATTTTAGGGCTGGGCCTGGGTGGGCCGACAGGGCCGGGCCGGAGATGGCCAGGGCTAGTCATGGTACATTACCATGGTTCATTTCGCTTCGTTACGAGCGTTTGCTTATCGTCACATCTATTTCCTTCGCCCTAGTCTCTCTCCCGATGGAATAATTGACATATAATCTCTCTGTTTTTCGGTACTTAAAATACTGATGCAAATATCTCTTCATAATAATTCACGGTCTGACTTCAAACTTCTAGAGAGAGGAGAAAAAAGGTGTGTCGCCTTCTCCAACCGGCCCACCGGTTGAGAAACCACCATAGTTGGATGAGTGCTCGCGCTAGTAAGACAGCTTTGACTCTTCTTGATCGTGATCTGGTGATCGGTCGGTACAGTAGTAGGTAAGTTAGAAGGGGAACGTGAAATGACTTTAGGTTTTGTTGATTTATTGCGCGATGCCGCCTCCACATCAGTGATGCCAACGCCCCCAGACCACCTTTCCATTGGCGACCCCGGCAACTAACACATGAAGGCCATTGAAACCTAAGCACGCACCCCTACCATGATGCCCTAGTCATCGCAAGTCCCTCGCCGGCAGCCTTGTCCCACCCACGGAACCGGATCCAGGGGTGTCGTGGGGCAACGAGAAGTGATGGAGAATGGCTTGGAACAACATCTAGTGGTGGCCTCTCAAGATGAACAGTATAGACGTGATCAACTGCCTCTCGTCCGCCTAGGCTAGGTGGTTATTTCATATCTGTTGTGTCTTCTAACAAGGCAAAGGAAGGTTGGGTCAGGCTTGAGCACGCATAGCTGGAACAGGAGGAGCGGAGCAGGAGCCAGATCAGGTATGTAGCTGCGGCGGGCAAGACGACCATAAAATTAAGAAGTGGATGAGTTCTTGCCAAGATTTTGTGTGTCTCGCCGAGTTGACTTGGGGAATTGGCGACTCGGTGTGAATGAAGTTGTTAGTAGAATTTGTTTTCGTGGGAGCTAATGACATATCTCTAAATCTGCATCTCTCTATTGTTTTGTGTGAGGGCTATGCTGCGGTGGATAAGGTGCTACTTCTTGAGATTGCGTTGGTTTTTCCTTGAAGAGGAAATGGCGATGCAGCAAAGTAGATATAATTATTTCCCTCAGTTGAGAACCAAGGTGTCAACCCAGTAGGAGGAACACACAAGTCTCCAATAGTTGTACCTGCACAAATAAACAAATACTTGCATCCAACGCGAGAAAGGGGTTGCCAATCCCTTCACGGTTATTTGCAAGGATGAGATCTGATAGTAATAGGTATAAAAGATAATTAAAAGTGCAAAATAAATAAAATTAAATAAATTACAGCAAGGTATTTTGGTGTTTTTTATTTTATTGATCGAACACAATATAATGAAACATAGACCCGAGGTCATAGCTTTCACTAGAGGCTTCTCTCTTGAAAGAAAGGATATGGTGGGTAAACAAATTACTATTGAGCAATTAATAGAAAAACGCATAGTTATGACGATATCCAAGGCAATGATCATGTATATAGGCATCATGTCCGAGACAAGCAGACCGACTCCTGACTGCATCTATTACTATTACTCCACATGGACCGCTATCTAGCATGCATCTAGTGTATTAAGTTAACAGGAACATAGTAATGCTGTAAGCAAGATGACATGATGTAGAGGCATAGATCCAATCAATATGAATAAACCCCATCATTTTTATTTTTAATGGAAACAATACAAATACTTGTCATGTCTCTTTATGTCACTGGGATTGAGCACCGCAAGATCGAACCCATTACAAAGCACCTCTCCCATTGCAAGAAAAATCAATCTAGTTGGCCAAACCAAATCAATAGGTCGGAGAGAAATACAAGCTATAACAATCATGCATACAAGAGTTTAGAGAAGATTCAAATAATATTCATATATAATCTGATCATAAACCCACAATTCATCGGATCTCAACAAACACACTACAAAAAAGATTACATCGAATAGATCTCCAAGAACATCGAGGAGAACATTGTATTGAAGATCAAAGGGAGAGAAGAAGCCATTTAGCTACTAGCTATTAACTCGTAGGTCTGTGGTAAACTACTCACACATCATCGGAAGGGTAGCAAGGTTTATGAAGAAGCCTTCCATGATCGAACCCCCCTCTGGCGGAGTACCGGAAAAGGTCCCTGGATGGGATCTCTCGAAGACAGAAACTTTTGGCAGCCGGAAAAGTATTTTCGGTTGCTCTCTAGTCTTCAGGAAATATTTGGGTATTTGAAGAAGATACATTAGGGTTGGAAGTGCCACGGGGGGCCCACAAGCTTGTGGTGTTGGGAAATGTTGCATGGAAAACAAAAAAATATCTACGTGCGCGCAATATCCATGGAGATGCATAGGAACGAGGGGGAGAGTGTGTTTACGAAAGTGTGTTATGTCGACTAGAGGAGGGTGAATAGGCGGTTTTTACAAATTTGTCACTGAGGAAATTCTAAGTGAGGAATTTTCCAAGGAATGAACTACTAGCAACAGAATAGATACTCAGGTGCATGCACAACAAAGCAGTAGCATAGTCATCATGATGAAAGGAAGCATACACATAGTACAAGTAGCATGTAAGCAGGATAAGTAGGCAGAAGATAAAATGAATGAAGAAATATGATTGAAGAAATTGAGAAAGTGTTCAGACAAAGTCTTCAAACAGTAAAGATCAACTTCATCAACACATGAATGAGGAAATAAAAAGGTTGAGGAAATAGAACCAGTATCTCAGTGAAGACAATGATTTGGTAGACCATTTCCAATTGCTTCGATAGTTGTATGTCTGGTTAGGGCTGCTAGGTATTCAAACCTAAGGACACACAGTCCTCACCGTATTCCCCTTGAGCTGAACTCACACAGTCATCGCCCAGTCACTCGTGGTAAGTCTTCAAGGTGACATTCAAACCTTCGCACACTTGGTCACCCGACGATCCACAATTCCTCTTGGACGCTCTAGACCATTGACGCCTAGCCGTCTGGAAGATGCACAGTTGCGACATCCCGAGACCGGTGCGCCAGGTGTCAGCCAGTTATTTCGTTGTCATTGCCTTGTCTTCTGCTTGCGTGTTGCATCTTGCCATGTCATCGTGTGTGCTGCATCATCATGTTTTCAAAACTTGCATCCGCCCGAGTCCACCCGTCCTCTCCGTTGTCCGTTCTGAGCCCAGACACACTCACATGCGCCCGCGGGGCCTCCGAATATTTATTTTGTGAGTGGCCGGAAAACGTTCTCGGAATGGGTTGAAACTTGGCGTGTGGTCTTATTATAGCATAGGTAGACCGCCTGTCAAGTTTCGTCGCATTCGGAATTCGTTTGATAGCCCAACGGTTAACCGTGTTAACCGCGAGAAGCCTTCTCTCTTTTGGCCCAGCACCCCTTTCACTCAGCCCACCAAGCCCATTCTAACCCCTCCATGCTCTTGGCCGTTCGATCACGATCGCGTGGCCGCAAACAGCTCCTCATTTGGACACTCCTAGTTCCCTCTACATATAAATATGTGCCTCCCTCTCCATTTTCGCGCAGATCAAACCCTACCCTCTCCCCTCCGCGCGCCGGACATGTCCATCTCCGCCGCGGGACATGTCCGCCGCCGCCCACGGCCACTCCCGCGGCGCCACCTGTCCCCGCCGCCATCCCACCACCACGCGGGCCCCGTGAGCCCAAATCTGGCCCGTCGGGGCCCGATCCCCGTCCGCCGCCGCCCGCAGGCGGTCAGCGCCGCGCCTCCCGAGCCTCCCGCTCGCCTCGCCCCGCCTCCTCGACGTCAGCCGCCGCCGGCAGCTGCTCGTCAACCCCGCCGCCGCGCCCTCCGGCGACCGCGCCGTCCCGCTGCCTAGGAACCTTGCCGCCTGCCGGCCTTCGACCGCCCGCTGCCCCGCTAGCCTTCGACCACCCGCCGCCCCGCTCGCCTTCGACCACCCGCCGCCCCTGCCTCGTCCACTCCGGCGGTCGCGCCGCCCGGAGCCGCCACCGCCCGCCAGAGCCCCGACTGGAGCCTCCGCCATCGCCCTCGGGTCCGCCGGCATCGAGCTCAGCTCGATCCGGTCGGGCGTTGACTCCTCCCGCTTCGTGGGCCGGCTCAGCCCCAGCGCCTCTGGGCCGGCCTCCTTCCCCACAAACGGGCCGGCCCATCTCCCTCGGCTCCGTCCATGCCTGCCTCCTCCTTCTCTAGTTGGGCCGAAGCCCATGGGTGAGCAGCCTCTAAAACCCGCCCGTGTGTTTTTTTATTATTTGACGCTCAGTTGTTTTTTTCCTAAGTCTAAATCTGCTAACTCCCAGAATTTGCTTATAATGTTGCTATGTTTGCATGGTGATATCTTCTTGTGTGCTTATCCAAATTGAGTGTATGATATGTCAAAATGACCGTGGTGACATGCTCTACACTTTGTTCCATTGTGCCATGCTCATTTGAGTTCATCTAGATGCTCTAATATCTGTTGCAAGGGTGCTACTTGTTATAAACTGCTGCTACTTGCTATTTTGTTGCCATGTTTGTGATATGATAACTTGGTGCATGTTTATCCAAATGGTGCAAATGATATGTCAAAATGTTCATCATGAGATGCTCTACATGTTGGTTGCTATAGCATGCATGTTAGAGTTCATTTTGCCATGTTAATCTCTGTTGCAAAAGTGCATGTGACTGTTAGGTTTTGTAACTTGTTACGAGATGCCTAGTTGAGGAGCTCGTTGCTATTGATGTGTTTGTCCCCATGTCGCATGCTCATATGTTTTAGATTCCCCTTCATGTGTTCTTTGCTGTGGTGCAAACCATTTGCCATGTTATGCTTTAAGATGACTTAAACATGCTCGCAAACATGCCATGCTAATGTTACTGTTTTAACACTTAGTGAAATTTCACTAAGTCTGGAATCTATAATATCCTGATGCTATGTTTGCTTGATGCCCTAGGCAAATCCATGTTAGTTTTGGGGTGGCCGTTGATCATTCCTTGTTGTATATGTTGTTGTCTATCCATCCATGTCCTTACTTGCTCAGCTGGGTTGGTGTAGCTTATTTAATTCTTGCTCACAAGTTGCTACAAAATATTACTGTCAGGTTTTTATTGTCACGATCAAAATGTTGTAGCTTGTTGCTATTAATCCATGCCTCCTATGGAGATGCTCCAATGGAGTTGTTTACTGTAGGAGATGTCTACTTCATGTCCATGCTTCTTGTCACCATGTTTGAGTGCTGTAGAGTATATATATCTTGCTCCAAAGTTGCTATGTGGCTGTTAACTTCAGCTTGTTGTTATATCTTGTTTCATGTGTATCTTTTAGCCAGTTGCTCCGTTTTGGGTGTGCCTTATATGAAACTTGTGTGTTTTTTCATGTAGAATCATAATATCTTCTTGTTTACTTGTTTGGAGTATGTTTGCTTGATGTTTGGGTGCATCTTGCACCATTGCCATGCTTAACTTGTTTTGCTCATATCTTCTAGGCCGTAGCTCCGAATTAAATGAACTTTATATGAAACTTGACTAGATTTTCGTGTAGATCATCATGGTGCATCTTAACTTGCTGTTTAACAACTTTAACTTAATGTTTGTTCAGATCTGAACTAATTTCAAACTATGCATATGAGGACTTACCGGTTTTATTATATGTAGTTTCCGGCCTCATTTAAACTTGTTGACTTGTGTTGTTTTGAGTGCTTCCCGCCTTGCCATGTTTTTCATCTTATATATACTTGTCTTGCATCAAACTTGCTTGAGCATATTGTCATGTTCTTGTGTTGTTTTTCTGTGCTTCCTACCTTGCCATGTATTGCTTCCTATATAGACTTGTCATGCATCATACCTTGCCATGTATTGCATCATATAGACTTGTGTTGTTTTTTTGTGCTTCCTACCTTGCCATGTATTGCTTCTTGTATAGACTTGTCATGCATCATACCTTGCCATGTATTGCTTCCTGTATAGATTTGTCATGCATCATACCTTGCCATGTATTGCATCATATATAGACTTGTGTTGTTTTCCTGTGCTTC
>LR738712.1:214661126-214716042 GCA_902687465.1 Secale cereale
ATATAGACTTGTGTTGTTTTCCTGTGCTTCCTACCTTGCCATGTATTGCTTCCTGTATAGACTTGTCATACATCATACCTTGCCATGTATTGCTTCCTGTGTAGACTTGTCATGCATCATACCTTGCCATGTATTGCTTCCTGTCTAGACTTGTCATGCATCATACTTTGCCATGTATTGCTTCCTGTATAGACTTGTCATGCATCATACCTTGCCATGTATTGCTTCCTGTATAGATTTGTCATGCATCATACCTTGCCATGTTTTGCTTTCTGTACAGACTTGCTGTGCATCATATGTAGACTTGTTTTGCATCATACTTGGTTGAGCATTTTGTCATGTTCTTGTGGTGTGTTTACCGTGTTGCTTGCTTCTTCTCGTTAGTGCTTGTTCCGTTGCAATCGTGAGGATTCGTTCGTCTTCTCGTGGTTCGTCTTCAAGGCTTCTTCTTCGTCTTCTTCATGAATCCGTTCTTCTTCCTTGCGGGATCTCAGGCAAGATGACCATACCCTTGGATACCTTTACTATCATTGCCTTTGCTTAGTTGTCTCGATGCTATCGTTATATGTCACGCTACCCATCTTATTGTCAGCCCCTCTCCTTGTTGCCATGAAACCTCTAACCTTTGAAACCTTCCTAGCAAAACCATTGTTTGGCTATGTTACCCGCTTGCTTAGCCCCTCTTATAGCGATGTTAGTTGCAGGTGAAGATGAAGATCGTTCCAGGAGGGAACTTGTTGTTGGAATATCACAATATCTATTATTATTAATAACACACCTATATACTGGGCATGAGTGGAAGGCTTGGCCTTTTGCTCGGTGTTTTGTTCCACTCATGCCACCTTAGGCGCCGATAAACCGGCATTATGTTCCTTGATTTTGCGTTCCTTACACGGTTGGGTATATGTGGACCCCTTGACACTTCGTCTTTGAATAAAACTCCTCCAGCAAGGCCCAACATTGGTTTTAATTGCCTCATAATAATAACTTAATTAATTAATTAAAATTGCATAGGGGGTCGCGTCTCGGGGATTTCTTCTACATAGCAGGGGGCCAGTGCTGATGGTGTTGGTCCCAAACGGGCAGACTGCGGGACCGCCTCGGGGAAACTCGAGGTATCTGGCTCCTGTAGGAGGTCCCATCCGGTTGTGGCCTGAGACGAGATATGCGCGGCTACTATCAGGGTGTCGGCATGCCGGGAGGTCTTGCTGGACTTGTTTTACCATTGTCGAAATGTCTTGTGCACCGGGATACCGAGCCTGATCGGATTTCCCTAAGATAAGGGGTGATAATATTATATTTATCATTTCAGCTGATCGTGAGAGCTTGTGATGGGCTAAGTTGGGACACCCCTGCAGGGTTATGATCTTTCGAAAGCCGTGCCCGTGGTTATGTGGCAGATTGGAATTTGTTAATGTTCGGTTGTAGAAAACTTGACAGAGGATCCGAGATAAAACGCACAACTATGTGAGTAACCGTGACTGTCTCTTTTCACTTTGAGAAGAGAACACGGTGGGGTTATGTTTGACTCATAAGTAGTTCAGGATCTTTAGCGATCACTACTAGTTTGCGACTGTTTGCGTAGATGATCATCTTATTCTTGTACTCTTAAGTTAGCCATCATATATTTGCTTAGCCGCTGCTGCAACCTCACCACTTTACCTCTTCCTACCTATTAAGCTTTGATAGTCTTGTTACCCATGGTTATGGGATTGCTGATTCCTCGTGGCTCACAGATACTACAACAACAGTTGCAGGTGCATGTTTCCGATGTCTTGACGTGAGAGCGTTGTTCTTTTGTTGGAGTTCCTCTTCTTCAATCTTGGGTTAGGTTCCGGGTCGGCAGCCTGGGATAGCAGATGGATGTCATTGTGCTTTTCTTGTTTGTATCCGTAGCCGGATACTTTGTATTGACGTTGTTGTATCATGTGAATCGTATGTATTGTTGTATCCCCCATGTATGTATGTAATGGTACGATGTAATGATATCCATCTTGCTAAGCGTCCGAACTGCGGTTGTGCCCCAATCACGTAAGTGTCACGTGATCGGGATAGAACTGCATCTTGGGCCTGACAACAGTCTTTAAAGGTAACAAGTGTCAGTTCCACACAGGAACAATCTCTTCAGTGATGCTCAATCACTTTGGGTTTTAGGTGTTGGTATTTTGGGTTTTTCCTCACTTGATGATTTTCGCTCAAAGTCCTCGGATGATAGGTTGCTCTAAATGACAAGTGTCAGTTTCTCTCGGAGTAGCCAACCAACTAATGGTTGAGGGCGGCGGCTATTTATAGCCTAGGGAGCAGCCCGACATGATAAGACATAAATGCCCTTCAATGATATGACCGTTAGGTGGATAGGATATTATGGGACAGCTGGCGCGTAGCACAACAGTGGTCGGAAATTTGAGCTCTCAGTTTACTCAGGGCTATCATGATCCTCACTTGTAGGCAATCCGCACTAGCGAATTCCTAACTCCTCAGTCAGAACAAATTCCTCAGAGACCAGAAGATCTTCATCTCTGTCACTGAAGAAATTGATTGAACTGTATGAGATTTCCAAAGGCTTCACTCGAAAGGATTTGATAGTGTAGGCTTTGAGATGAGCATCACTTGGAAAGTGTTTCCTTAATTTTACCTTGATCCCCTTTAAAAGTACGGTGTTTCCTATGACTCAAGAAAGATAAAATGAAACTATGAAAACAAAAGTCTTCACGCTTCACAATCCTCGCATTAATATCTAAGTCTTCACGGTAACACCACCTAACATCCAAATTTTCAATTTGGAATGTTATACATAGATCATAATTGCATTTGCATATTTTTGCATTTTGTTCGTGGAGTTCCTCGAAATTCTAAGCAACTCAAGGACCCACGGAGAGAGTTGGGAATTTTACCGTTTTCGTATTTGAGTTCGCTCGAATACCGGTACGAGGACAGTGTGATTCTAATTATTTTTCTCTCCTAAAAATATTTCTAAATAAAATAAATGAGCGGAGATAATATGACTTCTCCAAAATAACAAAAATATTGGAGGAAAATATTAAAATCACTTTTGGTATTTTTCTGGATTTATTTTCGGATTTATTTGCATAGGAAAAATACACATTTTTCAAAATTGCATTTAGGTCCGGGAAAAATGTTCACTTTTTCCTAAATATTATTAGAGGACGGTGAAAATTTATTTCGGGATTTTTGGAGTCCGTTTGATATTTATTTCGTTAGTTTTATTGCGCCGGAAATCTATTAAAAAAAAGGGTAACCGACTAGGACTAGTAAAGGACCAGGACTCTGGGCTTTAAAAAGCACCAGGGCCGGCCCGTTCGCCCGACACCACGTTCGCCCGACACCCCAAACCCTAGCGCCGCCTGCCGCCGCCGCCAGCCGCCGCTCGCCCGCGCCAGCCGCCGCCCGCCGCCGCCGCCGCCCGCGCCAGCCGCCGCCGCCGCCGCGCCGCCCGCCGCCACCGCCGGACCCCGCCGCCGCCGCCGGACCCCGTCGCTCCGCCTGACGCCGCCGCCCCACCGGAGACAAGGTAGATGCCGCCGTTTTTTTAGATCGGATCGGTTTTTTTAGAAGAACCCTAGATCTGTTTTTTTTCGGTTTAGATCGGTTTTTCGCCGGTTTAGTTAAACAGCGGACGTTCGTCCGTACGTTCGTTTTAACGAACGGTTTTCGTTAGTTAATCGCAGACAGCGAACGTTCGTTCGTTAGCCTGTTCATCGTTTTTCTTTTTCGGGGTATTTTATCCGCGATTTTTCTGATCGTGATTTCTGCCCTGATCTTGTTTTTCGTTTATCTTTTCGCTCGAGAGTCGGAATCAGGTGATTCAAAATCCCAGATCTTCGTCTCGAAGCCCTCGTTACGCTTAACCAACTTGAACAAAGTTTTGGCTACTATAAAATTTGACTTTAGGCCAACTAGTAATTCGGAGCTCGTTTCTTTTGCAGTTTGAGTTTCGTTGCTTCTTTCGAGTTGATTCTTTTTGCAAACCGGAGTTCTTAAGTTGAACTTTCTGGTTAGATCTCTTATTTGAGTTTTACCCGTGCATTAGTTAAGTACTTATTGTATGCTTGTTGTTTGATTGCGATAGAGTACCCGGAGTGCGCCGCTTGCTACTTTGAGTCTCTAGGTTTTGCGGATCATCAGCAAGGCAAGTAACACTTCGATCATGCTTTCCAATTACCCAGTTTTCATTGCATTAGTCAAACCCCTCACACATTGCATGAATAGGATCAATTAACTTGTAGGATTGGGAAGTAGATTGAGGTAGTACCTATTACCTGCATTACATTCAAACCCCTTGGGAGTTACTCTACGTTTGCTGCTAGGACATGCTATGCTCGTAGACGTGGTTTGGGTTTGAGTGAAATCCATGACAGATGTGAGTTGTTAATTAATGGTTCAACTTAAGGTGGCAACGTTAATACACATCTGGGTGGATTGAGGCACTTGGGTATTCCAGGATTGCCTGTTTTTCTTTTGGACCGCCACCCAGGCTCAAATGGATCATGAGATTTTTCATGCTAGAAACTTCCGTGTGCAGCCACATGCCAATATGGGCTCTGGCATAGTTGAGTAAGTTGTGGGAAACCTTTCCATGATGGGCTAGCAGATGTAGTTGGGTTTTTGTAGGTGTACCGGCCTATCTATCTGGTTAAGGGGACCTCTTCGGAAAGACTGTGTCTCGGTCATCCGTTTCTCAAACACCATGCAGTGCGAGAAACCAAACGGAGGCGATCGAGTCTTGTGGGGAAAGTGCACAAACCTCTGCAGAGTGTACAAACTGATCATGATTAGCCGTGTCCCCGGTTATGGACATCTTGAGTATCTGGTATTTGGATTATCATGTGCATCTCAGCATGTTACTCTAATTTAATTTTGTTGGGTTTAATGATTACTTTTAATTGGGGTTGAGAGGATGTCTATCTTCTCAACGATGTTTCAACTACCATGATAGTTAATTAAAATACATTCCTTTGAAGCAGGGAAAAATTGGCTTTACGCAAAAACTTAACCATAGAGCTTTCCACCAGCCATATTGCATATAATGTAGCTTTACTTTCATTGCATCTCTTGTGTTACCTTGCCAGCATATTCCATGTGCTGACCCATTTTTCGGGCTGCAACGTTTCATGTTGCAGACTTTTCAGACGACGAGTAAGATGCCCTTTTTAGGTCGTGGTTCTATACTCAGTGATGCCGCTGGAGTTGATGGACTCACTTATCTTCCAAGCCTTCTGCTGTTATCGTATTAGATGGCCTTCAGCCATGATTTTTGTAATAAATTCATCGTTGGACTACCAATGTAATAAGTGTGTGATTGCTACTCTGTTATAAATCCTTCGAGTACCATGCGTGTCAGCATTACTGATCCAGGGATGACACTGATGCATGGAGATCAGACTGTTTGAGGTCTGGTCGCTACACACCAATTTCCTCATTTTCAAAGTCTTCAAGGAAACCAAAGTCTTCAACTCAAGACATAAATTTTTAGGGGTCGACTTTCTTCGTAAATATCAAACTCCTCAGAGACTTATATAACCCGTGTACACTCACAAACACATTAGTCCCTTAACCTATAAGTCTTCTGAAGGAAATATGCCTTAGAGGCAATAATAAAGATGTTATTTGTATTTCCTTATATCATGATAAATGTCTTTTATTCATGCTAGAATTGTATTAACCGGAAACTTGATACATGTGTGAATACATAGACAAAATAGTATGTCCCTAGTATGCCTCTACTAGACTAGCTCATTGATCAAAGATGGCTATGTTTCCTAGCCATAGACATGAGTTGTCATTTGATCAACGGGATCACATCATTAGGATAATGATGTGATGGACAAGACCCATCCGTTAGCATAGCACTATGATCGTTTAGTTTTACTGCTATTGCTTTCTTCATGACTTATACATGTTCCTATGACTATGAGATTATGCAACTCCCGAATACCGTAGGAACACCTTGTGTGCTATCAAATGTCACAACGTAACTGGGTGATCATAAAGATGCTCTATAGGTGTCTCCGAAAGTATTCGTGGTGTTGGCATAGATCAAGATTAGGATTTGTCACTCCGAGTGTCGGAGAGGTATCTCTGGGCCCTCTCGGTAACACACATCACAATAAGCCTTGCAAGCAAAAGACTAATGAGTTAGTCACGAGATGATGTGTTACGGAACGAGTAAAGAGACTTGCCGGTAACGAGATTGAACTAGGTATGGAGATATCGACGATCGAATCTCGGGCAAGTAACATACCGATGACAAAAGGAACAACGTATGTTGTTATGCGGTTTTGACCGATAAAAGATCTTCGTAGAATATGTAGGAGCCAATATGAACATCCAGGTTCCGCTATTGGTTATTGACCGGAGATGAGTCTCGGTCATGTCTACATAGTTCTCGAACCCGTAGGGTCCGCACGCTTAACGTTTGATGACGATCGGTATTATGAGTTTATGAGTTTTGATATACCGAAGGTAGTTCGGAGTCCCGGATGAGATCACGGACATGACGAGGAGTCTCGGAATGTCCGAGACATAAAGATTGATATATTGGACGACTATATTCGGACACCGGAAGTGTTCTGGAAAAGTTTCGGATTTAACTGGATTGCCGGAGGGGGTTACCGGAACCCCCTACGAGGGGGGATGGTCCATAGTGGGCCTTGAGGAAAGGAGAGAGGCAGCCCATAGAGGCTGGCCGGTGCCCCACCTAGGGATCCTAGTTGGACTAGGATTGGGGGGCGCCACCTCTCCCTCTTTTCCTTTCCCTCTCTTCCTTCTTGGTGGACTCCTACTAGGAATATGATTGCAATCCTATTCCTAGTAGGATTGCCCTAGCCGCACCATAGGAGGCCGGCCGGCCCTCCCCTCTTGCTCCTTTATATACGGGGGCAGGGGGGCACCCAAAGACACACAAGTTGAATTGTTCTAGCCGTGTGCGGTGCCCCCCCTTCACAGAAACACACCTCGGTCATACCGTTGCAGTGCTTAGGCGAAGCCCTGCGCCGGTAAATACATCATATCCGTCACCACGCCGTCGTGCTGACGAAACTCTCCCGTGAAGCTCAAATGGATCAAGAGCTCGTGGGACGTCATCAAGCTGAACGTGTGCTGAACGCGGAGGTGCCGTACGTTCGGTGCTTGATCGGTTGAATCGCGAAGAAGTTCGACTACATCAACCGCGTCAGTTGACGCTTCCGCTTCCGGTCTACGAGGGTACGTAGACACACTCTTCCATCTCGTTGCTATGCATCTGGTAGATAGATCTTGCGTGATCGTAGGAAAATTTTAAAAATACTACGTTCCCCAACAGTGGCATCAGAGCCAGGTCTATGCGTAGATGATATGCACGAGTAGAACACAATGAGTTGTGGGCGATACTAGTCATACTGCTTACCGGCATGTCATACTTTGCTTCGGCGGTATTGTGAGATGAAGCGGCCCGGACCGACATTACGCGTACGCTTACGCGAGACTGGTTTCACCGTTACGAGCACTCGTTGCTTAAAGGTGACTGGTGGGTGTCTGTCTCTCTCACTTTAGCTGAATCAAGTGTGGCTACGCCCGGTCCTTGTGAAGGTTAAAACAACACATACTTGACGAAACATCGTTGTGGTTTTGTATGCGTAGGTAAGAACGGTTCTTGCTAAGCCCGTAGCAGCCACGTAAAACTTGCAACAACAAAGTAGAGGACGTCTAACTTGTTTTTGCAGGGCATGTTGTGATGTGATATGGTCAAGACATGATGAGTTATACGGTTTTGTATGAGATGATCATGTTTTGTAATATTATCGGCAACTGGCAGGAGCCATATGGTTGTCGCTTTATTGTATGAAATGCAATCGCCATGCAATTGCTTTACTTTATCACTAAGCGGTAGCGATAGTCGTAGAAGCAATAGTTGGCGAGACGACAACGATGCTACGATGGAGATCAAGGTGTCGCGCCGGTGACGAAGGTGATCATGACGGTGCTTTGGAGATGGAGATCAAAAGCACAAGATGATGATAGCCATATCATGTCACATATTTTGATTTGCATGTGATGTTTATCTTATTATGCTTCTTATTTTGCTTAGAACGACGGTAGCATTATAAGATGATTCCTTTACTAAATTTCAAGGTATAAGTGTTCTCCCTGAGTATGCACCGTTGCGAAAGTTCGTCGTGCCGAGACACCACGTGATGATCGGGTGTGATAAGCTCTACGTTCGAATACAACGGGTGTAAGCCAGTTTTGCACACGCGGAATACTCGGGTTAAACTTGACGAGCCTAGCATATGCAGATATGGCCTCGGAACACTGGAGACCGAAAGGTCGAGCGTGAATCATATAGTAGATATGATCAACATAAGATGTTCACCATTGAAACTACTCCATCTCACGTGATGATCGGACATGGTTTAGTTGATTTGGATCACGTGATCATTTAGATAACTAGAGGGATGTCTATCTAGGTGGGAGTTCTTTAATTAATATGATTAAATTGAACTTTAGTTTCTCATGAACTTAGTCCTCGTAGTATTAGCATATCTATGTTGTAGATCAATAGCTCACGATGTTGCTCCCCGTTTATTTTTTTATATGTTCCTAGAGAAAACTAAGTTGAAAGATGTTAGTAGCAATGATGCGGAATTGTTCCGTGATCTGAGGATTATCCTCATTGCGGCACAGAGAAATATGTCCTTGATGCACCGCTAGGTGACAGACCTATTGCAGGAGCAGATGTAGACGTTATGAACGTTTTGACAAAAGCTCGGTATGATGAATACTTGATAGTTTAGTGCACCATGCTTTACGGCTTATAACCGGGACTTCAAAAACCGTTTTGAACGCCACGGAGCATATGAGATGTTCCAAGAGTTGAAATTAGTATTTCATACTCATGCCCGTGTCGAGAGGTATAAGACTTCTGACAGTAGTTTGCCTACAAGATGGAGGAGAATAGCTCAACCAGTGAGCATGTGCTCAGATTGTCTGGGTACTACAATTACTTGAATCAAGTGGGAGTTAATCTTCCAGATAAGATAGTAATTGACAAAGTTCTCTAGTCACTATCACCAAGTTAGTAGAACTTCGTGATGAACTATAATATGCAAGGGATGACGAAGGTAATTCCCGAGCTCTTCGCAATGCTGAAATCGGCGAAGGTAGAGATCAAGAAAGAACATCAAGTGTTGATGGTTAATAAGACCACTTGTTTCAAGTAAAGGGCAAAGGGATAGAAGGGGAACTTCAAGAAGAATGACGAGCAAGTTGTCACTCCCATGAAGAAACCCAAAGCTAAACTCAAGCCTGAAACTAAGTGCTTCTACTGCAAAGGAAATGGTCACCGGAAGTGGAACTGCCCTAGATACTTGGCGGATAAGAAGGATGGCAAAGTGAACAAAGGTATATTTGATATACAGATTATTGATGTGTATTTTACTAGTGTTCATAGCAACCCCTCGGTATTTGATACTGGTTCAGTTGCTAAAGAGTAGTAACTCGAAATGGGAGTTGCATAATGAACAGAAACTAGTTAAAGGATGAAGTGACGATGTGTATTGGAAGCAGTTCCAAGATTGATATGATCATCATCGCACACTCCCTATACTTTCGGGATTAGTGTTGAACCTAAATAAGTGTTATTTGGTGTTTGTGTTGAGCATGAATATGATTTGATCATGTTTATTGCAATACGGTTATTCATGTAAGTTAGAGAATAATTGTTGTTCTGTTTACATGAATAAAACCTTCTATGGTCATACACCCAATGAAAATAGTTTGTTGGATCTCGATCGTGTGATACACATATTCATAATATTGAAGCCAAAAGATGCAAGGTTAATAATGATAGTGCAACTTATTTGTGGCACTGCCGTTTAGGTCATATTGGTGTAAAACGCATGAAGAAATTCCATAGTGATGGACTTTTGGAATCACTTGATTATGAATCACTTGGTGCTTGCGAACCATGCCTCATGGGCAAGATGACTAAAACTCCGTTCTCCGGAACTATGGAGCGAGCAACAGATTTGTTGGAAATCATACATACTGATGTATGTGGGCCAATGAGTGTTGAAGCTCGCAGCGGGTATCGTTATTTTCTGACCTTCACTGATGATTTGAGCAGATATGGGTATATCTACTTAATGAAGCACAAGTCTGAGACATTTGAAAAGTTCAAAGAATTTCAGAGTGAAGTAGAGAATCATCGTAACAAGAAAATAAAGTTTCTACGATCTGATCGTGGAGGTAAAATATTTGAGTTAGCGAGTTTGGCCTTCAGTAAAAACAATGTGAAATAGTTTCACTACTCACGTCACCTGGAACACCACAGTGTAATGGTGTGTCCGAACGTCATAACCGTACTTTATTAGATATGGTGCGATCGATGATATCTCTTACCGATCTACCACTATCGCTTTTAGGGTTATGCATTAGAGACAGCTACATTCACATTAAAAAGGGCACCATCTAAATCCGTGGAGATGACACCGTATGAACTGTGGTTTGACGAGAAACCTAAGCTGTCATTTCTTTAAGTTTGGGACTGCGATGCTTATGTGAAAAAGTTTCAACATGATAAGCTCGAACCCAAATCGGAGAAGTAAATCTTCATAGGATACCCAAAAGAAACTGTTGGGTACACCTTCTATCACATATCCGAAGGCAAGGTCTTTGTTGCTAAGAGTGGATCCTTTCTAGAGAAGGAATTTCTCTCGAAAGAAGTGAGTGGGAGGAAAGTAGAACTTGATGAGGTAATTGTACCTTCTCCCGAATTGGAAAGTGGAACATCACAGAAACTAGTTCCAATGATTCCTACACCAATTAGTGAGGAAGCTAATGATGATGATCATGAAACTTCAGATCAAGTTTCTGCTGAACTTCGTAGATCAACCAGAGTTCGTTCCGCATCAGAGTGGTACGGCAACCCGGTTCTGGAAGTCATGTTACTAGACCATGATGAACCTACGAACTATGAGGAAGCGATGATGAGCCCGGATTCCGCAAAATGGCTTGAGGCCATGAAATCTGAGATGGGATCCATGTATGAGAACAAAGTGTGGACTTTGGTTGACTTGCCCGATGATCGGCAAGGCATCAAAAATAAATGGATCTTCAAGAGGAAGACTGACGCTGACGGTAATGTTACTGTTTACAAAGCTCGACTTGTTGTGAAAGTTTTTCAACAAGTTCAAGGAGTTGACTACGATGAGACTTTCTCACCCGTAGCGATGCTTAAGTCTGTCCGAATCATGTTAGCAATTGCCGCATTTTATGAAATCTGGCAAATGGATAACAAAACTGCATTCTTTAATGGATTTATTAAAGAAGACTTGTATATGATGCAACTAGAAGGTTTTGTCAATCCTAAAGGTGCTAACAAAATGTGCAAGCTCCAGCGATCCATCTATGGACTGGTGCAAGCATCTCGGAGTTGGAATATACGCTTTGATAAGTCGATCAAAGCATATAGATTTATACAGACTTGCGGTGAAGCCTGTATTTACAAGAAGTGAGTGGGAGCACTACAACCTTTCTGATAAGTATATGTGAATGCCATATTGTCGATCGGAAATGATGTAGAATTTTCTGGAAAGCATAAAGGAGTGTTTGAAAGGAGTTTTTCAAAGAAAGACCTTGGTGAAGCTGCTTACATATTGGGCATCAAGATCTATAGAGATAGATCAAGACGCTTGATAAGACTTTCGATAAGTACATACCTTGATAAGATTTTGAAGTAGTTCAAAATGGATCAGTCAAAGAAGGAGTTCTTGCCTGACTTGTAAGGTGTGAAGTTGAGTAAGACTCAAAGCCAGACCACGGCAGAAAAATATAGAGAGAATGAAAGTCATTCCCTATGCCTCAGCCATAGGTTCTATAAAGTATGCCATGCTATGTACCAAACATGTTCTGTACCTTGACATGAGTTTGTCAAGGGGGTACAATAGTGATCCAGGAGTAGATCACTGTACAGCGGTCAAAATTATCCTTAGTAACTGGATGACTAAGGAAATATTTCTCGATTATGGAGGTGATAAAGAGTTCGTCATAAAGGGTTACGCCGATGCAAGCTTTGACACTAAATCCAGATGACTCTAAGTATCAATCTGGATTGAAAGTGGGAGCAATTAGCTAGAGTAGCTCTATGCAGAGCATTGTAGACATAGAAATTTGCAAAATACATACGGATCTGAATGTGACAGACCCGTTGACTAAACTTCTCTCACAAGCAAAACATGATCACACCTTATTACTCTTGGGTATTAATCACATAGCAATGTGAACTAGATTATTGACTCTAGTAAACCCTTTGGGTGTTGGTCACATGGCGATATGAACTATGGGTGTTATTCACATAACGATGTGAACTATCGGTATTAAACCACATGGCGATGTGAGCTAGATTATTGATTCTAGTGCAAGTGGGAGACTGAAGGAAATATGCGCTAGAGGCAATAATAAAGATGTTATTTGTATTTCCTTATATCATGATAAATGTCTTTTATTCATGCTAGAATTGTATTAACCGGAAACTTGATACATGTGTGAATACATAGACAAAATAGTATGTCCCTAGTATGCCTCTACTAGACTAGCTCATTGATCAAAGATGGCTATGTTTCCTAGCCATAGACATGAGTTGTCATTTGATCAACGGGATCACATCATTAGGATAATGATGTGATGGACAAGACCCATCCGTTAGCATAGCACTATGATCGTTTAGTTTTACTGCTATTGCTTTCTTCATGACTTATACATGTTCCTATGACTATGAGATTATGCAACTCCCGAATACCGTAGGAACACCTTGTGTGCTATCAAACGTCACAACGTAACTGGGTGATCATAAAGATTCTCTATAGGTGTCTCCGAAAGTATTCGTGGTGTTGGCATAGATCAAGATTAGGATTTGTCACTCCGAGTGTCGGAGAGGTATCTCTGGGCCCTCTCGGTAACACACATCACAATAAGCCTTGCAAGCAAAAGACTAATGAGTTAGTCACGAGATGATGTGTTACGGAACGAGTAAAGAGACTTGCCGGTAACGAGATTGAACTAGGTATGGAGATACCGACGATCGAATCTCGGGCAAGTAACATACCGATGACAAAAGGAACAACGTATGTTGTTATGCGGTTTTGACCGATAAAAGTTCTTCGTAGAATATGTAGGAGCCAATATGAACATCCAGGTTCCGCTATTGGTTATTGACCGGAGATGAGTCTCGGTCATGTCTACATAGTTCTCGAACCCGTAGGGTCCACACGCTTAACGTTTGATGACGATCGATATTATGAGTTTATGAGTTTTGATGTACCGAAGGTAGTTCGGAGTCCCGGATGAGATCACGGACATGACGAGGAGTCTCAGAATGTCCGAGACATAAAGATTGATATATTGGACGACTATATTCGGACACCGGAAGTGTTCAGGAAAAGTTTCGGATTTAACTGGATTGCCGGAGGGGGTTACCGGAACCCCCTACGAGGGGGGATGGTCCATAGTGGGCCTTGAGGAAAGGAGAGAGGCAGCCCATAGAGGCTAGCCGGCGCCCCACCTAGGGATCCTAGTTGGACTAGGATTGGGGGGGGGGGGCGCCACCTCTCCCTCTTTTCCTTTCCCTCTCTTCCTTCTTGGTGGACTCCTACTAGGAATAGGATTGCAATCCTATTCCTAGTAGGATTGCCCTAGCCGCACCATAGGAGGCCGGCCGGCCCTCCCCTCTTGCTCCTTAATATACGGGGGCAGGAGGGCACCCAAAGACACACAAGTTGAATTGTTCTAGCCGTGTGCGGTGCCCCCCTTCACAGAAACACACCTCGGTCATACCGTTGCAGTGCTTAGGCGAAGCCCTGCGCCGGTAAATACATCATATCCGTCACCACGCCGTCGTGCTGACGAAACTCTCCCGTGAAGATCAACTGGATCAAGAGCTCGTGGGACGTCATCAAGCTGAACGTGTGCTGAACGCGGAGGTGCCGTACGTTCGGTGCTTGATCGGTTGAATCGCGAAGAAGTTCGACTACATCAACCGCGTCACGTGACGCTTCCGCTTCCGGTCTACGAGGGTACGTAGACACACTCTTCCATCTCGTTGCTATGCATCTGGTAGATAGATCTTGCGTGATCGTAGGAAAATTTTAAAAATACTACGTTCCCCAACATCTTCAATACACCAAAATCACTAAGGGGCACTAGATGCACTTACAGTCTCCCCCTTTTTGGTGATTGATGACAAATAGGTTAAGTTTTCGACGGGGATAAAAATATGAAGTGTAACTACTGATATTGAGGAATTTGATTGCAAGATATAGAAGGACCCCCCCTGAAGATGTGCATATGTGAGAATTTTTGCTTGAGTAGCAAATGCACATTGTAGAGTAATATCATAGAGATCCCCCCTATATCTTGTAATTCATACACACATTTAACATATGTTATGAAGAATTTGAAATGCATGATGAAATATGGCGTCTGAGGAAATTCAGCATGCGTGCATTAAGGTACTTGAAGAAATAAGCATGCAGAAAGCAGTTCAAAAAGTGTCAGACCACCATCGGACTTAAGTGAAGGAAATATGCCCTAGAGGCAATAATAAAGTTATTATTTATTTCCTTATATCATGAGAAATGTTTATTATTCATGCTAGAATTTTATTAACCGGAAACTTAGTACATGTGTGAATACATAGACAAACAGAGTGTCACTAGTATGCCTCTACTTGACTAGCTCGTCAATCAAAGATGGTTAAGTTTCCTAGCCATAGACATGAGTTGTCATTTGATGAACGGGATCACATCATTAGAGAATGATGTGATTGACTTGACCCATTCCGTTAGCTTAGCACTTGATCGTTTGGTATGTTGCTATTGCTTTCTTCATGACTTATACATGTTCCTATGGCTATGAGATTATGAAACTCCCGAATACCGGAGGGACACTTTGTGTGCTATCAAACATCACAATGTAACTAGGTGATTATAAATATGCTCTACAGGTGTCTCCGATGGTGTTTGTTGAGTTGGCATAGATCGAGATTAAGATTTGTCACTCCGATTGTCTCAGAGGTATCTCCGGGCCCTCTCGATAATGCACATCACTATAAGCCTTGCAAACAATGTGACTAATGAGTTAGTTGTGGGATGACGCATTACGGAACGAGTAAAGAGACTTGCCGGTAATGAGATTGAACTAGGTATGATGATACCGACGATCGAATTTCGGGCAAGTAACATACCGATGACAAAGGGAAAACGTACGTTGTTATGCGGTTTGACCGATAAAGATCTTCGTAGAACATGTAGGAACCAATATGAGCATCTAGGTTCCACTATTGGTTATTGACTGGAGATGTGTCTTGGTCATGTCTACGTAGTTCTTGAACCCGTAGGGTCCGCACGCTTAACGTTCGATGACGATTTGTACTATGACTTATGTGATTTGATGACCGACGTTTGTTCGGTGTAACATCCCAAAATTCTAAATGTTGGAATGTTATATTAAATAGATAGATTTGCTTGTTGTTGTGCTGTGTGAAATTGAGTGGAATTTGAAACTTTGAAAGTTAAATGAGAGGGAATAAAATGACTTTCCCAAAACTTTCACTTCGCATTTTGATCTCCAAGGGAATTCAAATTCTTTTCAACACAAAACCCTAGAGTGAAGACAATATGACTTCTTCCATTTATTTTGAATGATAAAGGGCTTTGAAAGGATTTTGAATTTGAATCTAGAGATATTTTCAATTCAGAAACTTTAAGCAACTCAATGATTTTCCCGAGAGAAGATAAAATGACTTCTTCAAATTATAGGAAATATGAGTTGGAAGTTTTTCTGAAATTTTCTGGAACTCAAATTCAAATTTGAGTTATTGGGTTTTAATCAAATTATTTTTCTCCAAAAATAAATTACATGGAAAATAGGGTAACATGATTCCCTACAGCTGAAAATTGGAGAGAAATAAATTTGAATTCTTTTTGGTATTTTAAGAATGATTTTATTGGATTTTATTGCAACAGTAGGACCTTTTGATTTATTAGAATTTGTGGGCATTTTATTTGGCGGTAGGAAAATGTCCATCTTGTAGGATTTCTTTTTCTGCAAATTTTGATATATTATATGCCTATAGTTTATTTTATTTTATTTTTGTTCTATTAGTTTTCTTGTCTGTTAAAAAAGTTCTTCCCCGACTAGGCCGGCCCAGGAAAGCACCAGGCCACGGCCCAGCCGGCCCGTCGCTACGCCCCGCTCGCCCCTGAGCTCGGGACGAAATCCCGAGCCGATACGCCGCCGCACCGCCATGGACGTCGTACGCCACCCGGCCTCTTCGTGCCCCCTACTCCAAGAAGCTCCCCCTCCCGCCTATAAGTACATCGGCCCCGCTGCCCTCTCTCCCCTCGCCTCACCAGTGCACCGCCGCCGCCGCAAGAAGTCACGCTGCCGCCGCTGCCTTGCTTCACCGCCGCCGCTGCCCTTCCCGCCGCCGCAGCTGCAAGCTGCCGCCGCCTCCTCCACCCCGCATCGCCCGCTCCGCCCGCTAAAGCCGCCGCCATGCTGCCCTTCGCCGGCGCAGCGCCGCCGCTCGCCGGAGCCGATCCGCCCGATCCGCCTCGGTCCGGTTCGCCCGAACCCGCGGGTTTTAAGGAAAAAAACGCTTGGTAAAACCCCGGTTCTCTTTTCTTCGGTTTTCTTTTTAGATCAGTTTTATTTTTTTAGATCTAACTATCCAGTGAATGTTCACCAGCTAGGCCTATAAAACGAACGTTCGTTCGTTAACTTTTTCTTTTCTATTTAGTTTCCGGCTAGGGACTTAGATGTAAATACTTTATTTACAGTTTAGCCCCTGAACTTTAAACGACCGTAACTTTTTACCAGTTGGTCCAAATCCGACGAAACCAACGCCCACGTCTTCGTTACGAAGCCCTCTTTCCAGTAATACAACTCAAACATGTTTTTGAAAATTTTAAAATTTGAATTCAACTAGTTTTAGTTTCAAACTTGTTTCGGTCATAACTTGAGTTTCGTAACTCCGTTTTAGTTGATTCTTTTTGCAAACCGAAGCTCTTGACCTAAACTTTCTGATAAGGCCAAATTTACATAATTTTGGTAATGTTGGAAATTGTTTTATGTTTCAAGTGACATTCGTTTGTTTTCGAAGTTTTCCGAAGTGTTTATTCGTTCTGTCCGATCTTTCTGAGTGATTGCTTATGTGTGGTTACTATTGCTTGCTTACTATAGATTGACCGGAGTGTGACGAGTAGAGCTATCAAGAGTTTTGAGTGCGAATCATCTTCATCAACATTGCAGGCAAGTTCACACTTCGATCATATTTTTCTAATATCCATTTTTCATTGCATTAGTTATATCCTCAAACACATTGCATTAGTAGGATCTTTTAACTTGTGGGACTGGGAAGTAGATTGAGGTAGAACCTATTACCTGCACTATTTTCAAACCCTTGGGAGTTACTTCTACGTTTGCTTAGGTTGCTATGCTATGCTCGTATACGTGGTTTGGGTTTGAGTGAAATCCATGACAGATGTGAGTTGTTAATTAAGGATTCAACTTAAGGTGGCTACTTGAATACACATCTGAGTGGATTGGTTGGGGCACCCTGGGAGTGAACCAGTGGATTGCCCGGACACTTGGTGATGCTAGTGTTGTCCTAGGAAATCCCGGGGTTCCGTGTGATTGTCCTATTGGAATGCCACCCAGGCTCAAAGGGATCATATAATATTTTCATGCCTAGAAACTTCCATGTGCAGCCACATGCCAATATGGCCTTTGGCATAGTTGAGTAAGTTGCGGGAAACCTTTCCATGATGGGCTAGCAGATGTAGGGGGATTGTAGGTGTACCGGCCTATCTATCTGGTTAAGGGGACCTCTTCGGAAAGACTGTGTCTCGGTCATCCGTTTCTCAAACACCATGCAGTGCGAGAAACCAAACGGAGGCGATCGAGTCTTGTGGGAAAAGTGTACAAACCTCTGCAGAGTGTACAAACTATTCACGAGTAGCCGTGTCCCCGGTTATGGACATCTTTGAGTATCTAGAAGTGGACTATTTGTTGATCTCATCACTCTATAATTTAATTTGTTGGGTTAATGATGACTTTAATTTGGGATTGAGGTGGGGGTACCATTCTCAATTGTTCATGATTTAAATTTAACAAAGTAGTTAAATAAATGCATTCCTTTTGTGGTAGGGAAAAATCAGCTTTACGCAAAAACAGCCATACAGGCTCCACCAGCCAAATATGCATGTAGTTGTAGGCGTTGTTCATCATTCTCATTACAGTGTGAATTTGCCAGTACATTCGATGTACTGACCCTTTGTGGCTGCAACGTCTCATGTTGCAGGATTATCTTACAACGAGTAAGTGATACGTTAGGGTTACGATTTCTACACTCAACTTTGCCGTTGGTGTTGATGGGAATCCACAACCTTGTTGCTTCCGCTATGATCGATTGAGGTAATAGTATTTACGTTACTTTATACATGTGATTTACCTCTGTTATAATTCCTCGAGTACTGTGTGTGTCAGCATACTGATCCAGGGATGACACTTAAACACAGAGACTTGATCCATTCGGGTCGGCTCGCTACATTCGGAGTACCGGATGAGATCATGGACATGACAAACAGTCTCAAATGGTCGAGACATAAAGATCGATATATTGGAAGTCTATATTCGGACATCGGAAAAGTTCCGAGTGATTCGGGTATTTTTTCAGAGTACCGGAGAGTTACGGGAATTCATATTGGGCCTTAATGGGCCATACGGGAAAGGACAGAAAGGCCTCAAGGGTGGCCACGCCCCTTCCCCTTGGACTGGTCCGAATTGGACTAGGGAAAGGGGGCGCCCCTTCCTTCCTTCTCCTTCTCTCTTCCCATTTTCCTATTCTATGTGGGAGGAGGAATCCTACTAGGACTAGGTAGTCCTAGTAGGACTCCACACTTTGGCGTGCCCTATGAGGGCCGGCCTCCTCCTCCCTCCATCCTTTATATACGTGGCCAGAGGCCCATGGAGACACAAGTTGATTTTAGCCGTGTGCGGTGCCCCTCCCCACAGATACACACCTCGGTCATATCGTTGTAGTGCTTAGGCGAAGCCTTGCGCCGGTAGCTTCATCATCACCGTCACCACGCCGTCATGCTCACGAAACTCTTCCATGATGCTCAACTGGATCAAGAGCTCGTGGGACGTCATCAAGCTGACGAAAAGGTGCTTGGATCGGTTGGATCGCGAAGACGTTTGACTACATCAATCGCGTCACTAGACGCTTCCGCTTTCGGTCTACGAGGGTACATAGACACACTCTCCCCTCTCATTGCTATGCTTCTAGTAGATAGATCTTGCATGATCGTAGGATTTTTTTGAAATACTACGTTCCCCAATAGAGGTATCATGAGCCAGGTCTATGCGTAGATGATATGCACGAGTAGAACACAATGAGTTGTGGATGATAATAGTCATACTGCTTACCAGCATGTCATATTTTGATTCGGCAGTATTATGATATGAAGCAGCCCGGACCGACATTACGCGTACGCTTACGCGAGACTAGTTTCACCATTACGAGCACTCGTTGCTTAAAGGCGACCGGAGGGTGTGTCTCTCTCACTTTAGTTGAATCGAGTGTGGCTACGCCCGGTCCTTGTGAAGGTTAAAACAACACACTTGATGAAAAATCATTGTGGTTTTGTATGCGTAGGTAAGAACGGTTCTTGCTATGCCCGTAGCAGCCACGTAAAAATTGCAACAACAAAGTAGAGGACGTCTAACTTGTTTTTGCAGGGCATGTTGTGATGTGATATGGTCAAGACGTGATGAGTTATACGTTATTGTATGAGATTATCATGTTTTGTAAAGCTATCGGCAATCGGCAGGAGCCTTATGGTTGTCTCTTTATTGTATGAATTGCGAAGGCCATGTAATTGCTTTACATTATCACTATGAGTTAGCGATAGTAGTAGTAGCAATAGTTGGCGAGACGACCACGACGCTGCGATGAAGATCATGGTGTCTAGCCGGTGACGATGGAGATCATGACGATGCTTTGGAGATGGAGATCAAAAGCACAAGATGATGATGGCCATATCATGTCACATATTATGATTGCATGTGATGTTTATCTTATTATGCTTCTTATTCTGCTTAGTACGACGGTAGCATTATAAGATGATCCCTCAAAAAAATTCAAGGTACAAGTGTTCTCCCTAAGTATGCACCATTGCAAAAGTTTGTCGTGCCGAGACACCACGTGATGATCGGGTGTGATAAGCTCTACGTTCAAATACAACGGGTGTAAGATAGTTTTGCACATGTAGAATACTCAGGTTAAACTTGACGAGCCTAGCATGTACAGACATGGCCTCGGAACACTGGAGACCGAAAGGTCGAGTGTGAATCATATAGTAGATATGATCAACATAAGATGTTCACCATTGAAAACTACTCCATCTCATGTCATGATCCGACATGGTTTAGTTGATTTGGATCACGTGATCATTTAGATGACTAGAGGGATGTCTATCTAAGTGGGAGTTCTTTAGTAATATGATTAATTGAACTTTAATTTATCATGAACTTAGTCCTGATAGTATTAGCAAATCTATGTTATAGATCAATAGCTCGCGTTATAGCTCCCCTATGTTTTTAATATGTTCCTAGAGAAAACTAAGTTGAAAGATGTTAGTAGCAATGATGCGGACTAGGTCCGTGATCTGAGGATTATCCTCATTGCTGCACAGAAAAATTATGTCCTTGATGCACCACTAGGCGACAGACCTATTGCAGGAGCAGATGCAGACGTTGTGAACATTTTGAACAAAAGCTCGGTATGATGACTACTAGATAGTTTAGTGCACCATGCTTTACGGTTTAGAACCGGGACTTCAAAAATGTTTTGAACGCCACAAAGCATATAAGATGTTCCAAGAGTTTAAATTGGTATTTCATACTCATGCCCATATCAAGAGGTATGAGAGCCCTGACAATACTTTTCCTACAAGATGGAGGAGAATAGCTCAACTAGTGAGCATGTGCTCAGATTGTCTGGGTACTACAGTTTCTTGAATCAAATGGGAGTTAATCTTCCAGATAAGATAGTAATTAACAAAGTTCTCTAGTCACTATCACCAAGTTAGTAGAACTTCGTGATGAACTATAATATGCAAGGGATGGTGAAAGTAATTCCCGAGCTCTTCGCGATGCTGAAATCAGCGAAGGTAGAAATCAAGAAAGAGCATCAAGTGTTGATGGTTAACAAGACCACTTGTTTCAAGAAAAGGGCAAAGGGATAGAAGGGGAACTTCAAGAAGAATGACAAGCAAGTTGTCACTCCCGTGAAGAAACCCAAAGCTAAACTCAAGCCTGAAACTAAGTGCTTCTACTGCAAAGGAAATGGTCACTGGAAGTGGAACTGCCCTAGATACTTGGCGGATAAGAAGGATGGCAAAGTGAACAAAGGTATATTTGATATACAGATTATTGATGTGTACTTTACTAGTGTTCATAGAAACCCTTAGGTATTTGATACCAGTTCAGTTGCTATAATTAGTAACTCGAAACGAGAGTTGCAGAATGAACAGAGACTAGTTAAAGGTGAAGTGATGATGTGTGTTGGAAGTGGTTCCAAGATTGATATGATCATCATCGCACACTCCCTATACTTTCGGGATTAGTGTAGAACCTAAATAAATGTTATTTGGCATTTGCGTTGAGCATGAATATGATTTGATCATGTTTGTTGCAATAAGGTTATTCATTTCAAGTCATAGAATAATTGTTCTTCTGTTTACATGAATAAAACCTTCGATGGTCATACACCCAATGAAAATAGTTTGTTGGATCTCGATCGCAGTAATACACATATTCATAATATTGAAGCCAAAAGATGCAAAGTTGATAATGATAGTGCAACTTATTTTTGGCACTGCCGTTTAGGTCATATTGGTGCAAAGCGCATGAAGAAACTCCATGCTTTGGAATCACTTGATTATGAACCACTTGGTGCTTGTGAACCATGCCTCATGGGCAAGATGACTAAAACTCCGTTCTTCGAACAATGGAGCGAGCAACTGACTTGTTGGAAATCATACATACTGATGTATGCAGACCAATGAGTGTTGAGGCTCGCGACATGTATCATTATTTTCTGACCTTCACAGATGATTTGAGCAGATATGGGTGTATCTACTTGATGAAGCACAAGTCTGAAACATTTGAAAAGTTCAAAGAAATTTGAGAGTGAAGTAGAAAATCATCGTAACAAGAAAAATAAAGTTTCTACGATCTGATCACGGAGACAAATATTTGAGTTACGAGTTTGGTCTACATTTGAAATAATGTGGAATATTTTCACAGCTCATGCCACCCGGAACACCACAATGTAATGGTGTGTCTGAACGTCATAAACCATACTTTATTAGATATGGTGCGATCTATGATGTCTCTTACCGATTTAGCACTATCGTTTTGGGTTATGCTTTAGAGACAGCTGCATTCACGTTAAATAGGGCACCATCTAAATCCGTTGAGACGACACCTTATGAACTGTGGTTTGGCAAGAAACCAAAGTTGTCGTTTCTTAAAGTTTGGGGCTACAATGCTTATGTGAAAAAGCTACAACCTGATAAGCTCGAACCCAAGTCGAAGAAATGTGTCTTCATAGGATACCCAAAGGAGACTGTTGGGTACACCTTCTATCACAGATCCGAAGGCAAGATATTCGTTGCTAAGAATGGATCCTTTCTAGAGAAGGAGTTTCTCTCAAGAGAAGTGAGTGGGAGGAAAGTAGAACTTGATGAGGTAATTATACCTTCTCCCGAATTGGAAAGTAGCACATCACATAAACTAGTTCCATTGATTCCTACACCAGTTAGCGAGGAAGCTAATGATGATGATCATGAAACTTCGGATCAAGTTACTACTGAACCACATAGGTCAACCAGAGTATGTTCCGCACCAGAGTAGTACGGCAACCCACTTCTGGAAGTCATGTTACTAGACCATGATGAACCTACGAACTATGAGGAAGCGATGATGAGCCTACATTCCGCAGAATGGCTTGAGGCCATGAAATATGAGATGGGATCCATGTATGAGAACAAAGTGTGGACTTTGGTTGACTTGCCCGATGATCGGCAAGCCATTGAAAATAAATGGATCTTTAAGAGGAAGACTGACGTCGATGGTAATGTTGCTGTCTACAAAGCTCGACTTGTTGCGAAAGGTTTTCGACAAGTTCAAGGTGTTGACTACGATGACATTTTCTCACTCGTAGCGATGCTTAAAGTCTGTCCGAATCATGTTAGATTTTGCCGCATTTTTAGAAATCTGGCAAATGGATAACAAAACTGCGTTCTTTAATGGATTTATTAAAGAAGAGTTGTATATGATACAACTAGAAGGTTTTGTTAATCCTAAAGGTGCTAACAAAATGCGCAAGCTCTAACTACCCATCTATGGACTGGTGCAAGCATCTCGGAGGCTTTGATAAGTTGATCAAAGCATATAGTTTTATACAGACTTGCGGTGAAGCCTGTATTTACAAGAAAGTGAGTGGGAGCACTACAACCTTTCTGATAAGTATATGAATGACATGTTGTCGATTGGAAATGATGTTGAATTTTTTGGAAAGCATAAAGGAGTGTTTGAAAGAAGTTTTTCAAAGAAAGACCTTGGTGAAACTGCTTACATATTGAGCATCAAGATCTATAGAGATAGATCAAGACACTTGATAAGTTTTTTCAATGAGTACATACCTTGACAAGTTTTTGAAGTAGTTCAAAATGGAACAGTCAAAGAAAGAGTTCTTGCCTGTGTTGCAAGGTGTGAAGTTGAGTAAGACTCAAAGCCCGACCACAACAAAAGATAGAGAGAGAATGAAAGTCATTCCCTATGCCTCAGCCATAGGTTCTATAAAGTATGCCATGATGTATATTGTATGCCCTGCCCTGAGTTTGGCAAGGGAGTACAATTTTGATCTAGGAGTAGATCACTGGAAAGCGGTCAAAATTATCCTTAGAGTACTAAGGAAATGTTTCTCGATTATGAAGGTGATAAAGAGTTCGTCGTAAAGAGTTACGTTAATGCAAGCTTTGACACCGATCTGGATGACTCTGAGTATCGATCTGGATACATATTGAAAGTGGGAGCATTTAGCTAGAGTAGCTCAGTGCAGAGCATTGTAGACATAGAAATTTGCAAAATAAATACGGATCTGAATGTGGCAGACCCATTGACTAAACCTCTCTCACAAGCAAAACATGATCACACCTTAGTACTCTTTGGGTGTTAATCACATGGCGATGTGAACTAGATTATTGACTCTAGTAAACCTTTTGGGTATTGGTCACATGGCAATGTGAACTATAAAGTGTTAAATCACATGAGGATGTGAACTATTGGTGTTAAATCACATGGTGATGTGAACTAGATTATTGACTCTAGTGCAAGTGGGAGACTGAAGGATATATGCCCTAGAGGCAACAATAAAGTTATTATTTATTTCCTTATATCATGAGAAATGTTTATTATTCATGCTAGAATTGTATTAACCGAAAACTTAGTACATGTGTGAATACATAGACAAACAAAGTGTCGCTAGTATGCCTCTACTTGACTAGCTCGTCAATCAAAGATGGTTAAGTTTCCTAGCCATAGACATGAGTTGTCATTTGATAAATGAGATCACATCATTAGAGAATGATGTGATTGACTTGACCCATTCCGTTAGCTTAGCACTTGATCGTTTAGTATGTTGCTATTGCTTTCTTCATGACTTATACATGTTCCTATGACTATGAGATTATGCAACTCCCGAATACTGGAGGAACACTTTGTGTGCTATCAAACGTCACAACGTAACTGGGTGATATAAATATGCTCTATAGGTGTCTCCGATGGTGTTTGTTGAGTTGGCATAGATCGAGATTAGGATTTGTCACTCCGATTGTCGGAGAGGTATCTCCGGGCCCTCTCGGTAATGCACATCACTATAAGCCTTGCAAGAAATGTGACTAATGAGTTAGTTGTGGGATGACGCATTACGGAACAAGTAAAGAGACTTGCCCGTAACGAGATTGAACTAGGTATGATGATACCGACGATCGAATCTCGGGCAAGTAACATACCGATGACAAAGGGAACAACGTATGTTGTTATGCGGTTTGACCGATAATGATCTTCGTAGAATATGTAGGAGCCAATATGAGCATCCAGTTTCTGCTATTGGTTATTGACCGAAGATGTGTCTCAGTCATGTGTACATAGTTCTCGAACCCGTAGGATCCGCACGCTTAACATTCGATGACGATTTGTACTATGAGTTATGTGATTTGATGACCGACATTTGTTTGGACTCCAGGATGAGATCACGGACATGAAGAACATTCTCGAAATGGTCGAGACGTAAAGATCGATATATTGGAAGGCTATATTCGAACATCGGAAAGGTTCCGAGTGATTCGGATATTTTTCGGAGTACCGGAGAGTTACGGGAATTCGTATTGGGCCTTAATGGGCCATACGGGAAAGGAGAGAAAGGCCTCAAGGGTGGCCGCGCCCCTTCCCCTTGGACTGGTCTGAATTGGACTAGGGAAAGGGGGCGCCCCCTTCCTTCCTTCTCCTTATCCCTTCCCCTTTTCCTATTCCATGTGGGAGGAGGAATCCTACTAGGACTAGGTAGTCCTAGTAGGACTCCACACTTTGGCGTGCCCTATGAGGGCCGACCTACTCCTCCCTCAATCCTTTGTATACGTGGCCAGGGGGCACCCCATGGAGACACAAGTTGATTTTAGCCGTGTGCGGTGGCCCTCCCCACAGATACACACCTCGGTCATATCGTTGCAGTTCTTAGGCGAAGCCCTGCGCCGGTAGCTTCATCATCACCGTCACCATGCCGTCGTGCTGACGAAACTCTCCCGTGACGCTCAACTGGATCAAGAGCTCGTGGGACGTCATCATATGAACGTGTGCGGAACACGGAGGTGCCGTAAGTTCAGTGCTTGGATCGGTTGGATCGCAAAGACGTTCGACTACATCAACCGCGTCACTAGACGCTTCCGCTTTCGGTCTACGAGGGTACGTAGACACACTCTCCCCTTTGTTGCTATGCTTCTAGTAGATAGATCTTGTGTGATCGTAGGATTTTTTTTGAAATACTACGTTCCCCAACATTAAGTTTACAACTCATCGGAGCAAACACCTCATAAGAGCAAGAGTTGTAACTTAACAAAACTATAGCCCATATATAAGACCCGCTTGAATACTAACTCAAATTTCTCCCCCTTTGTCATCAAATGACCAAAAGGGACGAAAAATGAGGACTAACGCCCCTGAAGAATATCATCAAGATGTCGATGGAGGAGCACTAGCGTTGTTGGGGCCGTCCGTTGTAGCAGGGCATGCCGCAGTGTCATCCAAATCTTCAGCTTCATCCATCTCACACGATGAAGAAAATGAACTAGTAACCAACTTAGGAACTTTGACCTTCTTGAATTTCTTCGAAGTTGGTTGAGACCAGTCAAAGTCCTGTTGAAAGCCCATCTCCTTGAGTTCATCAGCGTTGTAGAGATGGGAAAGAATGGACCAAGTGCGGTCGAAGATTTCATGCGCATAGTAGTATTCTTCTTCATAGAGTTTTGTGTGACAGTCATGCTTTGAAGAATTGAGGTGATAACCCAATTGTGTAGGGGATCGCAAACATTTTTCGAGGGTAAAGTATTCAACCCAAATTTATTGATTCGACACAAGGGGATCCAAAGAATACTCTTAAGTATTATCAGCTGAGTTGTCAATTCAACCACACCTGGAAATTTAGTATCTGCAGCAAGATAGTTTAGTAGCAAAGTAATATGATAGTGGGGGAAACAACAATAAAAGTAATGATAGTGTTTTTGTAGTTTTTGTGATAGTAGCAATGGAAAACTAAATAAGCAACAAGCAATATAGGTAAAGCTCGTAGGCATCAGATCGGTGATGGGAAATTATGTCGGATGTAATTCATCATGCAGAAGTTATAACCTAGGGTGACACAGAACTAGCTCCAGTTCATCAATGCAGTGTAGGCATGTATTCCGAATATAGTCATACATGCTTATGGAAAAGAACTTGCATGACATCTTTTGTCCTACCCTCCCGTGGCAGCGGGGTCCTATTGGAAACTAAGGGATATTAAGGCCTCCTTTTAATAGAGTACCGGACCAAAGCTTTAACACATAGTGAATACATGAACTCCCCAAACTATGGTCATCACCGGGAATGGTCCCGATTATTGTCACTTCGGGGTTGCCGGATCATAAAACATAGTAGGTAACTATAGACTTAAAAGATAGAATCAAGAACACACATATATTCATGAAAACATAATAGGTTCAGATCTGAAATCATGGCACTCGGGCCCTGGTGACAAGCATTAAGCATAGCAAAGTCATAGCAACATCAATCTTAGAACATAGTGGATACCAGGGATCAAACCCTAACAAAACTAACTCCATTACACGATAGATCCCATCCAACCCATCACCGTCCAACAAGCCTATGATGGAATTATTCACGCACGGCGGTGAGCATCATGGAATTGGTTATGGAGGAAGGTTGATGATGACGATGGCGACGATCTCCACTCTGCGTAGCCCCGAACGGACTCCAGATCAGCCCCCCGAGAGAGATTAGGGCTTGACAGCGGCTCCGTCTCGTGAAACACGATAATTCCTTCTCCTTTATTTTTTTCTCACCGAAACGGAAGATATAAGATCTGGTGGTACATCGGTGGAGCATTGGGGGGCCGACGAGGCAGGGGGCGCGCCCTGGGCAGGGGGGTGTGCCCCCACCCTCGTGGACAGGGTGTGGGCCCCCCAGTGAGGATCTTCTTGCATATATTTTTTATATTTTCCGAAATAATTCTCAGTTGATTTTCAGGCGATTCCGAGAACTTTTTATTCTGCACAAAACCAACACCATGGTAGTTATGCTGAAAACAGCGTCAGTCCAGGTTAGTTCCATTCAAATCATACAAGTTAGAGTCCAAAACAAGGGCAAAAGGGTTTGGAAAAGTAGATACGTTGGAGACGTATCAACTCCCCCAAGCTTAAACCTTTGCTTGTCCTCAAGCAATTCAGTTGATAAACCCAAAGTGATAAAGAGAAACTTTGAGAAACTCTGTTTGCTCTTGTTGTTGTAAGTATGTAAGCTAGCATTCAGGTTTTCAACAAGATCATGAACTAACCACATTCACAATAACTTTCAGGTCTAAAGACTACTAACATTAATGGCATAATCAACTAGCGAGCGATAATAATAAACCTCGGATGACAACACTTTCTCAAAACAATCATGATATGATATAACAGGATGGTATCTCGCTAGCACTTTCTGAGACTGCAAAACATAAATGCAGAGCACCTTTAAAGATTAAGGACTGACTAGACATTGTAATTCATGGTAAAAGAGATCCAGTCATGATCATACTCAATGCAAATTAATAGTAATACATGCAATGACATAGGTGCTCTCCTACTGGTGCTCTTTGATAAGAGGGTGATGACTCTGCATAAAAATAAATAGATGGGCCCTTCGCAAGGGGAACCAGGGATTTGTAGAGGTGCGAGAGCTCGATTTTTTAAATAGAGATGAATAACATTTTTAGCGGTATACTTTCATTCTCAACATAATAACCAAGAATCTCGATATCTCCCATGCTACGCACATTATAGGCGGTTCCCAAACATAATGGTAAAGTTTATACTCCCCCAACCTCCAACAAGCACACTCCACGGCTAGCCCGAAACAACGGGTACCGTCCAAACCAGCAACAACCCTGGGCGAGTTTTGTTTAATTATTATGATTTTGAGCATGGGATTGGGCATCCCGGTTACCAGCCATTTTCTCATGAATGATGAGCGGAGTCCACTCATCGTGAGAATAACCCACCTAGCCTGGAAGATATAGACAACCCTAGTTGATACATGAGCTATTCGAGCATACAAAACAGAATTTCATTTGAAGGTTTAGAGTTTGGCACATACAAATTTACTTGGAACGGTAGGTAAATACCGCATATAGGAAGGTATGGTGGACGCATATGGAATAACTTTGGGGTTTATGGAAGTGGATGCACAAGCAGTATTCCCGCTTAGTACAGGTGAATGCTAGAAAGAGACTGGGAAGCGACCGGCTAGAGAGCAACAACGGTCATGAACATGCATTAAAATTAATCAACAATGAATGCAAGCATGAGTAGGATATAAATCACCATGAATATAAATATCGTGAAGGCTATATTGATTTGTTTCAACTACATGCGTGAACATGTGCCAAGTCAGATCACTTAAATCGTTCAAAGGAGGATACCACCCATCATACCACATCACAACCATTTTAATATCATGTTGGCATGCAAGATAGACCATTATAAACTCTCAGCTAATTAAGCATGGCATAAGCAACTATGATCTCTAATTGTCATTGCAAGCATGTTTCATTCATAACAAGCTGAATCAGGAACGATGAGCAATCATATTTACAAAAACAAGAGAGGTCGAGTTCATACCAGCTTTTCTCATCTCAATTAGTTCATCATATATCATCCTTATTGCCTTTCACTCGCACGACCGATCGATGTGGAAAATAATAATAGTGCACGTGCATTGGACTAAGCTGGAATCTGCAGACATTTAATACAAGACAGAAGACAAGGTAATATGGCTCAAGGTTAAATCAACAATAGAGCATATGAGAGCCACTAAGCATTTTCAATCACGGTCTTCTACTCTCAACCCCTAAAGAAAAGAAAAGAAACTATTTACACGGGAAAGCTCCCAACAAGCAAAAGAAGAACGGGAAATCTTTTTGGGTTTTCATTTTTTTAACTACTACTACAAGCAAAGAAAGTAAACTAGCTAGAAGCTACAACTAATAATTTTTTGTTTTTCTGGGTTTTTTCTAGCACACAAGAAAAAGACTAAGAAAAAGAAATTGAAACTAAGCATGGATGGTACAGTGAAAGAGTGTGAGCACCGATGACTAGAATAAGTGTGAACATGAATGTAAGTCGGTGAGAAACACGTACTCCCCCAAGCTTAGGCTTTTGGCCTAAGTTGGTATATGGCCAGTATTGGCCTGATGGATATCCAAAATTGTAGTTGGGGTCGTAGTGAGACGCAGGAGATGCTGCATGCTGAGCTGCAGCTCAAAGGCGGGCTGCCTCCATCATGTTATAATAAGCATTTGCTTCCTCCATAGTTATAGTGTATCTCCCTTTTCCTAAAAGTTAAACAAAGTAGGGGCAGGAAGAACAATAGGGATGGCATGCTGCCTGTTAAAGATTAGTCGATATTTGAGGGTTTGATTACCCCACTCTATATACCGGTGACTAGTCATAGCATGGCAGTCTAAATAAGCAGGAGGTAAAGGTTCATCATTCATGTGCACAGACACACCAAGATAGCGGGCTATGCGGGTAGCATAGATCCCACCAAATAAATCTCCATGCAAACCATCATGGTGTAGCCTACGTGCAACAATTGCTCCCAAGTTATATTGCCTATCACCTAGTACAGCACTCCTGAGAACACTAAGATCAGGGACACACATGTGACAAGCCTCATCTTTAACGTTTATGCATCTACCGATAAAGAGAGAAAAGTAATGAATAGTAGGAAAATGTATGCTCCCCGTGGTAGCTTGTGTGACATCCATGGATTCCCCCACTGTAATACTAGCTAGGAATTCTCTAAATTCAGATTTGCGAGGATCACTCATACTGCCCCACTGTGGGAGCTTGCAGGCAACATTAAAATCCTCTAAATCCATGGTATAAGATTTATCATAAAGGTCAAACAGGACAGTGTGAGAATTACGTGAAGATGAGAATTTAAACCTTCTCACAAAGCTATCAGTTAAGCCACGGTATTGAGTGCACTTATCTTGTATGAAATCCTCGAGGTCGGCGTTGCACACGTATGCGTAAAATTCATCTTTGATGCCAGCTTGACCCATGAATTCATCTGACGGCCATTCACAAGTGTAATGCCCAGGATGGGACTATACCTCCTACGTGTCAAGGCACGACTTAAAGGTATAAGCCCATTCTGGAATGATCTCAAGTTTGGTATCTTTGCACATCTCATGTAAAAATAGGGGTGAAAGCGAAAAGATAGTTGGCTTACACTCGCCACGTCACACAATTCATTACATATCCAAACATCATTCAAAACATCACAACCCGTCTACGGGTGAAGATCCAAATGAAAGATACCAAACATACATAAAACCACAGGTCTGAATCGCCCCTAGTAGAAACCTCTACTGATCGTCGGGATAGTGCACATAGTAACGGCTACGGTCCTCGTCGTACTCCCAGTACAGCTCGGTGCCGTCACTTGAATAGATCGCCTGAGTACCTGCATCTGGTGTGGTGTAGAATTTGTGAGTCACAGAGGACTCAGCAATGCCGTTCCCGGGTAACACAACTATCCAAGCCTTGGGTGTGGAACAAGGCTGAAGAAAGAATAAGAGGTTGCAGCAGCACTAGCACTAACTTACGTAAAAGAGAGCGAGAAGAGAAGTGCCTCGGACGAAAGATGATCACGAAGTGATCCTAACTAAGCAAGTCAAACATAACCCCACCGTGTTCACTTCCCGAACCCCTTTCGGAAAATGACCGTCACGGTACTCACGCTGGTAGTGTGTTTTGAACATGGTGTCAAGTTTTCTACAACCGGATATTAACAAATTCCCATCTGCCACATAACCGCGGGCACGGCTTTCAAAAGTTCAAAACCCTGCAGGGGTGTTCCAACTTGGCCCATGACAAGCCCACGATCCGCGGAGTCGCAACTCCAAGGTGGGAAGGCCCGAGTATCCTCGGAATCCCGTGCTCAAGATACTCCGACTAAGGTAAGGCTAATCCAGCAAATCCTCCCGGCGTGCCGACACCCTGATAGTAGCCGCGCGTATCTCGTCTCAGGCCACGACCGGATAAGTCATCCTACGGGTTTTTACCAGACCTCGAGTTTCCTTGAGGTGGCCCCGCAGTCTGCTCATTTCGGACCAATACTCATGTGGAGCACTGGCCCGGGGTTGTTGATTAAGAAGAGGGTTAATTACTCCCTATGCAAGTTTTTAGTTATTAGGCAAATAGTACCAATGTTGTGACTTGCTGGAAAAGACTTAGCGCTAAGCGGTTTATCGAGGGGGTCCCATAACCCCAACCGTGTGAGGAACGCATAATCAAGAAACATAACACCGGTTTATATGGTTCCTAGGGCGGCATGAGTGGAACAAATCACCAAGCAAAAGGCTTAGCCTTCCACCCATTACCAATATATAGATGATTTCATTTAAGAATTATATAGAGTGATATCCCAACAAGCTTCAACAAGACGCAAGAATCTTCAAATCTTCTCCTGCAACTAGCAATGCTATAAGAGGGGCTGAGCGAAGCTTACTTAGCCAATCAAAGGTTTGCATAGGTAGGGTGGTTAGACAGATTCATGGTTACAATAGGAGGCTGACAGAAAGACATGGGCATCGAGGCAAAAGCTATAGAGCGAGACTTCTAGCAATAGGCAAAGATAGTAATGATATCCGGGTCAGGTCATCTTGCCTGTAGAGTCGTCGATGGGATCGTAAGCGGGCTCCTCGTTCTCAACCTCGGTAGTAACCTCATTCTCGTACTCGTTCTTGGCTTCCGGCTCTACTCAACACAAAACACACGAGGCACGACATCAAACACGATGCAATGCGCAAACTACAGGATGCATGGCTAATGCACTAAGGAAGCACTACAGATGCACTTAGGATGCACAGAAAGTCAACATAGGAAACACAGAGATACAGCACAAGGAACATGACAATGTGCATCAAGCAAGATACTTCAAAACATGTTAACAAGAGGATATTATGAATCTACATGCAAAATCACACAAGTTTCATATAGGATTTGCTCAAAACGGAGCAACGGGCTAAAAGATACACCCGAAACAAGAAACAAGGCAAAGCTGAAATTAACAGCCACATAGCAACTTCGGAGCAAGAAATATATAGTCTACAGCACTCAAACATCATGACAAGAAGCGTGGACATAAAGTAGACATATCCTACAGTAAACAATTCCATGGGAGCATCTCCATAGGAGGCATGGATCAATAGAAACAAGCTATAACATTTTGAACACGACAACAAAAACCTGACAGCAGTATTTTATAGCAACTTGGGAGCAAGAATTAAATATGCTACATCCACCCAAAAGAGCATGTGAGGGCATGAATGGATAGTCAATAACATATACAACAGAGAATCATCAAGAGTCACCCCAAAACAGCATGGATTTGCCTAGAACAACAAGCAAACATGGCATCTGGAAATTACAGATTCCAGACTTAGTGAAATTTCACTAAGAGTTAAAACAACAGTAATATCATGGCATGTTTGTGAGCAAGTTTAAGTCGTCTCAAAGCATAACATGGCAAGTGGTTTGCACCACAGCAAAGTACACATGATGGGGAGTCCAAAACATATAAGCATGCAACAAGGGGAAAACCACATCAATAGCAACGAGCTCCTCAACTAGGCATCTCGTAACAAGTTTAACAACATAACAGCCAGAAGCACTTTTGCAAAGGAGATAAACATGGCAATATGAAATCTATCATGCAAGCTAAAGCAACCAAAATGTAGAGCATCTCTTGATGAACATGTGGACATATCATTTGCTTCATTTGGATAAACATGCAACAAGTTATCACATTGCAAACATGGCATGAAAACAACTAATAGCAGCAGTTTATAACAAGTAGCACTCTTCCCATGAAGATTAAGACATCTAGAAGACCTCAAACATGCATGGCACAATGGAACAAAACATAGTACATGTCACCACGATCATTTTGACATATCATATGCTCAAAACGGACATGCACAGTAAAAGATATTCTCATCACAAAAATGCATCAGACACTGAAAAACCACTAGGGACTTAGCCAAAAAACGAGAGTCAACCTGCGGGTGGGTCAAACGGGTCGGAGCGGTCAAACGGGTGCGGGCGTTGCGGGTTGCGGAGTCAACGGGTCCACCCGGGTCGGGTCTGCGGATCGGTCAAACGGGCGGCCCGATCGGATCTGGCGCTGGATCCTTCGATCCCGAGCGCTCGGGCCGGCGGCTCGCGGGGGGAGCGGGAGACCGGGGCGGCGCGGCCTCAACGGCGAGAGGGGCGGCGAGAGGAGGCCGGCGGCGACCTTGAGGGCGGCGGCGAACAGCGACGAGGGGAGGCCGCCGGCGGCGGCGGCCTGCGGGCTTGGCGGCGAGGTGGAGGCCGGGCGGTGGCGAGGAGGTGAGGGGCCGGCGCGGCGGCGCGGCGGCGTTGCGCGCTCCGGCCGGCGGCGAGGAGGCGACCTCCGGCGGCGGCGGGCGAGATCTGCGGAGGAAGACGAAGGCCGGCGGCTCGGCGAGATCTGGCCCTGTTCGCGGGCTGACCTCGGGCCCCGCGGGCCCGCGCGGCGAGGAGGAAGCACTGGCGGCGGTCGCTAGAAGCATGGCTCGGCGGGGGTGGAAGCACGGCTCGGCAACGGTGGAAGCACGGCGCGGCAACGGTGGAAGCACGACGCGGCAGAGGTGGAAACACTAGGGTTTTGGACGCAAAATTGGAGGGGGTGGTCTTTATATAGGCACGAGGAGCTAGGGTAGTCCAAATGAGGAGAGGTTTTCGGCCACAAGATCACAATTGAACGGCCTAGATCACAATTCCTTCTCCTTTATTTCTTCTCCCCGAAACGGAAGATATAACATCTGGGGGTACATCGGTGGAGCATTGGGGGGCCGACGAGGCAGGGGGCGCGCCCTGGGCAGGGGGGTGTGCCCCCACCCTCGTGGACAGGGTGTGGGCCCCCCAGTGAGGATCTTCTTGCATATATTTTTTATATTTTCCGAAATAATTCTCAGTTGATTTTCAGGCGATTCTGAGAACTTTTTATTCTGCACAAAAACAACACCATGGTAGTTATGCTGAAAACAGCGTCAGTCCAGGTTAGTTCCATTCAAATCATGCAAGTTAGAGTCCAAAACAAGGGCAAAAGGGTTTGGAAAAGTAGATACGTTGGAGACGTATCAACTCCCCCAAGCTTAAACCTTTGCTTGTCCTCAAGCAATTCAGTTGATAAACTAAAAGTGATAAAGAGAAACTTTGAGAAACTCTGTTTGCTCTTGTTGTTGTAAGTATGTAAGCTAGCATTCAGGTTTTCAACAAGATCATGAACTAACCACATTCACTATAACTTTCAGGTCTCAAGACTACTCACATTAATGGCATAATCAACTAGCGAGCGATAATAATAAACCTCGGATGACAACACTTTCTCAAAACAATCATGATATGATATAACAGGATGGTATCTCGCTAGCCCTTTCTGAGACCGCAAAACATAAATGCAGAGCACCTTTAAAGATTAAGGACTGACTAGACATTGTAATTCATGGTAAAAGAGATCCAGTCATGATCATACTCAATGCAAATTAATAGTAATACATGCAATGACAGAGGTGCTCTCCTACTGGTGCTCTTTGATAAGAGGGTGATGACTCTGCATAAAAATAAATAGATGGGCCCTTCGCAGAGGGAAGCAGGGATTTGTAGAGGTGCGAGAGCTCGATTTTTAAATAGAGATGAATAACATTTTTAGCGGTATACTTTCATTCTCAACATAATAACCAAGAATCTCGATATCTCCCATGCTACGCACATTATAGGCGGTTCCCAAACAGAATGGTAAAGTTTATACTCCCCCAACCACCAACAAGCGCACTCCACGGCTAGCCCGAAACAACGGGTACCGTCCAAACCAGCAACAACCCCGGGGGAGTTTTGTTTAATTATTATGATTTTGAGCATGGGATTGGGCATCCCGGTTACCAGCCATTTTCTCATGAATGATGAGCCGAGTCCACTCATCGTGAGAATAATCCACCTAGCATGGAAGATATAGACAACCCTAGTTGATACATGAGCTATTCGAGCATAGAAAACAGAATTTCATTTGAAGGTTTAGAGTTTGGCACATACAAATTTACTTGGAACGGCAGGTAAATACCGCATATAGGAAGGTATGGTGGACGCATATGGAATAACTTTGGGGTTTATGGAAGTGGATGCACAAGCAGTATTCCCGCTTAGTACAGGTGAAGGCTAGAAAGAGACTGGGAAGCGACCGGCTAGAGAGCAACAACGGTCATGAACATGCATTAAAATTAATCAACAATGAATGGAAGCATGAGTAGGATATAAATCACCATGAATATAAATATCATGAAGGCTATGTTCATTTGTTTCAACTACATGCGTGAACATGTGCCAAGTCAGATCACTTAAATCGTTCAAAGGAGGATACCACCCATCATACCACATCATAACCATTTTAATATCATGTTGGCATGCAAGATAGACCATTATAAACTCTCAGCTAATTAAGCATGGCATAAGCAGCTATGATCTCTAATTGTCATTGCAAGCATGTTTCATTCATAACAAGCTGAATCAGGAACGATGAGCAATCATATTTACAAAAACAAGAGAGGTCGAGTTCATACCAGCTTTTCTCATCTCAATTAGTTCATCATATATCATCCTTATTGCCTTTCACTCGAACGACATAACGATGTGGAAAATAATAATAGTGCACGTGCATTGGACTAAGCTGGAATCTGCAGACATTTAATACAAGGCAGAAGACAAGGTAATATGGCTCAAGGTTAAATCAACAATAGAGTATATGAGAGCCACTAAGCATTTTCAATCACGGTCTTCTACTCTCAACCCTAAAGAAAAGAAAAGAAACTATTTACACGGGAAAGCTCCCAACAAGCAAAAGAAGAACGGGAAATCTTTTTGGGTTTTCATTTTTTTTAACTACTACTACAAGCAAAGAAAGTAAACTAGCTAGAAGCTACAACTAATTTTTTTTGTTTTTCTGGGTTTTTTCTAGCACACAAGAAAAAGACTAAGAAAAAGAAATTGAAACTAAGCATGGATGGTACAGTGAAAGAGTGTGAGCACCGATGACTAGAATAAGTGTGAACATGAATGTAAGTCGGTGAGAAACACGTACTCCCCCAAGCTTGGGCTTTTGGCCTAAGTTGGTCTATGGCCAGTATTGGCCTGATGGATATCCAAAGTTGTAGTTGGGGTCGCACTGAGACGCAGGAGATGCTGCATGCTGAGCTGCAGCTCAAAGGCGGGCTGCCTCCATCATGTTATAATAAGCATTTGCTTCCTCCATAGTTATAGTGTATCTCCCTTTTTCCTAAAAGTTAAACAAAGTAGGGGCAGGAAGAACAATAGGGATGGCATGCTGCCTGTTAAAGATTAGTCGATATTTGAGGGTTTGATTACCCCACTCTATATACTGGTGACTAGTCGTAGCATGGCAGTCTAAATAAGCAGGAGGTAAATGTTCATCATTCATGTGCACAGACACACCAAGATAGCGGGCTATGCGGGTAGCATAGATCCCACCAAATAAATCTCCATGCAAACCATTATGGTGTAGGCTACGTGCAACAATTGCTCCCAAGTTATATTGCCTATCACCTAGTACAGCACTCCTGAGAACACTAAGATCAGGGACACACATGTGACAAGCCTCATCTTTAACGTTTATGCATCTACCGATAAAGAGAGCAAAGTAATGAATAGTAGGAAAATGTATGCTCCCCGTGGTAGCTTGTGTGACGTCCCTGGATTCCCCCACTGTAATACTAGCTAGGAATTCTCTAAATTCAGATTTGCGAGGATCACTCATACTGCCCCACTGTGGGAGCTTGCAGGCAACATTAAAATCCTCTAAATCCATGGTATAAGATTTATCATAAAGGTCAAACAGGACAGTGTGAGAATTACGTGAAGATGAGAATTTAAACCTTCTCACAAAGCTATCAGTTAAGCCACGGTATTGAGTGCACTTATCTTGTATGAAATCTCGAGGTCGGCGTTGCACACGTATGCGTAAAATTCATCTTTGATGCCAGCTTGACCCATGAATTCATCTGACGGCTATTCACAAGTGTAATGCCCAGGATGGGACTATACCTCCTACGTGTCGAGGCACGACTTAAAGGTATAAGCCCATTCTGGAATGATCTCAAGTTTGGTATCTTTGCACACCTCATGTAAAAATAGGGGTGAAAGCGAAAAGATAGTTGGCTTACACTCGCCACGTCACACAATTCATTACATATCCAAACATCATTCAAAACATCACAACCCGTCTATGGGTGAAGATCCAAATGAAAGATACCAAACATACATAAAACCACAGGTCTGAATCGCCCCTAGTAGATGTTGGAAATATGCCCTAGAGGCAATAATATAAGAGTTATTATTATATTTCCTTGTTCATGATAATCGTTTATTATCCATGCTATAATTGTATTGATTGGAACTTAAATACATGTGTGGATAAATAGACAAACTTTGTGTCCCTAGTAAGCCTCTTCAGGACTAGCTCGTTGATCAAAGATGACCGCGGTTTCCAGGTCATAGACATGAGTTGTCATTTGATAACGGGATCACATCATTAGGAGAATGATGTGATGGACGAGACCCAAACGTTAAACATAGCTTTTGATCGTATCAGTTATCGCTATAGTTTTCTGCATGTCAAGTATAAGTTCCTATGACCATGAGATCATGTAACTCACTGACACCGTAGGAGTGCCTTGTGTGTGCCAAACGTCGCAACGTAACTGGGTGACTATAAAGGTACTCTACAGGTATCTCCGAAGGTGTCTGTTGAGTTGACATGGATCGAGACTGGGATTTGTCACTCCGTGTGACGGAGAGGTATCTCCGGGCCCACTCGGTAATACGTCATCTCAATGAGCTCAAAGTGACTAAGTAGTTAGTCACGGGATTATGTATTACGGAATGAGTAAAGAGACTTGCCGGTAACGAGATTGAACTAGGTATAGAGATACCGACGATCGAATCTCGGGCAAGTAACATACCGACGAGACAAAGGGAACTGTATACGGGATTACCTGAATCCTTGACATTGTGGTTCATCCGATGAGATCATCGAGGAACGTGTGGGAACCAATATGGGTATCCAGATCCCGCTATTGGTTATTGACCTGGGAGTATCTCGGTCATGTCTGCATAGTTTCCGAACCCGCAGGGTCTACACACTTAAGGTTCGGTGACGCTAGGGTTGTTAGTGAGAACAGTGCATGGTAACCGAAGGTTGTTCGGAGTCCCGGATGAGATCCCGGACGTGACGAGGGTCTCCGGAATGGTCCGGGGACGAAGATTGATATATGGGATGAGAGTAAACGGAGTCCGGAATTGTTCTGGGGAACATCGGGAAGGAATCGAAGAACCGAAAGGTGTTTCGGGGGCCACGGTAAATGTTACGGGCCCTATGGGCCATAAGTGGGGAGACGCAATAGCCCACACAAGGGCTGTGCGCCCCCCTAGGCTCCTCCACCTGCGCCTAAGGGGCTGGGCCCCCCTAGGGCAGCCGCACCCCTAGGACTTGGGGGGCAAGGCGCCTGGGGGGGGGGGAACCCTAACCCTGGCCGCAGCCCCTCCCCTTGGCCGCCACCCCCTAGGGGGAACCCTAGGGGCGCCCCCTCCTCTCTCTCTCCCCTATATAAAGAGAGGTAGAGGGAGGGAAGCAATACAAGTTCGTGCCTCGGCATTGCCCTCCCTCTCCACGAATATCTTCGTCTAGTTTGCAGTGCTTGGCGAAGCCCTGCTGAAATTCCTTCACCACCATCTCCACCACGCCGTCGTGCTGTTGGGTTTCTCCGTCAACTTCTCCTTCCCCCTTGCTGGATCAAGAAGGAGGAGACGTCCCCGAGCTGCACGTGTGTTGAACGCGGAGGCACCGTCCGTTCGGTGCTGGGATCTTCGGCGATTTGAATCGCGGCGAGTACGACTCCATCAACCGCGTTCTTGAACGCTTCTGCTTAGCGATCTACAAGGGTATGTGGATCCGACTCTTCCCTCGTAGATGCATCTCCTAGATTGATCTTGGTGAGCGTAGGAAATTTTTTGTTTCCCATGCAACGTTCCCCAACAGTGGTATCAGAGCTAGGATCTTGCGTAGATGTTTTCACGAGTAGAACACAAAGGGGTTTGTGGGCGTTGATGTTTAGATTGCTTCCCTCTTTCGTCTTTCTTGATTCAGCGGCATTATGGGATGAAGCGGCCCGGACCAACTTTACATGTCCACGTACATGAGACCGGTTCCATCGACAGACATGCGACTTTTGTTGCATAAGATGGCTGGCGGGTGTCTGTCTCTCCTATCTTAGTTGAATCGGATTCGACGAAGGCGGTCCTTGTAGAAGGTTAAATAGCAACTTAAATATCACCGTTGTGGCTTTGCGTAGGTAAGAAGCGTTCTTGCTAGATACCCATAGCAGCCACGTAAAACATGCAACAACAAATTAGAGGACGTCTAACTTGTTTTTGCAGGGTATGTATGTGATATGATATGGCCAAAGACATGATGAGATATATTTGATGTATGAGATGATCGTGTTGTAATAGTTAATATCGACTTGCATGTCGATGTATACGGCAACCGGCAGGAGCCATAGGGTTGTCTTTAATTTTTGTATGACCTGCGTGTCAATCATTAAGCGCTATGTAATGCTTTACTTTATCGCTAAACGGTAGCAATAGTAGTAAGAGCATGGTGGGCGCGCGACAACCCCGATGGCGACACGATGATGGAGATCATGATGATGGGGATCATGGTGTTACACCGGTGATGATGGAGATCATGCCGGTGCTTTGGAGATGGAGATCAAAAGCACGAGTTGATGGCCATATCATGTCACTTATGATTTGCATGTGATGTTAATCCTTTTATGCATCTTATTTTGCTTAGGACGACGGTAGCATTATAAGATGATCCCTCACTAAAATTTCAAGATAAAATTGTGTTCCCCCCGAGTGTGCGCCGTTGCGAAGGTTCGTCGTTTCGAAGCACCACGTAATGATCGGGTGTGATAGACTCTACGTTCGCATACAACGGGTGCAAGCCAGTTTTGCACATGCAGAACACTCGGGTTAGACTTGACGGGCCTAGCATGTACAGACATGGCCTCGGAACACGGAAGACCGAAAGGTCGAGCATGAGTCATATAGTAGATATGATCAACATGAAGATGTTCACCATTGACACCACCTCATCTCACGTGATGATCGGACTTGGGTTGGTGGATTTGGATCATGTCACGCTCGGATGACCAGAGGGATGTCAATTTGAGTGGGAGTTATAAGTAATTTGATTAGTTAAAACTCACTTATCATGAACAATAGTCTAAGATGTCTTTGCAAATCTTTTGTTGTAGATGGCTCCCGCAGTAGCTCCCCTGAATTTTAATGCGTTCCTAGAGAAAACTAAGCTGAAAGATGATGGGAGCAACTTTGTGGACTGGCTCCGCAATCTGAGGATCATCCTCACAGCTGCCCAAAAGGTTTATGTCCTAAATGCACCGCTAGGTGAACCCCCCGCTCCGGCCTCTGTGGACGTTATGAACGCCTGGCAGTCGCGTGCGGATGACTACTCAGTAGTGCAGTGTGCCATGTTGTATAGCTTGGAAGGAGGACTTCAAAGGCGTTTTGAACGTCATGGAGCATATGAGATGTTCCAGGAGTTGAAGTTCATCTTTGAGAAGAATGCCAAGATCGAGAGGTATGAGACCTCCGATAAATTCTTTGCTTGCAAGATGGAGGAGAATTCGTCTGTTAGTGAGCACTTACTGAAGATGTCTGGGTACTATACCCGCATAGCTGATCTGGGACTTGTGTTCCCGGAGGAGGCTATCATTGACAGAATTCTCCAGTCACTCCCACCTAGCTACATGAGCTTCGTGCAGCATTATAACATGCAAGGGATGAACAAAACCATCGCCGAGCTGTTTGCGATGCTAAAAGTCGCTGAGTCAGACATCCAGAAGGAGCATCAAGTGTTGATGGTCAATAAAACTACCCGTTTCAAGAAGAATGGCAAGGGCAAGAAGGGTAACTCTAAGAAGGGTGGCAAGGCAGTTGCTCATCCAGTGAAGAAACCCAAGGCTGGGCCCAAGCCAGAGACTGAGTGTTTCTATTGCAAGGGGAACGGCCACTGGAAGCGGAACTGCCCCAAGTATCTGGCAGACAAGAAGGGGGCCAACAACAACAACAAGCAAGGTATATGTGATATACATGTTATTGATGTGTACCTTACCAACTCTCGTTGTAGTGCCTGGGTATTTGATACCGGTTCGGTTGCTCACATTTGCAACTCTAAACAGGAACTACGGAATAGACGGAGGCTGGCGAAGGACGAAGTGATGATGCGCGTGGGGAATGGTTCCAAGGTTGATGTGATCGCCGTCGGCACGCTCGCTCTTCGATTACCATCGGGATTAGTTATGAACCTGAATAATTGTTATTTAGTGCCTGCGTTGAGCATGAACATTATATCTGGATCTTGTTTAATGCGAGACGGTTACTCATTTAAATCAGAGAATAAAGGTTGTTCTATTTATATGGGTAATATCTTTTATGGTCATGCACCCGAAGTAGGGGGTTTATTCTTATTGAATCTCGATAGTAATGATACACATGTTCATAACATTGATGCCAAAAGATGTAGAGTTGATAACAATAGTACCACTTTCTTGTGGCACTACCGTCTGGGTCATATCGGCGTGAAACGCATGAGGAAGCTCCATGCTGATGGACTTTTGGAATCTCTTGATTTTGAATCACTTGACACATGCGAGCCGTGCCTCATGGGCAAGATGACTAAGACCCCGTTTTCAGGAACAATGGAACGGGCAAGTGACTTATTGGAAATCATACATACTGATGTGTGTGGCCCGATGAGTGTCACGACGCGCGGTGGATATCGTTATTTTCTCACCTTCACTGACGACTTAAGTAGATATGGGTATATTTACTTGATGAAGCATAAGTCTGAAACGTTTGAAAAGTTCAAGCAATTTCAGAGTGAAGTTGAGAATCATCGTAACAAGAAGATCAAGTTCCTACGATCTGATCGAGGGGGAGAGTATCTGAGTTATGAGTTTGGCAATCACTTAAGACAATGTGGAATTGTTTCACAGTTGACGCCACCTGGAACACCACAGCGTAATGGTGTGTACGAACGTCGTAATCGAACCCTATTAGATATGGTGTGTTCTATGATGTCTCTTGCCGATTTGCCACTATCATTTTGGGGATATGCGTTAGAGACGGCTGCATTCACTTTAAATAGGGCTCCATCTAAGTCCGTTGTGACAACACCGTATGAACTGTGGTTTGGTAAGAAACCTAAGTTGTCTTTTCTCAAAGTTTGGGGTTGCGATGCTTATGTCAAAAGGCTTCAGCCAGAAAAGCTCGAACCCAAAGCGGACAAATGTGTCTTCATAGGATACCCAAAAGAGACGGTTGGGTACACCTTCTATCTCAGATCCGAGGGCAAAGTGTTTGTCGCTAAGAACGGGTCCTTTCTCGAGAAAGAGTTTCTCTCGAGAGAATTGAGTGGGAGGAAGGTAGAACTTGATGAGGTTATTGAACCTCTGCTTCAACCAGAGAGTAGCGCAGCACAGAAAGATGTTTTTGTGGAGCCTGCAACGGTTGAAGAGGAAGCCAATGATGATGATCAAGAAGCTTCTGATCAAGTTACTACCGAACCTCGTAGGTCGACAAGGGTACGCACTGCACCTGAGTGGTATGGTAACCCTGTCTTGGAGGTCATGTTGTTGGACAACAGTGAACCTGCGAGCTATGGAGAAGCGATGGTGGGCCCGGATTCCGACAAATGGTTAGAGGCCATGAAATCCGAGATGGGATCCATGTATGAAAACAAAGTATGGACTTTGGAAGTATTACCTGAAGGGCGGAAGGCCATTCAGAATAAATGGATTTTTAAGAGGAAGACGGACGCTGACGGCAATGTCACCGTGTATAAAGCTCGACTTGTGGCAAAGGGTTTTTCACAAGTTTAAGGAGTTGACTACGATGAGACTTTCTCACCTGTAGCGATGCTTAAATCCGTCCGAATCATGTTAGCAATAGCTGCATATTTCGATTATGAAATTTGGCAGATGGATGTCAAAACAGCGTTCCTTAACGGTTTTCTTAAGGAAGAGTTGTATATGATACAACCGGAAGGTTTTGTCGATCCAGAGAATGCTGACAAAGTTTGCAAACTCCAGCGTTCCATTTATGGGCTGGTGCAAGCATCTCGGAGTTGGAATCTTCGCTTTGATGAGGTGATCAAAGCGTTTGGGTTTGTACAAGTTTACGGAGAAGCTTGTATTTACAAGAAAGTGAGTGGGAGCTCTATAGCGTTTCTAATATTATATGTGGATGACATATTGCTGATTGGAAACAATATAGAACTTTTGGATAGCGTGAAGGGGTATTTGAACAAGAGTTTTTCGATGAAGGACCTCGGTGAAGCTGCTTTCATATTGGGCATCAAGATCTATAGAGATAGATCGAGACGCTTGATAGGACTTTCACAAAGTACATACCTTGATAAAGTTTTGAAGAAGTTCAAAATGGATCAATCCAAGAAGGGGTTCTTGCCGGTATTGCAAGGTACAAAGTTGAGTAAGACTCAATGCCCAGTAATTGCGGAAGATAGAGAAAAGATGAGTGTCATCCCCTATGCTTCAGCCATAGGCTCTATCATGTATGCAATGCTGTGCACAAGACCAGATGTCAGCCTTGCCATAAGTATGGCCGGAAGGTTTCAAAGTAATCCTGGTATGGATCACTGGACAGCGGTCAAGAATATCCTGAAGTACCTGAAAAGGACTAAGGAAATGTTTCTCGTTTATGGAGGTGATCAAGAGCTCGTCGTAAAGGGTTACGTCGATGCAAGCTTTGACACTGATCCGGATGACTCTAAGTCTCAAACCGGGTACGTGTATATTCTCAACGGGGGAGCGGTAAGCTGGTGCAGTTCCAAGCAAAGCGTGGTAGCCGATTCTACATGCGAAGCGGAGTACATAGCTGCCTCGGAGGCGGCAAAGGAAGGTGTCTGGATGAAGGAGTTCATAACAGATCTTGGAGTTGTGCCTAGTGCATTGAACCCAATGACTCTGTTTTGTGACAACACTGGTGCCATTGCTCTAGCCAAGGAACCAAGGTTTCACAAGAGGACCAGACACATAAAGCGACGCTTCAATTCCATCCGCGATTCAGTCAAGGAGGAGGACATAAGCATTTGCAAAGTACACACGGATTTGAATGTTGCAGATCCGTTGACTAAGCCTCTTCCACGGGCTAAGCATGATCAACACCAAGACTCTATGGGTGTTAGATTCATTACCTTGTAATGCTAGATTATTGACTCTAGTGCAAGTGGGAGACTGTTGGAAATATGCCCTAGAGGCAATAATAAAAGAGTTATTATTATATTTCCTTGTTCATGATAATCGTTTATTATCAATGCTATAATTGTATTGATTGGAAACTTAAATACATGTGTGGATAAATAGACAAACTTTGTGTCCCTAGTAAGCCTCTTCAGGACTAGCTCGTTGATCAAAGATGACCGCGGTTTCCAGGTCATAGACATGAGTTGTCATTTGATAACGGGATCACATCATTAGGAGAATGATGTGATGGACGAGACCCAAACGTTAAACATAGCTTTTGATCGTATCAGTTATCGCTATAGTTTTCTGCATGTCAAGTATAAGTTCCTATGACCATGAGATCATGTAACTCACTGACACCGTAGGAGTGCCTTGTGTGTGCCAAACGTCGCAACGTAACTGGGTGACTATAAAGGTACTCTACAGGTATCTCCGAAGGTGTCTGTTGAGTTGACATGGATCGAGACTGGGATTTGTCACTCCGTGTGACGGAGAGGTATCTCCGGGCCCACTCGGTAATACGTCATCTCAATGAGCTCAAAGTGACTAAGTAGTTAGTCACGGGATTATGTATTACAGAATGAGTAAAGAGACTTGCGGTAACGAGATTGAACTAGGTATAGAGATACCGACGATCGAATCTCGGGCAAGTAACATACCGACGAGACAAAGGGAACTGTATACGGGATTACCTGAATCCTTGACATTGTGGTTCATCCGATGAGATCATCGAGGAACGTGTGGGAACCAATATGGGTATCCAGATCCCGCTATTGGTTATTGACCTGGGAGTATCTCGGTCATGTCTGCATAGTTTCCGAACCCGCAGGGTCTACACACTTAAGGTTCGGTGACGCTAGGGTTGTTAGTGAGAACAGTGCATGGTAACCGAAGGTTGTTCGGAGTCCCGGATGAGATCCCGGACGTGACGAGGGTCTCCGGAATGGTCCGGGGACGAAGATTGATATATGGGATGAGAGTAAACGGAGTCCGGAATTGTTCTGGGGAACATCGGGAAGGAATCGGAGAACCGAAAGGTGTTTCGGGGGCCACGGTAAATGTTACGGGCCCTATGGGCCATAAGTGGGGAGACGCAACAGCCCACACAAGGGCTGTGCGCCCCCCCTAGGCTCCTCCACCTGCGCCTAAGGGGCTGGCCCCCCCTAGGGCAGCCGCACCCCTAGGACTTGGTGGGCAAGGCGACTGGGGGGGGGGGGAACCCTAACCCTGGCCGCAGCCCCTCCCCTTGGCCGCCACCCCCTAGGGGGAACCCTAGGGGCGCCCCCTCCTCTCTCTCCCCCCTATATAAAGAGAGGTAGAGGGAGGGCAGCAATACAAGTTCGTGCCTCGGCATTGCCCTCCCTCTCCACGAATATCTTCGTCTAGTTTGCAGTGCTTGGCGAAGCCCTGCTGAAATTCCTTCACCACCATCTCCACCACGCCGTCGTGCTGCTGGGTTTCTCCGTCAACTTCTCCTTCCCCCTTGCTGGATCAAGAAGGAGGAGACGTCCCCGAGCTGCACGTGTGTTGAACGCGGAGGCACCGTCCGTTCGGTGCTGGGATCTTCGGCGATTTGAATCGCGGCGAGTACGACTCCATCAACCGCGTTCTTGAACGCTTCCGCTTAGCGATCTACAAGGGTATGTGGATCCGACTCTTCCCTCGTAGATGCATCTCCTAGATTGATCTTGGTGAGCGTAGGAAAATTTTTGTTTCCCATGCAACGTTCCCCAACAGTAGAAACCTCTACTGATCGTCGGGATAGTGCACATAGTAACGGCTACGGTCCTCGTCGTACTCCCAGTACAGCTCGGTGCCGTCACTTGAATAGATCGCCTGAGTACCTGCATCTGGTGTGGTGTAGAATTTGTGAGTCACAGAGGACTCAGCAATCCCGTTCCCGGGTAACACAACTATCCAAGCCTTGGGTGTGGAACAAGGCTGAAGAAAGAATAAGAGGTTGCAGCAGCACTAGCACTAACTTACGTAAAAGAGAGCGAGAAGAGAAGTGCCTCGGACGAAAGATGATCACGAAGTGATCCTAACTAAGCAAGTCAAACATAACCCCACCGTGTTCACTTCCCGAACCCCTTTCGGAAAATGACCGTCACGGTACTCACGCTGGTAGTGTGTTCTGAACATGGTGTCAAGTTTTCTACAACCGGATATTAACAAATTCCCATCTGCCACATAACCGCGGGCACGGCTTTCGAAAGTTCAAAACCCTGCAGGGGTGTTCCAACTTGGCCCATGACAAGCCCATGATCCGCGGAGTCGCAACTCCAAGGTGGGAAGGCCCGAGTATCCTCGGAATCCCGTGCTCAAGATACTCCGACTAAGGTAAGGCTAATCCAGCAAATCCTCCCGTCGTGCCGACACCCTGATAGTAGCCGCGCGTATCTCGTCTCAGGCCACGACCGGATAAGTCATCCTACCGGTTTTTACCAGACCTCGAGTTTCCTTGAGGTGGCCCCGCAGTCTGCTCATTTCGGACCAACACTCATGTGGAGCACTGGCCCGGGGTTGTTGATTAAGAAGAGGGTTAATTATTCCCTATGCAAGTTTTTAGTTATTAGGCAAATAGTACCAATGTTGTGACTTGTTGGAAAAGACTTAGCGCTAAGCGGTTTATCGAGGGGGTCCCATAACCCCAACCGTGTGAGGAACGCATAATCAAGGAACATAACACCGGTTTATACGGTTCCTAGGGCGGCATGAGTGGAACAAATCACCAAGCAAAAGGCTTAGCCTTCCACCCATTACCAATATATAGATGATTTCATTTAAGAATTATATAGAGTGATATCCCAACAAGCTTCAACAAGACGCAAGAATCTTCAAATCTTCTCCTGCAACTAGCAATGCTATAAGAGGGGTTGAGCGAAGCTTACTTAGCCAATCAAAGGTTTGCATAGGTAGGGTGGTTAGACAGATTCATGGTTACAATAGGAGGCTGACAGAAAGACATTGGCATCGAGGCTAAAGCTATAGAGCGAGACTTCTAGCAATAGGCAAAGATAGTAATGATATCCGGGTCAGGTCATCTTGCCTGTAGAGTCATTGATGGGATCGTAAGCGGGCTCCTCATTCTGAACCTCGGTAGTAACCTCGTTCTCGTACTCGTTCTCGGCTTTCGGCTCTACTCAACACAAAACACATGAGGCACGACATCAAACACGATGCAATGCGCAAACTACAGGATGCATGGCTGATGCACTAAGGAAGCACTACAAATGCACTTAGGATGCACAGAAAGTCAACATAGGAAACACAGAGATACATCACAAGGAACATGACAATGTGCATCAAGCAAGATACTTCAAAACATGTTAACAAGAGGATATTATTAATCTACATGCAAAATCACACAAGTTTCATATAGGATTTGCTCAAAACGGAGCAACGGGCTAAAAGATACACCCGAAACAAGAAACAAGGCAAAGCTGAAATTAACAGCCACATAGCAACTTCAGAGCAAGAAATATATAGTCTACAGTACTCAAACATCATGACAAGAAGCATGGACATAAAATAGACATATCCTACATCAAACAATTCCATTGGAGCATCTCCATAGGAGGCATGGATCAATAGCAACAAGCTATAACATTTTGAACATGACAACAAAAACCTGACAACAGTATTTTATAGCAACTTGGGAGCAAGAATTAAATATGCTACAACCACCCAAAAGAGCATGTGAGGGCATGAATGGATAGCCAATAACATATACAACAGAGAATCATCAAGAGTCACCCCAAAACAGCATGGATTTGCCTAGAACAACAAGCAAACATGGCATCTGGAAATTACAGATTCCAGACTTAGTGAAATTTCACTAAGTGTTAAAACAACAGTAATATCATGGCATGTTTGTGAGCAAGTTTAAGTCGTCTCAAAGCATAACATGGCAAGTGGTTTGCACCACAGCAAAGTACACATGATGGGGAGTCCAAAACATATAAGCATGCAACAAGGGGACAACCACATCAATAGCAACGAGCTCCTCAACTAGGCATCTCGTAACAAGTTTAACAACATAACAGCCAGAAGCACTTTTGCAAAGGAGATAAACATGGCAATATGAAATCTATCATGCAAGCTAAAGCAACCAACATGTAGAGCATCTCTTGATGAACATGTGGACATATCATTTGCTTCATTTGGATAAACATGCAACAAGTTATCACATTGCAAACATGGCATGAAAACAACTAATAGCAGCAGTTTATAACAAGTAGCACTCTTCCCATGAAGATTAAGACATCTAGAAGACCTCAAACATGCATGGCACAATGGAACAAAACATAGTACATGTCACCACGATCATTTTGACATATCATATGCTCAAAACGGACATGCACAGTAAAAGATATCCTCATCACAAAAATGCATCAGAAAAACCACTAGGGACTTAGCCAAAACACGAGAGTCAACCTGCGGGCGGGTCAAACGGGTGCAGGCGCTGCGGGTTGCGGAGTCAACGGGTCCACCCGGGTCGGGTCCGCGGATTGGTCAGACGGGCGGCCCGATCGGATCTGGCGCTGGATCCTTCGATCCTGAGCGCTCGGGCCAGCGGCTCGCGGGGGGAGCGGGAAACCGGGGCAGCGCGGACTCACCGGCGAGAGGGGCGGCGAGAGGAGGCCGGCGGCGACCTTGAGGGCGGCGGCGAACAGCGACGAGGGGAGGCCGCCGGCGGCGGCGGCCTGCGGGCTTGGCGGCAAGGTGGAGGCCGGGCGGTGGCGAGAAGGTGAGGGGCCGGCGCGACGGCGCTGCGAGCTCCGGCCGGGGGCGAGGAGGTGACCTCCGGCGGCGGCGGGCGAGATCTGCGGAGGAAGACGAAGGCCGGCGGCTCGACGAGATCTGGCCCTGTTCGCGGGCTGACCTCGGGCCCCGCGGGCCCGCGCGGCGAGGAGGAAGCACTGGCGGCGGTCGCTGGAAGCACGGCTCGGCGGGGGTGGAAGCACGGCTCGGCAACGGTGGAAGCACGGCGCGACAACGGTGGAAGCACGGCGCGGCAGAGGTGGAAACACTAGGGTTTTGGACGCAAAATTGGAGGGGGGTGGACGTTTATATAGGCACGAGGAGCTAGGGTAGTCCAAATGAGGAGAGGTTTTCGGCCACGAGATCACAATTGAACGGCCTAGATTAAGGGAAGGGTTTGAGCTGGGTTGGTCGGCTGTTGGAGGGGTTTCTTGAGCCTGAAAGAGGACGTACTTTTAGCCCACGAGGATAACTGTTGGAGTATCAAGCGAACTCCAAACGCGACAAAACTTGACAGGCGGGTTACGCGTATCAAAACAACATCGCACGACAAGTCTCTCGCCAAACCGGAAACGTTACACGGCCAAACACAAAAGAAGGACTCCGGGATGCCACGGGCACGTGAGAGAGCGTCGGAACTCGAAACGGACAACAGGAAGGAACGAGTGGGACCAGATGCAAACGACACACAAACAAAATGCAATGCGCATGACAACATGACATGGATGAATGCACACACGCACACTACAAAACGACGAAAACCCGAAAAGACGAAGAACCCGGAATGGTACTGATGAAGCCAAAGTTATATATTGCCAAAAAGGGAAAGTATTACATCCGGGGCATTACAACAAGGCCGCACATCAGCATCCCTTGGTGGTTCATCGTCCGGCTCACGGAACGCGAGCCTCGGTTCTTTCTTCCTTGAAGGACCACCTTGGAAGTTTCTCCTAGACATTTTTCTGAAATTTTCTGAAATTTTTAGTGACTTCAAAATAAAAGTTAACCAAACTCAACAAGATTGATAAGAACAACTCCTATAAGTGCCTAGAGGCTATATCATGCATTAGAACTACTTGGGACCAAGAAAATTTGACATGCAAGCTCAAGAACAAGGTCACCACAACAACATACATTTTGCAATAAATAAAGCACTAGAGCAAAAACTAATTTTTTTAACACTCTGAAAACAGCAGGAGAGTCTCCTACTGCCCTTTTTTCATTTATATGCCATGAGTGCCAACCAAGAGTTGGCACCCAAGCTAGTATTTACATTTGGCAAGACAGGGGATACAAAGAACTGAAATCCAAGCAGAAAAGAAAGGTGTTTAAATAGAAAGAGAGTTGCTAAAGGCTCTCAAAAAAGGAAGACTTTGAGGGTTGATCCTATAACCTAAGATCACCAGGTCTTCTTTAAATCTTCTCAACCAGTCTACATGTGTGGCAGTCACCCCATCAAAGATCTCATTATTGTGCTGTTTCCAAATGTTCCAAGCTGCCAAGATGGTTATATCCTTGAAGAGAGGTCCATGCCATCCAGTTTTTGCCCTGTCAAACCTGGTTTGTAAATCTGGGTGATCCCCCCAGCTTATGCCTACAGCTTCCCAGCATGTTGCAGCGAATGGACAGTCGTAGAACAGATGTTTATTCGTTTCAAGTATCCTCATGTTGCACATAGGACAGTCATGATCATCCCCGATGTCGAAATGCCTCCGTAAGAGGAGGTCTCTAGTATTAACTCGATGATTCAGCATCAACCACGCAAAAACCTTGTGCCTCATGATGCATTTAGTCTTCCATACGGAGGTGATGCACTGTGGAGCCGTGATGTTTCTGAATACATAATTATAGAATTTCTTCGGTTTGAACTTTGTATCTCCCCAGCATAGGATCCATTCATCAGTTTCCATGGGTGACAAAACCAACCAGTCATTACCTGTTGCAGGTCATTCAGTTCTTCTCGGGCTTCCAAGGACAAAGGGAGCATCCACCGCCGCATTATTATGATAGAATTGAGCTAGCGAGATGTCTGCATTAAGGGCGAAAGAGAAAAGATGATCGTGTGTTTCCGCCAACGGCCTTTCATTGTTCCATACATCCTTCCATAACAAAATAGTTTCACCCGCAGCAGGCACACACGCGGTGATCCCTCTATAAATGTCCATTAGTGAGAAGACGTCACGCCACCAAAATGATCCACAAGGTGGCCTAGCATGGGGGGGGGGGGTGTATCATTGTAATGAGCATTCCAGACCAGCATCACCCAAGGGGTATCATGTTTATGAATAAACTTTTGTATGTATTTGAGCAACAGCGCTTTATTTTGAATTTTTAGATCAAGGATCCCTAGACCTCCCTTTTTTTGGTCTGCAAACCATCTCCCAGGCAGCCAAAGAATGGGTTTTCGCTTCTCTATCAATCTCTTTTCTCCAAAGACAGTGTCTCCTCGCTCGATCAAAGATGTCAATCAGTCTTAACGGTAACTTGAGAACGCACATCGCAAAGGATAATAACGACGATAGAGCAGAATTAATGAGCTGAACCCGTTCTCCATAAGACAACCAGATGGCAGTTGCTGTCAATCTTCTCTCTATTCTGTCCACCAAGAGAAAAAACTAATTGGACCAATGGAGGAGTCACATACCAAGGAACAATCTCCCCAAACAGTTTGGTGAATGGTGCTTTGAGCAAGGAGATCGAAAATGGCAGCAAGATGAGCTAGAACTCGGGTTTGAGCTGGTTGGAGATTTTTTTGGGAGGAAGAAGAAGAACATGGATGCAGGAATAAGTGGAGGGGGGCCACGTGGGGCCCACGAGGCAGGGGGCGCGCCCTGCACCCTCGTGGCCACGTGCTGGCTCCCCTCGCTGTGTGTTCAGTGCCATATTTTCTTAAATACTCTAGAAAAAAATCAAATTTCATATTCATGGCATTTGGAGAACTTTTATTTTCGGGATATTTTTATTGCACGGATAAGTCTGGAAACAGACAGACAATGCTATTTTGTGTTTTATTTAACCTAATTAACAGAAAGTAAAAGGAGGGTACATAAGGTTGTTCTATCTAGATTCACCTATCCCATGCCAATCAAAAGGAATCCATTAATAAGGTTGATCAGGTCTTGCTAATAAACTCTTTCCGAGTAACATGAAACCAGAGAATTTTTGAATAACACTAAGTTACCTCAATGGGGATATGTATGTCCCCAACAATAAGAATGTCATATGCCTTCTTGATAGTATGAATAGGAAACTCAAAACCTCCATTAGTAATAGTTGAAGTTTTTCCAATATAATTGATACTTTGGAACCGAGGTTCTTTCCTTGGAAAGTGTACTGTATGCTCATTACCATTGACATGAAAAGTGACATTGCCTTTGTTGCAATCAATAACAGCCCCTGCAGTATTCAAAAAAGGTCTTCCAAGAATAATAGACATACTATCATCCTTGGGAATATCAAGTATAACAAAGTCCATTAGAATAGTAACATTTGCAACTACAACAGGCACATCCTCACAAATACCGACAAGTATAGCAGTTGATTTATTAGCCATTTGCAAACATATTTCAGTAGGTGTCAACTTACTCAAGTCAAGTCTACGATATAAAGAGAGAGGCATAACACTAACACCGGCTCCAAGATCACACAAAGCAGTTTTAACATAGTTTCTCTTAATGGAGCAAGGTATAGTAGGTACTCATGGATCTCCTAATTTCTTAGGCATTCCACCCTCAAAAGTGTAATTGGCAAGCATGGTGGAGATTTCAACTTCAGGTATCTTTCTTTTGTTGGTAATGATATCTTTCATATACTTAGCATAAGGATTTGTTTTAAGCACATCAGTCAAACACATACGCAAAAAGATAGGTCTAATCATTTCAGCAAAGCGCTCAAAATCCTCATCATCCTTTTTCTTGGATGGTTTCGGAGGAAAAGGCATGGGTTTCTCAACCCATGGTTCTCTTTCCCTACCGTGCTTCCTAGCAACAAAGTCTCTCTTATCATAACGTTGATTCTTTGATTGTGGGTTATCAAGATCAACAGCAGGTTCAATATCCACATCATTATCATAGCTAGGTTGAGCATCATCATGAACATCATCATTAATATTATCACTAGGTTCATGTTCATTACCAGATTGTGTCTCAGCATCATAAACAGATATATCATTGGGATCCACAGGTTTGTCAGCTACAGGTTCACTAGAAGCATGCAAAGTCCTACCATTTTTCTTTTTCTTCTTCTTAGAAGAACTAGGTGCATCTAAATTAGCTCTCTGAGAATCTTGCTCAATTCTCTTAGGGTGGCCTTCAGGATACAGAGGTTCCTGAGTCATTCTACCACCTCTAGTCACAACTCTAACGACATTATCATTATTCTTACTATTTAATGTTGGGGAACGTAGCAGAATTCAAAAAATTTCCACGCTTCACCAAGATCAATCTAAGGAGTTCATCTAGCAACGAGCATAAAAGAGTGCAGCTACATACCCTTTGTAGATCGCGAGCGGAAGCGTTCAAGGGAACGTGGATGATGGAGTCATACTCGTCGTGATCCTCGTCACGATGATCCCAGCGCCAAACAGACGACACCTCCGCATTCAACACACGTACGGTACAGCGATGTATCCTCCTTCTTGATCCAGCAAGGGGGGAAGGAGAGGTTGATGGAGATCCAGCATCATGACGGCGTGGTGGTGGATGCAACGGGAAAAGCTACAGGGCTTCACCGAGACCCTGCGGGAGGAGTTGGAGGTGTAAC
>LR738712.1:214723111-214759333 GCA_902687465.1 Secale cereale
GGATGAGGTGCGGCTGCCCTCTCTCTCCCCACTATATATAGGGGGCCAGGGGGGCGCCGGCCCTAGGAGATCCAATCTCCTAGGGGAGGCGGCGGCCAAGGGGGTGGCTTGCCCCCCAAGCCTAAGGGGGGCGCCCCCACCCCTAGGGTTTCAACCCTAGGCGCATGGGGGTGGCCCATGGGGGGTGCGCCAGCCCACTAGGGGATGGTACCCCTCCCCCTACGGCCCACGGGGCCCTCCAGGATGGGTGGCCCCACCCGGTGGACCCCCTGGACCCTTCCGGTGGTCCCGTTATACTACCGATGACCCCCGGAACTCTCCCGATGGCCGAAATTGGACTTCCTATATATCATTCTTTACCTCCCGACCATTTCGGAACTCCTCGTGACGTCCGGGATCTCATCTGGGACTCCGAACAACATTCAGGTTTCCGTGTGCATATATCTCTATAACCCTAGCGTCACCGAACCTTAAGTGTGTAGACCCTACGGGTTCGGGAGACACGTAGACATGACCGAGACGACTCTCTGGTCAATAACCAACAGTGGGATCTGGATACCCATGTTGGTTCCCACGTGTTCCTCGATGATCTCATCGGATGAACCACGATGTCAAGGATTCACTTAATCCCGTATGTAATTCCCTTTGTCTATCGGTACGGTACTTGCCCGAGACTCGATCGTCGGAATACCGATACCTTGTTCAATCTCGTCATGGCAAGTCTCTTTACTCGTTCTGTAATCCATCATCCCGTGACTAACTCCTTAGTCACTTTGAGCTCATGATGATGATGTCTTACCGAGTGGGCCCAGAGATACCTCTCCGTCATACGGAGTGACAAATCCCAGTTCTCGGTTCGTGCCAACCCAACAGACACTTTCGAAGATACCCGTTGCGTAACTTTATAGCCACCCAGTTACGTTGTGACGTTTGGCACACCCAAAGTATTCCTACGGTGTCCGGGAGTTGCACAACCTCATGGTCTAAGGAACATATACTTGACACTAGAAGACCTTAAGCATTACGAACTACACGATCTCGTGCTAGGCTTAGGTTTGGGTCTTGTCCATCACATCATTCTCCTAATGATGTGATCCCGTTATCAATGACATCCAATGTCCATGGTCAGGAAACTGTGACCATCTATTGATCAACGAGCCAGTAACTAGAGGCTTACCAGGGACACGTTGTGGTCTATGTATTCACACATGTATCGCTGTTTCCGTACAATACAATTCAAGCATGAATAACAAACAATTATCATGAACAAGGAAATATAATAATAATCCTTTTATTATTGCCTCTAGGGCATATTTCCAACATTTAATTCATTGAGCAAATCATTCTGAGCCTTAAGTACTTGTTCTACTTGAGTGGTAACCATGGAAGCATGTATACTAATGAGTTTCAGTTCACCTTTAGCTCTAGACAGGTAATCACTCAAGCATTCAATCATATAAGCATTGTGTTGTAATTGTTTACCAACATAAGCATTGAAGTTTTCTTATTTCACAATAAAATTGTCAAACTCATCTAAGCATTGGCTAGCAGACTTATAACGAGGAATATCACCTTCATCAAATCTATAAAGAGAATTTACCTTTACTACCTGTGTCGGATTATCAAGACCATGTATTTCTTCAATAGGCGGTAAATTCTTAACATCTTCAGCTTTAATACCTTTTTCTTTCATAGATTTCTTTGCCTCTTGCATATCTTCAGGACTGAGAAATAGAACACCTCTTTTCTTCGGAGTTGGCTTAGGGGCTGGTTCAGGAAGTGTCCAATTATTTTCATTGTCTAGCATATTATTCAATAGCAATTCAGCTTGTTCCACTGTTCTTTCCCTGAAAACACAACCAGCACAACTATCCAGGTGGTCTCTGGAAGCATCGATTAGTCCACTATAAAAGACATCAAGTATATCATGCATCTCAAGAGGATGATCATGCAAAGCATTAAGTAACTGGAGAAGCCTCCCCCAAGCTTGTGGGAGACTCTCTTCTTTAGTTTGAGCAAAGTTATATATTTCCCGTAAGGCAGCTTGTTTCTTATGAGCGGGAAAATATTTAGCAGAGAAGTAGTACATCATGTCCTGGGGACTACGCACACAACCAGGATCAAGAGAATTAAACCAAGTCTTAGCATCGCCCTTTAACGAGAACGGAAACAAATTAAGAATATAGTAATAGCTAATCTTTTCATCATTGGTAAACATGGTGGCTATATCATTCAACTTAGTAAGATGTGCCACAATAGTTTCAAACTCATAGCCATGGAAAGGATCAGATTCAACCAAAGTAATTAACTCAGGATCAACAAAGAATTCATAATCCTTATCAGTAACACAGATAGGTGAAGTAGCAAAATCAGGGTCATGTTTCATTCTAGCATTCAAGGACTTTTCTTTCAGCTTAGCTAATAATTTCTTAAGATCATATCTATCATGGCAAGCAAGAAAGTATCTAGCAGTTTCTTCATCCATAACATAACCCTCAGGCACAACAGGCAATTCATATCTATTGGGAGTAGTTTCATCATCACTTTCATAAATATCATCAACATTTGCACTCTCCCTAACCTTAGCAATTTGTTTATCTAGAAATTCACCTAGTTGCACAGTATCAGGCATAGAGGTAGTTTCATCATACATAGCAGAAGTAGCATCATCAAGAACATACGACATATCAGATTCAATAGCAGGAGTAGGTGTCACAAGTTTACTCATAGCAGAAGGAGAATCAAGTGCAGAGCTAGATGGCAGTTCCTTACCTCCCCTCGTAGTTGAGGGTAAGATCTTGGTTTTTGAGTCCTTCAAATTCTTCATAGTGATAAACAGATATAAATCCCAAGTGACTTAAAGAATAGAGCTATGCTCCCCGGCAACGGCGCCAGAAAATAGTCTTGATAACCCACTAGTGTAGGGGATCGCAACAGTTTTCGAGGGTAAAGTATTCAACCCAAATTTATTGATTCGACACAAGGGGAGCCAAAGAATACTCTTAAGTATTAGCAGCTGAGTTGTCAATTCAACCACACCTGGAAACTTAGTATCTGCAGCAAGACGGTTTAGTAGCAAAGTAATATGATAGTGGCGGAAACAACAATAAAAAACGATAGTGTTTTGTAGTTTTTGTGATAGTAGCAACTGAAAAGTAAATAAGCAACAAGCAATATAGGTAAAGCTCGTAGTCATCAGATCGGTGATGGGAAATTATGTCAGATGCAATTCATCATGTAGAAGTTATAACCTAGGGTGACATAGAACTAGCTCCAGTTCATCAATGCAATGTAGGCATGTATTCCGAATATAGTCATACGTGCTTATGGAAAAGAACTTGCATGGCATCTTTTGTCCTACCCTCCCGTGGTAGCGGGGTCCTATTGGAAACTAAGGGATATTAAGGCCTCCTTTTAATAGAGTACCATACCAAAGCATTAACACATAGTGAATACATGAACTCCTCAAACTATGGTCATCACCGGGAGTGGTCCCGATTATTGTCACTTCGGGGTTCCCAGATCATAACACATAGTAGGTGACTATAGACTTGCAAGATAGGATCAAGAACACACATATATTCATGAAAACATAATAGGTTCAGATCTGAAATCATGGCACTCGGGCCCTAGTGACAATCATTAAGCATAGCAAAGTCATAGCAACATCAATCTCAGAACATAGTGGATACTAGGGATCAAACCCTAACAAAACTAACTCGATTACATGATAGATCCCATCCAACCCATCATCGTCCAGCAAGCCTACGATGGAATTACTCACGTACGGCGGTGAGCATCATGGAATTGGTGATGGAGGAAGGTTGATGATGACGATGGCGATGATCTCCACTCTCCGGAGCCCCGAACGGACTCCAGACCAGCCCTCCCGAGAGAGATTAGGGCTTGGCGGCGGCTCCGTCTCGTGAAACGCGATAATTCCATCTCCTTTATTTTTTCTCCCCGAAATGGAAGATATAGGATCTGGGGGTACGTCGGTGGAGCATCAGGGGGCCCACGAGGCAGGGGGGCGCGCCGCCACCCTCGTGGACAGGGTGTGGGCCCCCCGGTGAGGATCTTCTTGCAGATATTTTTTATATTTTACGAAATAATTCTCCGTTGATTTTCAGGCGATTCCGAGAACTTTTTATTCTGCACAAAATCAACACCATGGCAGTTCTGCTGAAAACAACGTCAGTCTGGGTTAGTTCCATTCGAATCATGCAAGTTAGAGTCCAAAACAAGGGCAAAAGGGTTTGGAAAAGTAGATACGTTGGAGACGTATCATGAAGCAAACTGTCGCTTGACCCACTTGTGATTGCGATCAACCTTCTGATGAAAGACGTAGGAGAAGCTCACGATCAGTCATCACTCGGGGAGCAATGGCTTGAGGAATTTGCTTTGAAGCTTTTGCGGCAGAGTCTTGGGTTGCAGAGTCATCATTGGTGGAATAAGATGCAGCTTTGTGAAACTGACCATCTGATGGATGAGTTCCTTCATCAATAACAACAGCTCTGCCTTTTTCATCAACTGAGGAAATAGTCCGTTTGAGGACTTCAATAGGACGAAAATAGCTGAGGTGATTCTGACAATCTTCCTTGTAGTGAATTGAAGACCTGGTTCTGATGAATTTCATAATCCAAGGAGCATAAGGCTTCAACTGAAACGATGACAGTGCAACATTCGCCAAAGTCCTCATGAAGAAATCGTGTTAGTTAATGGGAATCCCAGGTATGATATTGAACAACAGATTCTTCATGTTGCCAACAACGTCTTCTTCTTCAGAGCTGTGGCCTTTAATTGGACTGAGGGTTTTGGTTAGAATGCGGTAGATTGTCCTTGGCACATAGAGCAAATCCTTCACAAGGAATGTGGTTCTTGGAGGTTGGCCGGCCTTCAAAGCATCATCGGTAGTTGCATCATATGATTTGGAAGCTCGGGTTCATCATAGACCCGTCTTGCACCTTTAGCAGGAGGACTGACTAGTATGGCATGAAGCAATTCAGAGGTCGGGCCTTTGTAATGAGTGTTCTCAGTCATCCCATCAAGCACCCATGAATTCACATAAGTCACATAACCAGTGAGGTGCAGAGTGGCGTGGAATTGAAGAATTAGCTCTTCATTCCAATCGCAGATGTCAATGCAGAAACTCAGAAGCCCAACTTTGTGAAGAACATTCTAGACAGGCTGGAAGCAAGTGATGGATTCCATGTCAACATGAGGAATTTGATGGTGCTCAAATACCTTGTCTTTGTCAAATAGGAGTGAAGAATAGAAGTTCATCTGGCTTGATGTCTAGAACCGCTTGCGTCGATGTCTTGCTGAGTCATACGGATTGAAATCCATGAAGAAATGATGCTCATCAAAGAAATAATAAGCCTTGAATTTCTGCCTTGTAACATGAGGATTTTTCTGCTTGGGCTAAAGATTAACAGATGATGACTTCACAACCTCTTGATTCAAAAGCTCTGGAGCTGCTACTTGAGGAGTTGAAACTTCAAGTTCTTCAGCAGTGGTTGTTTTCTCCATTTCTTCAGCTGATGCAGCTGGAGCTTCTTCTGGAATGGAAAGTAGTGATGTTTGAAGTCCTTTAGAACCCATTTGAATTTCTTCAGTTTGCATAGGGGACTCGAGAATTTGATGTAGCGGTGTGGTCAAGGGTGAATTGGGATAAGTATTTTCCCAATAGTCATCATTGAGCACGCGAGTTGTAGAGCCAATGTCCACATCTTCGTCTTCTTCCATTTCCTCAACGCCCGCTCTTCAGCTGTGAACTGAGGCATGGGCTATGATACCAGTGGTGTCGAAGGGATATCTTCCGCTTCAGTTTCCTCATCCAACTGATGCGAAGAAGCAGCAGAAGGATTTTCTTCATCACTGTCATCTGGTATCACTAGTACGCGTCTGTGCTATACGAACGGTTTTTAAACCCTTTCCGCGACAACATTTGGAACCGTCGCCTAGTGAGTGTGGGCGAAGGGGGGGGGGTCCTTCCCACATGAACCAGAAATTGTCGGAGATAGGCCCTCCTCGGACACCAAATGAGCTCATGTGCGACCGGGTGAGGCATCGAAACCCAATCATTTCCGTAGGTATGTACATCCCACACGGTGAATCCCGGAAAAACATTTCCGTAGGTATGTACATCCCACACGGTGAATCGGAGAATTTTTTTCATAGGTATGTATATCACACACAGTCAATCCAAGGAATACATTTCCGTTCTTATGTACATCCCACACAGTCAATCCAAGGAAAACATTTCCGTTCGTATGTATACCACACACAGTCAATCCAAGGAATATGTTTCCGTCCTTATGTACAACCCACACAGTCAATCTAGGGAAAACATTTCCGTTCGTATGTACATCCCACACAGTTGTATGTGTAGGCTCGTGTGTGAAAGGTGTAACTACCACACACACTCTGCCTTGGTTAATTGTTTGCTTTTATCAACCACATCATACACGATTTGATGAAGAAAACTGTGTGGCATTGGGCTATCCATCACAAGCGCTTTTACTCCTAGAACCGTTTGCAAAGTTCCATGACACATTTAGCAGGTTTATTAGTTTATAATTAATAATTCCAATATTATGCAAATTCACATTTCATATCGAACTAATGTTTGCCAATTTCATATTAGGCACATAAATATATTATAACATCACAATACGATAGCTACATGAAAACAACACATGACAACATATAGCTAGTTCAACTTCATAAGAACAATATTAGAACAATTTATTCATTTCCCTAACAGAGATCATCCAGGCTCGTCTTATCCACCTCTGCTTTCAGTTCAGTAAGAACCTGTTTTGCACGGGCCAACTGGGAAAGTGCCTCCTCCTTCGCCAACACCATCTTAGAGAAGTCTGATTTAAAAAATCTGATCTCATTCTCCACCTTCCACTTTTTATATCGCATCTTCAAATATTCTTCAGCGTTGACAATAGTTTCTCTAAGCCTATGTTTGTTCTCTTCCTCATACATGCTCTAGAGCTTCGCTAGGCACATCTTCAAAGACTGTGGCCACTCTTGATCAACCCACTCCAAGTAAGAACTGTCGGCGTCCTGGGAACGGGGGTACCCAGACTTGCCTGCCTGCGGCCCAGGGCGTGGCTCACAAGGCGGCCTGGTACGGCCCAGCACCTTCAGCAACCACTCAAGACCCTCACGAGGGGCTAAGCCTCGCGAGAGAGATGACACCAGGCATCGCCTGGGGCGGCCTCTCCAGGCCGGCTCGTGAGGATCGAAGATATCAAGGCAAGGGGCACCTCGCGAGGTCCTTGTGACGTGAGCAGTGACGACCGACGCCAGGCGGGCGCCAGCGGGCATAGAGTGCCAGTTTCCTCTTTGGTGCTAAAGGATCAGGTGCAGGCGAGGAGTCCCGAGGCATCAGGCAAAGGTTTCCATATTGGTGCAACGAGACCAGGACCAGCAGGACGACATGATGGAGGTCATCGCGGAGCCCATGATGGCATCACCACCAGAGCCTTTGGCACGCGAAGACCACCTTTTGTTAGGATAGCTTGTACTAACTGCCCCCCTTCAAATTTGGTTGTTGTGGGATTCCTTCCCGCTCAATATTGGGGAAGAGGACCCTGGCCACTATAAATAGGGCCTAGCCACCATCATAGAGGGGATGGGATCATCGAAACCTCACACACACCACAAGCTCACCCGAGCCCGGGAACACCTCTCCTTAGGAGGCAGTTCATCCATGTACTAGTTCTTCCTCTGCCTACAAGGCAATCCACCACACCACACTGGATTAGGTTGTTACACCACAACGGTGGCCCGAACCAGTATAAATCTTGTGTCTCTTGTTCATCGATCTGACGAGCTAGGCCTAGGTTTGTTGAGTAGACGAGCTAGGGCGGAAGGAGAGATCTTCATGCGCACCCCAGAGTTCGGACCTTAAGGGTTTTGCGGAACCCAAAATCCGACATTTGGCGCGCCAGGTAGGGGTGTGCCGAAGTTTTCTCCCCGTCCGTTCCAGCCTCCGATCAACAAGTTCTCATGGCGGGCGTCCCTCCTCCGATGAGCTTGGTGCCACACGCGGCGGCGCTCCCGGCCACCGGACCTTCACCCCCGCCTTGCGGCGGGTAAAGTGGCCACCCAAGTTCAGGCCGAATCTGCCGCCGTGCTACGACGGGGCGGCCGACCCATTTGCCTTCCTCCAGGCCTACGAGGAGGCCATCTCGGCGGCCGACGGCGACGACAAGGTCATGGCTAGCTGGCTCGCCATGGCACTCAACGACGTGCCACGAGTCTGGTTTTTCAGCTTGCCAGAATTATCCGTGGCGTCCTGGGAAGAGCTACGCGACCTCTTTCTCATGCGCTTCGGGGCGTCGACGCCTCACGCCGTCGCGACCCTCCTCGACGGCTCCCAAGCACCCCCCCGGCCGACACATCAAGCAGATCTTTCGCCAGACGGGGGTCGCCTCCTTACGCAAGCGAGCTCCTCCTGGGTGGGTGACTCCCAAGGCCGACCTCACCTTCGGCTCGGGAGACCACCCCGCCTCCAATGCGGGCTTCGGTGCCCTCCCGATGCTCTGCACCCCCACCATCTGCAATGTGTCTGTCACCAAGACCCTCATCGATGGCGGGGCTGGCCTCAACGTGCTCTCGGTGGAAGCTTTCAGCTTGCTCCAAGTGCCACTCGAGCGGTTACGCCCCACCAAGCCCATCTCTGGGGTCGGCAGCGGTTCTACTAGCCCCCTAGGGCTGATCCGCCTCCCGATCACCTTCGGCACCAGAGACAACTACCGCACTGAGCTGATCGACTTTGACATCACTCGAATCGGTCTCCCGTACAACGCCATCCTTGGGTACCCGGCGCTGGCTCAGTTCATGGCCATGACCCACCCGACCTATAACCTCATGAAGATGTCGGGGAGCCGCGGAGTCCTTACCGTGATGGGGGACAGGAAAGAAGCCCTGGCGGCCCTCAGGCGCATCTTCCAGACCATTGTGGGAGCGCGCCCTACCGTGGAAGCCGCTCCTCGGACCAAGGGGGCTGCCCCCACCAAGAAGAAGCAAATTTTCTCCCAAGACCAAGCCGAGGCAAAACAGGTGCCGGTGGATGAAGATGAGCTATCAGGCGTCGCCTTCACCATAGGAGCTGGCCTTCCCCCAGCTCAGGAGGAGGCGCTGGTTGGATTCCTGCACGCGAACAGGGACGTGTTCGCGTGGGAACCCAAGGATCTGGCGGGAGTCCGAAGAGAGGCGATCAAGCATCACCTAAACGTATGCCCTAAGATGCGCCTGTGAAGTAGAAGGCCAGGCGCCAATCAACAAATAAGTAGTCCTTCATCGTGCAGGAGACTCGTAAGCTAGAGGCAGCGGGTGTCATCCACGAAATCCGATACCCCGAGTAGCTGGCAAATCCCGTCGTCGTGCCCAAGAAAGGAGGAAAAGAGCGCATATGCGTCAACTTCACCAACCTCAACAAAGCTTGCCCGCAAGATCCGTTCCCTCTGCCACGCATCGATCAAATCGTCGACTCCACCACCGAGTGCGACTTGCCGTGTTTTCTGGACGCCTTCTCAGGATACCACCAGATCAAGATGGCGCTGCAAGACGTCGAGAAGACTGCCTTCCTCACCCCATGCGGGGTGTATTGCTACACCTGCATGCCGTTTGGGTTACGGAACGCAGGAGAAACCTTCCAGCGGTTAATGCACATCGCACTGGGCAAGCAGCTCGGGAGGAACGCTGAGGCGTATGTGGATGACATCGTGGTAAAATCTCAGGAGGCGTCAACCCTTATCACAGATCTGGAAGAGACTTTCGCCAACCTACGCAAGGTAGACTTGTGGCTCAACCCGGAGAAATGTGTGTTCGGAGTCCCTTCAGGCAAGCTCTTGGGCTTCCTCGTGTCGCACCAAGGAATCAAGGCAAACCCCGAGAAGGTCAAGGCCATAGAAAAGATGAGTCCACCCAAGAACCTCAAGGAGATGCAGAAGCTGGCTGGCTGTGTAACGTCGCTGGGGTGTTTCATCTCCAAGCTAGGGGAGAGAGCCCTCCCCTTCTTCAAGCTGATGAAAAGGAAGGGCCCGTTCGAATGGACCCCTGAGGCTGATGCAGCGTTCGAAGACCTCAAGAGATACCTCACCATCCCTCCAGTGATGGTGGCACCCAAGCCTCAAGAGCCGTTGGTACTTTACCTGGCCGTGACGCCACATGCAGCTAGCGCAGCGCTGATGGCCGTTCGAGAGGAGCAACAAGATAAGGCTCTGCAATCCAAGAGATGCGCTCTCGGGGCCCCGTCGGGGCCGAAGGATGGCTGTGGTGCACGAGCCGACTTCCCTGGAGTCGCGGCTGCCCCAACTCATGACCAACCTCCTAGGGCACCTTTCCAGACCACTCATCCGCAGGAGAGTCCGGACTCCACCCTCGTCGAGCACCCGGTATACTTCGTCAGCACGGTGCTCCGTGATGCCCGAGCACGCTACCCCATGCCGCAGAAGCTCTTGCTTGCGCTCCTTGTCACTTCACGCAAGCTGCGCCACTACTTCCAAGGTCACCCCATCAAGGTCGTCTCAGCTTACCCCCTAGAAAGGGTACTCCGGAGCCCAAATGCGGCAGGAAGGGTCGCGGAAGGGAACATAGAGCTGCAGGCATTCTAGCTAGAGTTCAGCACCACCAGAGTCAACAAGGGGGCCGCGCTTGCTGACTTCATGGCCGAATGGACCGATGCCCCAGGACCTGAAGCGAGCCTGAACCAGTCCCTCTTACCAGGGAGCGAAGCACCTGATGGCTGGGTCATGTACTTTGACGGCACGTTCGCCCGCTAGGGCACAGGGGCTGGGGTTGTGCTCATCTCGCCCACTGAAGACAAGCTCTACTACGCCGTGCAGCTCTGCTTTCGGCCAGGGGACAAAGTCTCCAACAACATTGCGGAATACGAAGGCCTCATCACCGGTCTCAAGGCAGCGATAGCCTTGGGAGTGAAGCGCCTCGTCATCAAGGGTGACTCCCAGCTCCTTGTCAACTTCTCCAACAAGGTATATGAACCAAGGGACGAGCACATGGAGGCATACCTCACGGAGGTACGCAAAATGGAGAAGCGGTTCTTGGGCCTGGAACTGAAACACGTGCCCCGCGGCACTCACAAGAAGGCCGACGACATCGCCAAGAGAGCATCTAGGCGCCTACCCCAGCAGCCCGACGTCCTTGAGGGAGCAGGGAGGAGAGCTGCTAGCCGACATCCATGCTGGAGACTGCGGACATCACTCATCATCGTGCACCCTGGTCGGCAAGGTGTTTCGCAATGGCTTTTACCGGCCCACGGCACTCAACGATGCGGCCGAGCTGGTGAAGTCTTGCGAGGCCTGCCAGTTCCATGCCAAGCAAATCCGTCAGCCAGCCCAGGGCCTGCAGACTATCCCGCTTTCCTGGCCGTTCGCGGTCTGGGGTTTGACATCCTGGGCCCTTTCCACGAGCGTTCGGGGGCTACCGCTACCTCTATGTCGCCGTCGACAAGTTTACCAAATGGGCTGAGGTGGAAGCAGTCTGAACCATCCCAGCCGGCTCCGCAGTCAAGCTCATCAAGGGCCTCGTAAACTGGTTCGGGGTCCCTAACCGCATCATCACCGACAACGGTTCGCAGTTCACTAGTAAACTGTTCAAGACATACTGTGCTAACCTCGGAACGCAGATTTGCTACGCCTTTGTAGCATACCCCAGGAGCAACGGCCAGGCCGAGCGTGCCAACGCAGAGGTCCTGAGGGGCCTCAAGACCAGGAACTTCAAGAAGAAGCTCGAAGCCCGTGGAAGGGGTTGGCACGACGACCTCCAGTCCGTGCTATGGTCAATCCGTACCACAGCTGCTACTTCTCGTGCTTGCGTTGTATTCCCTCGAAGAGGAAAGGGTGATGCAGCATAGTAGCATAAGTATTTCCCTTAGTTTTTGAGAACCAAGGTATCAATCCAGTAGGAGACCACGCGCGAGTCCCTCGCACCTGCACAAACAAATAAGAACTTCGTAGCCAACACAATAAGGGGTTGTCAATCCCTTTACATTCACTTACGAAAGTGAGATCTGATGGATAGGATAGTATGATATTTTTGGTATTTTTGGGATATAAGAACAGAAAGTAAAAACAGCAAAGTAAAGTAGATTGTAGACTGATATGTTGAGAATAGACCCGGGGGCCATAGGTTTCACTAGTGGCTTCTCTCATGATAGCAGAATTCTATGGTGGGTGAACAAATTACTGTTGAGCAATTGATAGAAAAGCGAATAATTATGAGAGTATCTAGGCATGATCATTATATATAGGCATCACATCTGTGACAAGTAGACCGAAACGATTCTGCATCTACTACTATTACTCCACACATCGACCGCTATCCAGCATGCATCTAGATTATTAAGTTCATAAGAATAGAGTAATGCTTTAAGCAAGATGACATGATGTAGAGGGATAAACTCAAGCAATATGATATAAACCCCATCTTTTTATCCTTGATGGCAACAAAATAATACATGCCTTGCTGCCCCTTCTGTCACTGGGAAAGGACACCGCAAGATTGAACCAAAAGCCAAGCACTTCTCCCATTGCAAGAACTATAGATCTAGTAGGCCAAACAGAACCGATAATTCAAAGAGACTTGCAAGGATATTATAATCATACATAAAAGAATTCGGAAAAGAACCAAATATTTCTCATAGATAATCTTGATCATAAACCCACAATTCATCGGATCTCGACAAACACACCACAAGAATATTACATCGAATAGATCTCCTCGAGTAGGTACTAACTATGGACTCGAAGGTCTGTGGTAAACTACTCACAACTCATGGTGAGGTGATGGTGTTGATGTAGAATCACTCCATGGAAGATCCCCCCTCCAACGGAGCTTCGAAACAGGCCCCTAGATGGGATCTCACGGGAACAAAAGGTTGCGGTGGTGGAATTAGGGTTTTCTCTATTGCCTCGACGTTTTCAGGGTACATGGGTATATATAGGAGGAAGGAGGGCATCGGGGGAGCCAGAGGGGGCCCACGAGGGTGGGGGGCGCGCCCTGTAGGAGGGGGCGCGCCCTGGACCCTCGTGGCCGCCTCCTTCATTCCCTCGCGTATACTCCAAGTCTTCTTTGTTGATATTGTTCCGAAAATAACTCTCGCCAAGGTATCATTCCGTTTGGACTCCGTTTGATATTCCTTTTCCGCGAAACCCTGAAATAGGTAAAAAACAGCAATCTGCACTGGGCCTTTGGGTTAATAGGTTAGTCCCAAAAATAATATAAAAGTGTATGATAAAGCCCATTAAACATCCAAAACATCATATATAATAGCATGGAACAATCAAAAAATTATAGATACGTTGGAGACGTATCAAGCATCCCCAAGCTTAATTCCCGCTCGTCCTCGAGTAGGTAAATGATAAAAATAGAATTTTTGATGTGGAATGCTAACCAACATAATTTTCAATGTAATTTCTTTATTGTGGCATGAATGTTCAGATCCGAAAGATTCAAGACAAAAGTCTATATTGACATAAGAAATAATAACACTTCAAGCATACTAACTAAGCAATCATGTCTTCTCAAAATAACAAGGCCAAAGAAAGTTATCCCTACAAAATCATATAGTCTAGCTATGCTCCCTCTTCATAACACAAAATATTCATATCATGCACAACCCCGATTTCAGCCAAGCAATTGTTTTCATACTCAAAATTTTCAAACCTTTCAACTTTCACGCAATACATGAGCGTGAGCCATGGATATAGCACTATAGATGGAATAGAGTGGTGGTTGTGGAGAAGACAAAAAGGAGGAAGATAGTCTCACATCGACTAGGCATATCAACGGGCTATGGAGATGCCCATCAATAGATATCAATGTGAGTGAGTAGGTATTTCCATGCAACGGATGCACTAGAGCTATAAATGTATGAAAGCTCAACAAAAGAAACTAAGTGGGTGTGCATCAAACTTGCTTGCTCACGAAGACCTAGGGCATTTGAGGAAGCCCATCGTTGGAATATACAAGCCAAGTTCTATAATGAAAATTCCCACTTGTATATGAAAGTGACTAAACATGAGACTCTCTATCATGAAGAACATGGTGCTACTTTGAAGCACAAGTGTGGAAAAAGATAGTAGCATTGTCCCTTTTCTTTTTTTTTCTTTTTTTTCCTTTTATTGGGCCTTTCTTTTTCTTGGCCTTTCCTTTTCTTTTTTTCTTTTTCTTTTCTTTGGAACAATGCTCTAATAATGATGATCATCACACTTATATTGATTTACAACTCGATATTACAAATCAATACTAGAACAAAGTATGACTCTTTATGAATGCCTCCGGTGGTGTACCAGGATGTGCAATGAATCAAGAGTGACATGTATGAAAAATTGTGCATGGTGGCCTAGCCACAAATACGATGTCAACTACATGATCATGCATGGCAATATGGCAATGATGAAGTGTGTCATATGAATGGAAAGGTGGAAAGTTGCATGGAAATATATCTCGTAATGGCTATGGAAATGCCATGATAGGTAGGTATGGTGGCTGTTTTGAGGAATGTATATGGTGGGTGTATGGTACCTGCGAAAGTTGCGTGGTACAAGAGATGCTAGCAATGGTGGAAGGGTGGGAATGCGTATAATCCATGGACTCAACATTAGTCATAAAGAACTCATATACTTATTGCAAAAATTTACGAGTCATCAAAACAAAGCAATCAACGCATGCTCCTAGGGGGGAGGTTGGTAGGAGTTAACCATCGAGTGCCCCCGACCTCCACATGAAGGATGATAGTCAACAAATACCTCATGATCTAACTTCGTCACATAGCGGTTCACCATACATGCATGCTACGGGAATCACAAACTTTAACACAAGTATTTCTCAAATTCATAATTACTCCAATAGCATGACTCTAATATCACCATCCTCATATCTCAAAAGAATCATCAAGTATCAAACTTCTCATCATATTCAATACACTTTCTAGGAAAGTTTTTACTACATTCATCTTTGATGCCTATCATATTAGGACTAGTTTTATAACCAAAGCACATTACCATGCTGTTCTAAAAGACTCTCAAAAGGATATAAATGAAGCATGAGAGATCAACAATTTCTACAAAATAAAATCACCACCGTGCTCTAAAAGATATAAGTGAAGCACTAGAGTATTATAACAAATTCTAGACCATAATTCTCTCTCAAAAAGGTGTGTCCAGCAAGGATGATTGTGGCAAACTAACAAGCAAAGACTCAAATCATACATGACGCTCCAAGCAAAACACATATCACGTGGTGAATAAAAATATAATCCCGAGTATAGTTACCGATAGATGAAGACGAAAGAGGGGATGCCTTCCCGGGGCATCCCCAAGCTTAGGCTTTTGGTTGTCCTTGAATTTTACCTTGGGGTGCTGATACGTCCATTTTGCATCATGCTTATATATTGATATTTATTGCATTTTGGGCTGTTATCACACGTTATGTCACAATACTTATGCCTTTTCTCTCTTATTTTACAAGGTTTACATGAAAAGGGAGAATACCGGCAGCTGGAATTCTGAGCTGGAAAAAGAAGCAAACTCTGGAAACCTATTCTACACAACTCAAAAAGCCCCGAACCTACACAGGACACCGTTCCAGAAAATATAAAAAAATATGTGGCGAAAGAAGATCACCAGGGGGCCACCAGCTGTCCACGAGGGTGGGGGCGCGCCCCCCTGCCTCGCAGGCCCCCGGATGGCCCCCAGATGCCCATCTTCTCCTATATGAGGTTTTTTGACCTGGAAAAAAAATCATATGGAGGCTTTCGAGACCAGATGCCGCCGTCTCGAGGGGGAACCTTGGCGGAAACCAATCTAGGGCTCCGGCAGAGCTGTTTTGCCGGGGATACTTCCCCCCGGGAGGGGGAAATCGTCATCGCCGTCATCACCAACAAATCTCCCATCTTGGGGAGGGCTATCTTCATCAGCATCTTCACTAGCACCATCTCCTCTCAAACCTAGTTCATCTCTTGTATCCAATCTTTGTACCCAAACCTCAGATTGGTACCTATGGTTTGCTAGTAGTGTTGATTACTCCTTGTAGTTGATGCTAGTTGGTTTATTTGGTGGAAGATCATATGTTGAGATCCATTATGCATATTAATACCCCTCTGATCATGAACAATATTATGTCTTGTGAGTAGTTACTTTTGTTCCTGAGGACATGGGAGAAGTCTTGCTATTAGTAGTCATGTGAATTTGGTATTCGTTCGATATTTTGATGAGATGTATGTTGTCTCTCCTCTAGTGGTGTCATGTGAACGTCGACTACATGACACTTCACCATTATTTTGTCCTACAGGAAGGCATTGGGAAATAATAAGTAGATGATGGGTTGCTAGAGTGACAGAAGCTTAAACCCTAGTTTATACGTTGCTTCGTAAGGGGCTGATTTGGATCCACTTGTTTCATGCTATGGTTAGGTTTACCTTAATACTTATTTTGTAGTTGCAGACGCTTGCATTAGAGGTTAATCATAAGTGGGAGGCTTGTCCAAGTAAGGACAACACCGAAGCACCGGTCCACCCACATACCAAATTATCAAAGTACCGAACGCGAATCAGATGATCGTGATGAAAACTAGCTTGACGATAATTCCCATGTGTCCTCGGGAGCGTTTTCCTTCATATAAGAGTTTGTTCAGGCATGTACTTTGCTACAAAAAGGATTTGGCCACCTTGCTGCACCTTATTTACTTTTACCTTTTGTCACTTGCTACCAATTACCCTATCACAAAACTATCGGTTACCTATAATTTCAGTGCTTGAAGACAATACCTTACTGAAAACTTCCTATCATTTCCTTCTGCTCCTCGTTGGGTTCGACACTCTTACTTATCGAAAGGACTAGATAGACCCCCTACACTTGTGGGTCATCAAGACTCTTTTCTGGCGCCGTTGCCGGGGAGTGAAGCGCCTTTGGTAAGGAAAAATTTATATAGTGTGCTGAAATTTATTGTCACTTGTTACTATGGCTCATAATCCTTTGAGGGGCTTGTTCGGGGTATCTTCACCCCGACCAGAAGAGCAAAGAGTTGTTCCTCAACCTACTGCACCTATTGAAAATGTTTGCTTTAAAATTCCTTCGGGTATGATAGAGAAACTGCTAGATAATCCCTTTACAGGAGACGGAACACTGCATCCCGATTTACATCTAATCTATGTGGATGAAGTTCGTGGATTATTTAAGCTTACAGGTATGCCCGAGGATGTTATCAAGAAGAAGGTCTTCCCTTTATCTTTGAAGGGAGATGCATTGACATGGTTTAGGCTATGTGATGATATTGGATCATGGAACTATAATCATCTAAAGTTGGAATTTCATCAGAAGTTCTACCCTATGCACCAGGTTCATCGTGATCGTAATTATATCTATAATTTTGGCCTTGCGAAGGGGAAAGCATCGCTCAAGCTTGGGGGAGGCTTAAGTCAATGTTATATTCATGCCCCAATCATGAGATCTCAAGAGAAATGAGCATTAAATTTTTTGTGCTCGACTTTCTCTCGATAATTGCTCCATGCTCGATACTTCTTGTTCTGGTTCTTTTATGATGAAGACTATTGAATTCAAATGGGATTTATTGGAAAGACAACTCTGAAGATTGGGATCTCGACGAAAATATGGAGTCAGGTATGACCCCTAAGTTTGATTGTGTTAAAGCTTTTATGGATACTGATGTTTTCCGTGAGTTTAGCACTAAATATGGACTTGACTCTGAGATAGTAGCTTCTTTCTGTGAATCATTTGCTACTCATGTTGATCTTCCCAAGGAGAAGTGGTTTAAATACCATCCTCCCATTGAAGTAAAAGTAGTTGAACCTGTTAAAGTTGAAGAAAAGACTATCACTTATAATGTTGATCCTATTGTTCCTACTGCTTATATTGAGAAACCGCCTTTCCCTGTTAGAATTAAGGATCATGCTAAAGCTTCAACTGTAGTTCGTAAGAGTAATACTAGAACACCTACACCCTCTGAGCAAATTAAAGTTGAACCTAGTGTTGCTATGGTTAAAGATCTCTTGGTAGAAGATTTAGATGGGCATGTTATTTACCTCTAAGAGGAATCTACTAGAATAGCCAAACCCGATGCTAGGAATAAACATAGACCTATTGTAGGCTTGCCTGTTATCTCTGTTAAAATAAGAGATCATTGCTATCATGGTTTATGTGATGTAGGTGCTAGTGCGAGTGTAATACCTATATCCTTGTATGATGAAATTATGCACGATATTGCACCCCTTGAGCTAGAAGTTATAGATGTTACTATTAAGCTTGCTAATAGAGACACTATCTCACCAATTAGGATTGTTAGAGATATTGAAGTCTTGTGTGGGAAAGTTAAATACCATGCTGATTTTCTTGTTCTTGGTTCCCCACAAGATGACTTTGTCCCATTATAATTGGTAGACCCTTCTTGAACACTCTTAATGCTAAGATAGACTGCGTGAAAGATATTGTTACTGTTGGTTTGGGGGATATGTCTCATGCTTTTAACTTTGCTAAATTCCATTGACAACCCCTTGATAAAGATTTACCTAATAAGGATGAAATTATTGGTCTTGCTTCTATTGCTGTGCCTCCTAATGATCCTTTAGAACAATATTTGCTAGACCATGAAAATGATATGCATATGAATGAGAGAAGGGAAATAGATGAATATTCTTTAATCAGGGACCTATATTGAAAAACAACTTGCCTGTTGAAATCCTAGGGGATCCTCCTCCACCCAAGGGTGATCCCGTGTTTGAACTTAAACCTTTACCTGATAATCTTAAGTATGTTTATCTTGATGAAAAAAGATATATCTTGTTATTATTAGTGCTAACCTTTCCGAGCAGGAAGAAGCAAGATTATTGAAAATTCTGAAGAAGCACCGTGCTGCTATTGGATATACTCTGGATGATCTTAAGGGCATTAGTCCCACCTTATGCCAACACAAGATAAAATTGGAAGAAAACGCTAAACCAGTTATTGATCATCAATGACGGTTAAACCCTAAGATGAAAGAAGTGGTAAGGAAGGAAATACCAAAGCTTCTAGAGGCAGGTATTATCTATCCAGTTGCTGATAGCCAGTGGGTAAGTCCTGTCCATTGTGTCCCTAAGAAGGGAGGTATGACTGTTGTTCCTAATGATAAAGATGAATTGACCCCTCAAAGAATAGTTACATGTTATAGGATGGTAATTGATTTCCGTAAATTAAATAAAGCTACTAAGAAAGATCATTACCCCTTGACTTTTATTGATCAGATGCTAGAAAGGTTATCCAAACATACTCACCTTTTCTTTCTAGATGGTTATTCTGGTTTCTCTCAAATACCTGTGTCAAAAGGGGATCAAGAAAAGACCACTTTTACTTGTCCTTTCGGTACATTTGCTTATAGACGTATGCCTTTTGGTTTATGTAATGCACCTGCTACCTTTCAAAGATGCATGATGGCTATATTATTTCATTTTTGTGAAAAGATTGTTGAGGTTTTCATGGATGACTTCTCCGTTTACGGAACTTCTTTTGATGATTGCTTGAGCAACCTCGATCGAGTTTTGCAGAGATGTGAAGACACTAATCTTGTTTTGAATTGGGAGAAGTGCCACTTTATGGTAAATGAAGGCATTGTCTTGGGACATAAAATTTATGAAAGAGGTATTGAAGTTGTCAAAGCTAAAGTTGATGCTATTGAAAAGATGCCGTGCCCCAAGGACATCAAAGGTATACGAAGTTTCCTTGGTCATGCCGGGTTTTATAGGAGGTTCATAAAGGACTTCTCCAAAATCTCCAGGCCTCTGACTAATCTCTTACAAAAAGATATTCCTTTTGTCTTTGACGATGATTGTCTAGAAGCATTTGAAATACTTAAGAAATCATTGATCTCTACACCTATTGTCCAGCCTCCTGACTAGAATTTACCCTTTGAGATTAGGCTCACCATCGTAGAAGGATGGTCGAGTCTCCGGGATGCTCAAATCTGCAGCCAAACTCATCTTCTTGAATCTATATTCATACTCACAGTTTTGGTTTTGCAGGTCATAGATCTGGGCTTGGAGGTGTTCGATCTTCTCTTGGAGATTGGAGATGGCTTTCCCCGAAGATCCTTGAGTCCAGCTTGAGGTTGTTGGCGAGCTCCATGATCATCATGTGGTTGTCGTTGAGTCCTCGTTCCACCATACCTTGGCACTTGAAAACTTGCTGCTCCATTGCTTAGAGTCTTGTCTCCATGCTTCCGGTCCTCCTTGGCCCCTCAACATCAAGGATGTGCAGCACCCCTTCATGCAACTCCATGGTTTGAGGGTGATGCAGCACCTCCGCGAGGTAGGGGTTGATGAACTTCTCGAAGAACTTGTTCTTGAGGGTACTGGGAGACGCCATGATGATCTAGATCTGTCAAAAACAACAGCTCGAAATGAAAATAGAGGATTTTTTCGTGATACGGTGGTCAAAGCCTTCAGGAGAATATATAATGAATTTTTACCGACCAAAAGGAGTAACATACAAGAAATCAGAGTTCGAGAGGCACACGAGGTTCCCACGAGGCAGGGGTGCGCGCCCAGGGGAAGGGGGCGCGCCCTCCACCCTCGTGGACGGCTCATGTCTCTCTCGGACTGCCTCTTATTTTTCTATTTTTATAAATGTTCCAAAACGGTGAAAAATTGCCTTTAGAACTGTTTTGGAATCGGTTTACTTACCGTACCACATACCTCTTCCTTTTCGGGGTCTGAATCGTTCTAGAAAGTGTCCCTTATGTATTCCTCCGGGGTTACGGTTTCAATAACATTGGTTTCAACATTTATAGGATTACCTGAGATATAATGTTTGATTCTTTGACCGTTCACCACCTTTGGATTTGTGCCTTCGAAGTTGTTGATTTTTATGGCACTGGAACGATAGACCTCCTCGATAACGTAAGGTCCTTCCCATTTAGAGAGAAGTTTTCCTGCAAAAAATCTTAAATGAGAGTTGTACAGCAAGACATAATCACCTATGTTAAACTCACGCTTTTGTATCCTTTTGTCATGCCATATTTTAACTTTTTCTTTAAACAACTTGGCATTCTCATTGGCCTGGGTTCTCCATTCATCAAGAGAGCTAATGCCAAATAACCTCTTCTCACCGACAAGTTTGAAATCATAATTAAGCTCTTTGATAGCCCAATAAGCCTTATGTTCTAGCTCAAGAGGTAAGTGAAATGCTTTTCCATATACCATCTTATATGGAGACATACCCATAGGATTTTTGTATGCAGTTCTATAGGCCCATAATGCATCATCAAGTTTCTTGGACCAATTCTTTCTAGACCTATTAACTGTCTTTTGCAAAATTAATTTCAGTTGTCTATTGCTTAGTTCTACTTGACCACTAGTCTGTGGGTGATAAGGGGATGCAATTCTATGGTTTACATCATACTTTGCAAGCATTTTACGGAAAGCACCATGAATAAAGTGTGAACCACCATCAGTCATTAGATATCTAGGGACTCCGAACCTCGGGAAAATAACTTCTTGAAGCATCTTAATAGAGGCGTTGTGATCAGCACTACTAGTTGGAATAGCTTCTACCCATTTAGTAACGTAATCAACAGCAACTAAAATATGTGTATACCCATTAGAGGAAGGAAAAGGTCCCATATAATCAAAGCCCCAAACATCAAATGGTTCAATAACAAATGAATAATTCATAGGCATTTCTTGACGTCTACTGATATTACTAATCCTTTGACATTCATCACAAGATAAGACAAACTTACGGGCATCCTTGAAGAGAGTAGGCCAATAAAAACCGGATAGCAATACCTTATGTGCAGTTCTATCTCCAGCATGGTGTCCTCCATAAGCTTCGGAGTTGCACTTGCGTAGGATCTGTTCCTGTTCATGCTCGGGTACACAACGTCTAATAATACTATCTACTCCTTCTTTATTAAGATGTGGGTCATCCCAGAAGTAATGTCTCAAATCATAGAAGAACTTTTTCTTTTGCTGGTATGTGAAGCTAGGAGGTATAAACTTAGCAACAATATAATTAGCATAATCAGCATACCATGGAGCAGTACGAGAAGTATTTATGACAGCTAATTTTTCATCAGGAAAGCTATCATCAATAGGTTGTGGGTCATCAAGTATATTCTCTAGCCTAGACAAGTTATTTGCAACGGGGTTCTCAGCTCCCTTTCTATCAATAATATGTAAGTCAAATTCTTGCAGCAAGAGAACCCATCTAATAAGTCTAGGTTTAGCATCTTTCTTTTCCAGAAGGTATTTGATAGCAACATGATCAGTGTGAATAGTTACTTTAGAATCAACAATATAGGGTCTAAACTTATCACAAGCAAATACAACTGCTAAAAATTCTTTCTCAGTAGTAGCATAATTTCCCTAGGCACTGTCTAGAGTTTTACTAGCATATTGGATAACATTCAATTTCTTATCAACTCTTTGTCCTAGAACAACACCTACAACATAACCACTAGCATCGCACATAATATCTTAGGGTAAATTTCAGTCAGGAGGCTGGACAATAGGTGCAGAGATCAATGCTTTCTTAAGTATTTCAAATGCTTCTAGACAATCATCATCGAAAACAAAAGGAATATGTTTTTGTAAGAGATTAGTCAGAGGCCTGGAGATTTTGGAGAAGTCCTTAATGAACCTCCTATAAAACCCGACATGACCAAGGAAACTTCGTATACCTTTGATGTCCTTGGGACACGACATCTTTTCAATTGCATCAGCTTTAGCTTTGTCAACATTAATACCTCTTTCAGAAATTTTATGTCCCAAGACAATGCCTTCGTTAACCGTAAATTGGCACTTCTCCCTATTCAAGACAATATTAGTGTCTTCACATCTCTGCAAAACTCGATCAAGGTTGCTCAAGCAATCATCAAAAGAAGTTCCGTAAACGGAGAAATCATCCATGAAAACCTCAAAAAAGTTTTCACAAAAAACAGAGAATATAGCCATCATGCATCTTTGAAAGGTAGCAGGTGCATTACATTAACCAAAAGGCATACGTCTATAAGTAAAGGTACCGAAAGGAAAGTAAAAGTGGTCTTTCCTTGATCCCCTTTTGACACAGGTATTTGAGAGAAACCAGAATAGCCTTCTAGAAAGCAAAAATGAGTATGCTTGGATAACCTTTCTAGCATTTGATCAATAAAAGGCAAAGGGTAATGATATTTCTTAGTAGCTTTATTTAATTTGCGGAAATCAATTACCATTCTATAACGTGTAACAATTCTTTGTGGGATCAATTCATCTTTATCATTAGGAACAACAGTCACACCTCCCTTCTTAGGGACACAATGGACAGGACTTACCCACTGCCTATCAACAACTGGATAGATAATACCTTCCTCTAGAACCTTTAGCATTTCCTTCCTTACCACTTCTTTAATCTTAGGATTCAACCGTCATTGATGATCAATAACTGGTTTAGCGTCCTCTTCCAATTTTATCTTGTGTTGGCATAAAGTGGGACTAATGCCCTTAAGATCATCCAGAGTATATCCAATGGTAGCACGGTGCTTCTTCAAAGTTTTCAATAGTTTTTCTTCTTCCTACTCTGAAAGGTTAGCACTAATAATAATAGCATATATTTTCTTTTCATCAAGATAAACATACTTAAGATTATCAGGTAAAGGTTTAAGTTCAAACACGAGGTCACCCTTGGGTGGAGGAGGATCCCCTAGGATTTCAACAGGCAAGTTGTTTTTCAATACGGGTCCCTGCTTAAATAATATTTCATCTATTTCCCTTCTTTCATTCATATACATATCATTTTCATGGTCTAGCAGATATTGTTCTAAAGGAGCGTTAGGAGGCACAACAATAGAAGCAAGACCAATAATTTCATCCTTACTAGGTAATTCTTTATCATGGGGTTGTCTACGAAATTTAGCAAAGTTAAAATCATGAGACATATCCCCTAAACCAACAGTAACAATATCTCTCATGCAGTCTATCCTAGCATTAACAGTATTCAAGAAGGGTCTACCAAATATAATGGGACAAAAGTCATCTTGTGGGGAACTAAGAATAAGAAACTCAGGAGGGTATTTAACTTTCCCACACAAAACTTCAACATCTCTAACAATCCCAACTGGTGAAATAGTGTCTCTATTAGCCAGTTTAATAGTAACATCAATCCCTTCTAACTCAACAAGTGCAATATCATGCATAATTTCTTGATATAAGGAATGAGGGATTATACTTGCACTAGCACCTACGTCACATAAACCATGATAGCAATGATCTCCTATTTTAACAGAGATAACAGACAAGCCTACAACAGGTCTATGTATATTCCTAGCATCGGGTTTGGCTATTCTAGTAGCTTCCTCTTGGAGGTAAATAACATGTCCATCTAAATTTTCAACCAAGAGATCTTTAACCATAGCAACACTAGGTTCAACTTTAATTTGCTCAGACGGTGTAGGTGTTCTAGTACTACTCCTACGAACCACAGTTGAAGCTTTAGCATGATCCTTAATTCTAACATGGAAAGGTGGTTTCTCAATATAAGCAGTAGGATCAACATGATCAACATTATAAGTGATAATATTTTCTTCAACTTTAACAGGTTCAACTACTTTTACTTCAATGGGAGGATGGTATTTAAGCCACTTCTCCTTGGGAAGATCAACATGAGTAGCAAATGATTCACAGAAAGAAGCTACTATCTCAGAGTCAAGTCCATATTTAGTGCTAAACTCACGGAAAACATCGGTATCCATAAAAGCTTTAACACAATCAAACTTAGGGGTCGTACCTGACTCCTTACCTTCGTTGAGATCCCAATCTTCAGAGTTGCATTTAATTCTTTCCACTAAATCCCATTTGAATTCAACAGTCTTCATCATAAAAGAACCATAACAAGAAGTATCGGGCATGGAACAATTATTGAGAGAAAGCCGAGCATAAATTTTTTGAATGATCATTTCTCTTGAGAGCTCATGATTGGGGCATGAATATAACATTGACTTAAGCCTCCCACAAGCTTGAGCGATGCTTTCCCCTTTGCAAGGCCAAAAATTATAGATATAATTACGATCACGATGAACCTGGTGCATAGGGTAGAACTTCTGGTGAAATTCCAACTTTAGATGATTATAGTTCCATGATCCAATATCATCACATAGCCTAAGCCATGTCAATGCATCTCCCTTCAAATATAAAGGGAAGACCTTCTTATTGATAACATCCTCGAGCACACCTGCAAGCTTAAATAATCCACAAACTTCATCCACATAGATTAGGTGTAAATCGGGATGCAGTGTTCCGTCTCCTATAAAGGGATTATCTAGCAGTTTCTCTATCATACCCGAAGGAATTTCAAAGCAAACATTTCCAGTAGGTGTAGTAGGTTGAGGAGTAACTCTTTGCTCTTCTGGTCGGGGTGAAGATACCCCGAACAAGCCCGTCAAAGGATGATGAGCCATAGTAACAAGTGACAGTAAATTTCAGCACACTATATAAATTTTTCCTTACCAAATTCCACTTCCCAAAGGCGCTTCACTCCACGGCAACGGCGCCAGAAAAGAGTCTTGATGACCCACAAGTGTAGGGGATCTATCGTAGTCCTTTCGATAAGTAAGAGTGTCGAACCCAACGAGGAGCAGAAGGAAATGATAGGCAATTTTCAGTAAGGTATTTTCTGCAAGCACGGTAACAGGTAGTTTTGTGATAAGGTAATTGGTAGCAAGTAACAAAAGGTAAAAGTAAATAAGGTGCAGCAAGATGGCCCAATCCTTTTTGTAGAAAAGGAAAAGCGTGGACAAACTCTTATATGGAGGAAAGCGCTCCCAAGGACACATGGGAATTATCGTCAAGCTAGTTTTCATCACGATCATCTGATCCGCGTTCGCTACTTTGATAATTTGGTATGTGGGTGGACCTGTACTTGGGTGCTGTCCTTACTTGGACAAGCCTCCCACTTATGATTAACCTCTAATGCAAGCATCCGCAACTACAAAAGAAGTATTAAGGTAAACCTAACCATACCATGAAACAAGTGGATCCAAATCAGCCCCTTACGAAGCAACGCATAAACTAGGGTTTAAGCTTCTGTCACTCTAGCAACCCATCATCTACTTTTTACTTCCCAGTGCCTTCCTCTAGGCCCGAATAAAAGGTGAAGTGTCATGTAGTCGACGTTCACATGACACCACTAGTGGAGAGACAACATAGATCTCATCAAAATATCGAACGAATACCAAATTCACATGACTACTTATAGCAAGAGTTCTCCCATGTCCTCAGGAACAAAAGTAACTACTCACAAGACATAATATTGTTCATGATCAGAGGGGTATTAATATGCATAATTGATCTGAACATATAATCTTCCACCAAGTAAACCAACTAGCATCAACTACAAGGAGTAATTGATACGTCCAAAACGTATCTATAATCTGCTTGCTCCATGCCACTTTTGGGTGATATTGCTATGATATTCATACACTTCCATACACTTTTGATCATATTCGGACTAACTTACTAATCCAGTGCACCCCAGTGCCAGTTTCTGTTTTCGGCTGTTTTTGTATTTCAGGTTTTCACGTTTCGAGAACTGCCCAGACAAATCCAGAAAAATTATATAAAAAATCAGCGATACGAAAACAACACTGCGTCCGAAAGGCAACCTGGGGGGGCCACAGGGGCTCCAGGCGCCCTGTGGGCGCCCCCCCTGGGCCGCGCCGGGGGGGCGCCTGGGCCCCCCGAGGCTCCCCCGGCGCCCTACTTTGGCATATATTTAAAGGACTCTCCGAAACCCTCAGAAAAGGACTTCTTTTCGCGATCCCATCTCTGTTCCGCCGCCGCCGCCGCTTCCAAGATCGGGAGCACGAGGAGAACTCTTCCCGACACCCTGCCGGAGGGGAGGATCACCACCGGGACAGATGCAAGTTTTGAAAACATGATGATGCAATGCACACGATGACATGGCAAGATGCAACACGGAAGCAGATGACATAGCAAAGACGGTGAATGATTGGCTCACACCTGGCACACCGGTCTCGGGGTGTCACAATGACCTAGCATCAAGCCACCATAACATGAGCAAGAGAAACTCACTTGACAAAACAAGGATGAGAAAAACACAATGAGAAGATGAAATGCCATATGATGCGACCATGATGCAATAATGAAGATGAAGCAATATGCATGATAATGCAATAATGAAAACATGACAATGCAATGAGATGTCAAGGCATAATAGAAAAGGAACCCCCCAAGGAAAGGATAAGGAACAAATGGTAATTGTATATATTGCCAAAAAGGAACAAATGGTAATTGTATATATTTCCTTTTTGGCAATATATACAATTACCATTTGTTCCTTATCCTTTCCTTGGGGGGTTCCTTTTCTATTATGCCTTGACATCTCATTGCATTGTCATGTTTTCATTATTGCATTATCATGCATATTGCTTCATCTTCATTATTGCATCATGGTCGCATCATATGGCATTTCATCTTCTCATTGTGTTTTTCTCATCCTTGTTTTGTGAAGTGAGTTTCTCTTGCTCATGTTATGGTGGCTTGATGCTAGGTCATTGTGACACCCCGAGACCTGTGTGCCAGGTGTCAGCCAATCATTCACCGTCTTTGCTATGTCATCTGCTTCCGTGTTGCATCTTGCCATGTCATCGTGTGCATTGCATCATCATGTTTTCAAAACTTGATGGCCACAACCCAGGCCGGCCAGCGCGCCGCGGGCCCGAGCCCTGCGCTGCTCCCCTCGCACCTCGCCCCTCGCTCCTCCTGTCCGCTCGTCGCTCGGCCCTGCCGGCCGGCCGCCGGAGCAGCTCGCCGAAACCGCCTCCAACCTCGAAGCCAGGTTGCCCCGCCGCCGAGCCTCTCCGTCGCCGGGCGCCAGCCGCCGCCGCCGTCGGACGCCAACCCTCGTGCGCCCCTTCTCTCCTTCTCTGCCCCAGGAATCCGCCGCCGCCGCCATGGCACACCGCCGCCGGAGGCCTGCCACGAGCTCCCGTCACCGAACCTTCCTCCTCCGGCCGGATCCGAGGCGGAGCTGCCCGGATCCGCCGTTCCGCCGCCTTTCCTCGCCGCTGACGCCCTCTCCGGCCTCCCCACCAACCTCGCCGGAGTTCTGTGCCGCCGTCCCGTCGTTCATCGTCGCCGGATCGAGCCGTTGACTCGTGTCGCCGGACATGTCCGGCCGAATCCGGACATGTCCGACTGTCTTCTCGTCCGTGCCACTGACATGTGGGCCCGGGTGCCCCGCCATCCGGATGTGTCCGCACCAGCCGGACTTTGTCCACCACTCGAGGTCTATTTTCCCTCTAAGTCCTTATCTACCTTAAAAATGTTGCATGTTTGCATGGCTGTAACTATTTGTGTGTCTGTCCAAATTGAGTGAATGATATGTCAAAATGATCGTTGTGATATGCTCTACATTTTGTTCCATTGTGCCATGCTTGTTTGAGTTCATCTTGATGCTCTAATCTCCTTTGCAAGAGTGCTACTTGTTTAAAACTGCTGTTACCTATAATTTTGTTGCAGGTTTGTGATGCTAGTAACTTTGTGCATGTTTATCCAAATGATGCATATGATATGTCAAAATGTTCATTGTGAAGTGCTCTACATGATGGTTGCTGTAGCATGCTTGTTTGGGTGCATATTGCCAATGTAATCTCTGTTGCAAAAGTGCATTTGGCTGTTAAGTGCTGAAACTTGTTATGAGATGTTGATTTCACTTGCTCATTGCTATTGATGTGTTTGTCTTTTATGCCTCATGTCTATTGTTTAAGAAGCACAATCATATGGGCTTTGCTGTGGTGCAATCCATTTTCCATGACATGCCTTGAGTTGACTTAAACAAGCTTGTAAACATGCCATGTTGTTGTTGCTATTTTATACTTAGTGAAAAAACCGCTAAGTCTGGAATCTGTTTAACCTGATGCTACGTTTGCTTGATGCCCCACTCAAATCCATGCTTGTTTTGGAGTGGCCAATGATCATGTCTTGTTGTCCATGTTATTGCCTATCCATTCATGCCCTTGTTCGCTTATATGGCATGCTGTAGCTTATTTATTTCTTTCTCTGAAGTTGCTATAAATTTTACTTGTCAGATTTTTATCGGCATGATAAATTTGGTGAAGCTTGTTGTTATTGATCCATGCCTCCTATGGAGATGCTCCAATGGAGTTGTTTGATGTAGGATATGTTTACCACATGTCCATGGTCTTTATATACTTAGTGGATTAGATATGCTTGTTGTTTTGTGCCTCCGAAGGCAGCATCGTGATGATGTATTTGCCTTCCCAGATTTTGGATGTCTGGATAAATTTATTGCAACTTGCCATGCTTGTTTAAATGTGTTCCAACAAGCTTTTGGGTGTGTTATAAGTTCATGCTTGTTAAGTTTCAAGCCTACTTTACATCCATGCTTCTTGTTAACATGTTTGGGTGCTGTAGCTTATATTTACCTTGCTCCAAAGTTGCTATGTGACTGTTAATTCAGCTTTGCATTGTAACTTGTTGTGCTCGTATCTCTTAGCCCGTTGCTCCGTTTTGAGTGTGTCCTATATGTAACTTGTGTGATTTTGCATGTAGAAGCATAATTTCATATTCTTTTCATGTTTGGAGTGGGTTTGCTTGATATTTGGGTGCATCTTGCACCGTTGCCATGCTTGTCTTGTTTTGCTCATATCTTCTAGGCCGTAGCTCCGAATTAAACAAACTTTATATGAAACTTGACTAGAATTTCATGTAGATCATATTGGTGCATGTTAACTTGCTGTTTAACCACCTTAACTTAAAGTTTGTTCAGATCTGGACTAATTTCAAACTATGCATATGAGGACTTATCGGATTTGCTATATGTTGATTCCGGCCTCATTTAAACTTGTTGGCTTGTGTTGTTCTTGTGTGCTTCATCCCTTGCCATGTATTGCATCATATAGACTTGTCTTGCATCATACTTGGTTGAGCTTCTTGTCATGTCTTGTGTGGTGTGTTTACCTTGTTGTGTGCTTTCTTCTCGCTAGTTCTTTTCCGTTGCGATCGTGAGGATTCGTTCGTCTACGTGTGGTTCATCTTCGAGGCTTCTACTTCATTTACTTCATGGACTCATTCTTCTTCCTTGCGGGATCTCAGGCAAGATGACCATCACCTTGGATACCTTTACTATCATTGCCATGCTTAGTGGTCTCGATGCTATCGTTATATGTCGCGCTACCCATCTTTATTGTCAGCCCCTCTCCTTGTTGCCATGAAACCTCTAACCTTGACACCTTCCTAGCAAACCGTTGTTTGGCTATGTTACCCGCTCGCTCAATCTCTCTTATAGCGTTGCTAGTTGCAGGTGAAGATGAAGATTGTTCCATGTTGGAACTTGATGCTTTGGGAATATCACAATATCTATTATTATTATTAACACACCTATATACTGGGCATGGGTGGAAGGCTTGGCCTTTTGCTTGGTGTTTTGTTCCACTCATGCCACCTTAGGAGCCGATAAACCGGCATTATGTTCCTTGATTTTGCGTTCCTTACACGGTTGGGTATATGGGGACCCCTTGACAGTTTGTCTTTGAATAAAACTCCTCCAGCAAGGCCCAACATTGGTTTTAATTTGCCTCATAATAACAACTTAATTAATTAATTCAAATTGCAAAGGGGGTCGCTCCCTTGAGATTCTTTTCTACATAGCAGGGGGGCAGTGCTGATGGTGTTGGTCCCAAATAGAGTCGTTTGCGGCGCCCCCCTAGGAAACTCGGGGTTTGGTTGTTGTACGCTGTGCTCATCCGGTCGTGGCCTGAGACGAGATACGCGCGGATACTATTAGGGTGTCGCCACGCCGTGAGATCTTGCCGGACTTGTTTTACCATTGTCGAAATGTCTTGTGCACGGGGATTCCGAGCTTGATCGGATTGTCCCTAAGATAAGGGGTAATAATTATTATTATCTCAGCTGATCGTGAGAGCTTGTGATAGGCTAAGTTGGGACACCCCTGCAGGGTTATGATCTTTCGAAAGCCGTGCCCGCGGTTATGTGGCAGATTGGAATTTGTTGATGTTTGGTTGTAGAAAACTTGACAGAGGATCCGAAGTAAAACACACAACTGCGTGACTAACCCTGACTGTCTCTTTTCACTTTGAGAAGAGAACACGGTGGGGTTATGTTTGACTCGTAGGTAGTTCAGGATATTTAGCAATCATTACTAGTTTGCGACCGTTTGCGTAGATGCTCATCTTATTCTTGTACTCGTAAGTTATCCACCATACTTATGCTTAGCCGCTGCTGCAACCTCACCACTTTACCTCTTCCTTCCCATTTAAGCTTTGCTAGTCTTGTTACACATGGTTATGGGATTGCTGAGTCCTCGTGGCTCACAGATACTACAACAACAGTTGCAGGTGCATGTTTCTGATGACTTGACGTGAGAGCGATGTCTGTTGTGTCAGAGTTCTTTCTTCTTCTTCTTCTTCAGTCTTGGGTTAGGTTCCCGGTCGGCAGCCTGAGATAGCAGATGGATGTCGTTGTGCTTTTCATGTTTGCATCCGTAGGAGGATGCCTTGTATTGATGTTGTTGTATTCATGTGAATTGTATGATTTGTTGTATCCCCCATGTTTGTATGTAATGGTACGATGTAATGATATCCATCTTGCTAAGCGCCCAAAATGCGGTTGTGCCCCAATCACATAAGTGTCACGTGATTGGGATATATTCGCATCTCGGGCCTGGCAAGTTGGTATCAGAGCCTCGACCGACCATAGGAGCCCCCTTGATTGATCGTAGCTTGGCCGTTGTCGAGTCTAGCAGAAAACTTTTTCGGAGTCTAGTTATATCGGAGAGTAGGAATTCTTGTTACTCCTCTGTCCCTTCATCCCTCTGGTGAGGAATCTTGACGTAGGTGTTTTGAATTACTCCTCTTCACCTTCAATTTTTTTTAGGATCACGCGGTTAGTTTTCGTTTGTTGCGTTGTCAGTTCTGTCTTTTGGTGCATCTCTCGTCAAGTGGATTCGACCCTCTTCTTCTTTGCAAGTTCATCCTCAGTTCTTTTCAATCGATGTTGTTTCCCCTTCCGAAGCCGTCTTTCTTTTTCCCACTCGCCCACCCTTTTTGCTTCTCGGGACCGGAGTCCTTAATCGAGTATCCATCCTACTCGTGTGAATCCTTTGCATTCTTTCCTCAGTTATTTCAACTGGTGAATTCTCGTCTAGCTCGTCATCATTCTTCTCCTTTCTTCTCCGATGAATTCTCCTCTCGTTTGATATTTCTTCATCTCTTTTTCTTCTCCAGTGGGTTCAACTCAAGATTCGATGTTGTTCATATTCTTTCATCGGCTCAAATGTTTTTCTCTTGATCGTTTACCTCTCGCCATTTAATTGTTCTGGAGTTCCGAAGAAATCTCAGGATATTCGTCTGTCTTCCAATTAATTCGAGGTCGTCACCTCATTCGAGCCTTTTAATCGTTCCGGCGCATTATCTCCTTTTCAATCCTTTCCAACGGAGTTTTCTCTTCGGTGGGCTCACAACCCACAGGTCTTTTCCCAGGATCTTACCCGACTCTTCTAATTTCCCGGAGTGTTCCAAAATTATTTTCAAGCGTGACGTAAGTATGGATTCCATCCGTCATATGCCTTCTCCAAGATCATTTGCAAATTCTTTTCATCGTTGGTTCAACATTTTCTCTCTTTCCATACTTCCGGAGTATCTCAATAATTTTTAGTGGTATTTCTAGTCATCAATTCAAGACCGATGAAGAGTTCCTCTAAATCTTGTCCGTTCTCTCGACTGTTCGTCGTTCTAGCTTCATGTTATCCTCTTACTTGTTCTGATTCGTGTCAAATTATTTTCCTTACCATCCGGAGTATTTAATGAATTCTTTTTATTTGTGTTCCTCTGAAGGCCATCATTTCAGAAGATTTCTTCGTTCTCAGTTTTCAACTTCGTCCTTCAAATAATCTTCATTGATGCCTCTTCGTTTGTCTCACATTCTTCCGGTGATTCGTTCAAGTATTCTTAATCAATTCTTGATCTCTTCGTTCTCGTCATTTTAAATTTCCCTAGTGTCTTATCCTTCCCGTCGATTCATTCTCTTGTTTTAACTCGGTTTCAATTCTTATGGTGGTTCGCTCAAGAGTTCTTTTCCGGTGTTATCATATCAATTTATTTGTTCTTTCCAATCCTACCGGTGGTTCATGAAGACTTTCTCAAGTTTTGTGCTATATCCCTCTTTATTCTATTTCAACGCGATTAAGGATATGTGAATCCATTGCTTCTCATCAATTTAATTGGTAGAGGATAAGCATAACATAAGTTGTATTCCATTTTCATCAAGTCGATTTAATTCCTTCCTTCGGAGTTATTCTTGATGAATAAATTCTAGTTCCAAGTGTCGTCATCTTTTCTTTCCGGAGTTCAAATTTTTCTCGGTTATCTTGTCGGAAGTTCTTTCTAAATGTTCGCAAGGCTTTAATCTTATTCTTTTCGTCCGTCATTTCTATATCATCATCCTTTCGTTACCGGAGTTCCTCATGGTGGTCCATCGTGATTCAAATCATTCTTCGAGTGCTCGTCAAATTCTTTCGGATCAAGCTCAAGCTTTATTCTTCTTGCATCCCGAGATGCAAATAATTCTCCTTATTCCTTTAAAGTAGAGTTTTGCATTTCTTATTCTCAGCTAATCCATCTTTTCGTTGCGGCGGTATTTCACCTCAAGTTTCGGGATGATTTCCATAAGTCCACAACAAGTTAATTATTTTCGTCGTTGATTTTCAATAACTCCGTTCATCCTTTCTTCGCAAGGATGCTTTGAATTCATTCGTGGTGGAAGTTGTCATCTTCTTCTCCGTTCTTTTCATTTCACTCTTGTAATTCTCCCGGAGGCAATGTCTAGTTCATTTCCTCATGTTTTCATTTCTCTACTCAGGGTCTTATCCTATTCCATTCAGTTTCAGCCGAAGTGCTGCCCAAATTCCTTCGTTCGAATTCCTTTCTATCTCTTATTAACCGGAGTGGTTTCGAATTTATTCTTGCTCCTTCAGGTCTTGTTTCGTGCCTTTCAACCTCCTTGATTCTTGTCATATCCCTTGTTCTTCTTGTCTAACGAAGTGCTTGCAACTTCGTTTCCTCCGTCGTGTTCGTCCTTTCAAGTGGCTCATCCTCTGAACATTCTTTGGTTTCACTCTTCTGCCATCGAAGAACTTTGTTCTTTCTTATTCCCTTCCGTCTCGTTCCTAAGATTTCGGGACGAGATCTCTTGTTAGTAGGGGAGTGTTGTGACACCCCGAGACCGGTGTGCCAGGTGTCAGCCAGTCATTCACCGTCTTTGCCATGTCATCTGCTTGCGTGTTGCATCTTGCCATGTCATCGTGTGCATTGCATCATCATTTTTTCAAAACTTGCATCCGTCCGAGTCCGCATGTCCTTTTCGTTGTCCGTTCTGAGCCCAGACACACTTGCACGCGCCCGCGGCGCCTCCGAATATTATTTTGTGAGTGGCTGGAGTGTTCTCGGAATGGGTTGAAACTAGGCGTGTGGTCTTATTATAGTGAAGATAGACCGCCTGTCAAATTTCATCGCATTCAGAGTCCGTTTGGTAGCCCAACGGATATATATAGCGGCACAAGTCGCCGGTTAAACCGTCGGACGTTTTCGGTCTCCGAAAACCCCCGCGGGCCTCTCTCTCTCCTCTCATCTCAGCCCACCTTGGCCTGCCTAACTCCCCCTCCGCTCGGAGCCGCACGATCGAGATCGTACGGTCCGAATCGGAGCCAAACCCTCAAACCCTAGCCATTTCCCTATAAAAACACCCCACATGCCATTTTGGGCATCCCTAACCTACCCTAGCCTCTCCCCCTAACCTCCTAGATCCCTCCTCCTCAGAATATGCGCTGCCCCGCTCCTTGGCCACCACTTGTCGCCGGCCCAGAGCCAGCCAGCCGGCCAGCCGCCGCGCCCGCCACTTGGAAAGCTCCTTGTGGCAAGCCGCCATCTTCCAGACCAATGGGGAAGGGCCACGTCGCCCTGGCCACATCCCCAGCCGCCGAAGCCCTTCTGGGCCCGAAGGAAGCTCGCCCCGGGCCGCGACCCGGGCCGGCCAGCGTGCCACAGGCCCGAGCCCCGCGCTGCTCCCCTTGCACCTCGCCCCTCGCTCCTCCCGTCCGCTCGTCGCTCGGCCCTGCCGGCTGGCCGCCGGAGCAGCTCGCCGGAACCGCCTCCAACCTCGAAGCCAGGTGATACGTCCAAAACGTATCTATAATTTCTGCTTGCTCCATGCCACTTTTGGGTGATATTGCTATGATATTCATACACTTCCATACACTTTTGATCATATTTGGACTAACTTACTAATCCAGTGCACCCCAGTGCCAGTTTCTGTTTTCGGCTGTTTTTGTATTTCAGGTTTTCATGTTTCGAGAACTGCCCAGAAAAATCCAGAAAAATTATATAAAAATTCAGCGAACCGGAAACAACACTGCGTCCGAAGGGCAGCCTGGGAGGGACCCGGGGGTTCAGGCGCCCTGTGGGCGCCCCCCCGGGCCACGCCGGGGGGGGCGCCTGGGCCCCCCGAGGCTCCCCCGGTGCCCTACTTTGGCATATATTTAAAGGGTTCCCCGTAACCCTCAGAACAGGACTTCTTTTCGCGATCCCATCTCTGTTCCGCCGCCGCCGCCGCTTCCAAGATCGGGAGCACGAGGAGAACTCTTCCCGGCACCCTGTCGGAGGGGAGGATCACCACCGGGAGCTTCTCCACCACCATGGACGCCTCCCGGATGACTCGTGAGTAGTCTCCCTTGGACCATGAGTCCATGACCAGTAGCTATGTGATGTTCTCCTCCCGTTCTTGTGCTTCACGAATTAGTCCTCGTGAGCTGCCCTACATGATCGAGGCACCTATGTAATCCTTATGCTGTTGCTATGTTGAGTTTGCTGGGATCCGATGGATTATGAGATTATGTTCAGATTGATCTTGAGTAATATATTTGATTCACCTCTTTTATATTTTAGTTCATAAGTAATTCTTGCATGTTCTCCGTTGTTATTTATTGCTTTGGCCGAGTAATAGGTAGTGACTCCAAGAGGGAACGTTATGCTCGATTGTGGGTTCATGCCCCTCGATGACTAGCTTGAGTGACAGAAACATGAGTCTAGGGGATGTGCTGTTGCCACAAGGGGGAAAACAACGGCGCTTGTGCCCGCGGGTGCAAGGATTGTTTACTTTAC
>LR738712.1:214759343-214820238 GCA_902687465.1 Secale cereale
CGGAGGGGAGGATCACCACCGGGAGCTTCTCCACCACCATGGACGCCTCCCGGATGACTCGTGAGTAGTCTCCCTTGGACCATGAGTCCATGACCAGTAGCTATGTGATGTTCTCCTCCCGTTCTTGTGCTTCACGAATTAGTCCTCGTGAGCTGCCCTACATGATCGAGGCACCTATGTAATCCTTATGCTGTTGCTATGTTGAGTTTGCTGGGATCCGATGGATTATGAGATTATGTTCAGATTGATCTTGAGTAATATATTTGATTCACCTCTTTTATATTTTAGTTCATAAGTAATTCTTGCATGTTCTCCGTTGTTATTTATTGCTTTGGCCGAGTAATAGGTAGTGACTCCAAGAGGGAACGTTATGCTCGATTGTGGGTTCATGCCCCTCGATGACTAGCTTGAGTGACAGAAACATGAGTCTAGGGGATGTGCTGTTGCCACAAGGGGGAAAACAACGGTGCTTGTGCCCGCGGGTGCAAGGATTGTTTACTTTACACAAAGTTCTTTTAATGCAGTTGTCTGTTGCATTGAGTTTACACTATTGGTGGGACTCGCAACTTAATACCAGCGAGATGTTATGGATAGATATCTCAAGGTGGATGATTAGTAGTAGATATTGATGGATTTCGGTCTACTTACTTTGGCGTACCGCCCATGCTTTGAACCTCAACCTTTCTTGCAATGTAGTCAGCATTGGTTTGCGTTCGTGGTCCTGTCAATTGCCCAGCTGTAATTTGTTTACCTCACATAGCTGTTTTATCGTCTTTTGGGAGAGAGACATCACTAGTGAACATCATGAGACTCCGGTCCATATTACCATCATTGATCACATCCACTATTTACTTTTCGCTATTTTATTTACTATTGCAAAACACTATCTATCACTACTATCATATTGCTTTTAACCCTTTGTGAACTACAAGGCCGGAGAGATTGACAACCTCTCTGTACTCGTTGGGAGCAAAGTTCATTGTATATGTGTGCAGGTCCACGTTGATTGCTAATTGCGCCGTTAGCAGTTGACACCTACCCGTTGAACCTAGGAGTCTCTGGGGATTCGATCCTTGGCATCTTTGCTAGGGGAAAACACTTCTACTTACTGCATCTTACACCTTCCACTTGGGGTAACCAACGAGGGGTTCGAGGCCCATCACCAGGTTGCCCCATCGCCGGGCACCAGTCGCTGCCGCCGTCGGGCGCTAGCCCTCGTGCGCCCCTGCTCTCCCTCTCTGCCCCAGGGATCCGCTGCCGCCGCCATGGCAAACTGCCGCCGGAGGCCTGCCACGAGCTCCTGTCGCCGAACCTTCCTCCTCCGGTCGGATCCAAGGTGGAGCTGCCCGAATCCGCCCCTCCGCCGCCTATCCTCGCCGCTGCCGCCCTCTCCGGCCTCCCCACCTACCTCGCCAGAGTTCCGCGCCGCCGTCCCGTCGTTCGTCGTCGTCGGATCGAGCCGTTGACCCATGTTGCCGGACATGTCCGGCCGGATCCGGACATGTCCGACTGTCTTCTCGTCCATGCCACTAACATGTGGGCCCGGGTGCCTAGCCATCCAAACGTGTCCGCACCAGCCGGACTTTGTCCACCCCTCGAGGTCTATTTTCCCTCTAAGTCCTTTTCTACCTTAAAAATGTTGCATGTTTGCATGGATGTAACTATTTGTGTGTATGTACAAATTGAGTGAATGATATGTCAAAATGATCGTTGTGATATGCTCTACATTTTGTTCCATTGTGCCATGCTTGTTTGAGTTCATCTTGATGCTCTAATCTCTGTTCCAAGAGTGCTACTTGTTTAAAACTGATGTTACCTGTAATTTTGTTGCATGTTTGTGATGCTAGTAACTTTGTGCATGTTTATCCAAATGATGCATATGATATGTCAAAATGTTCATTGTGAAGTGCTCTACATGATGGTTGCTGTAGCATGCTTGTTTGAGTTCATATTGCCATGTTAATATCTGTTGCAAAAGTGCATTTGGCTGTTAAGTGCTGAAACTTGTTATGAGATGCTGATTTCACTTGCTCATTGCTATTGATGTGTTTGTCTTTTACGCCTCATGTCTATTGTTTTAGAAGCACAATCATATGGTCCTTGTTGTGGTGCAATCCATTTTCCATGACATGCATTGAGTTGACTTAAACAACCTTGTAAACATGCCATGTTGTTGTTGCTATTTTATACTTAATGAAAAAACTGCTAAGTCTGGAATCTGTTTAACCTGATGCTATGTTTGCTTGATGCCCCACTCAAATCCATGCTTGTTTTGGAGTGGCCAATGATCATGTCTTGTTGTCCATGTTATTGCCTATCCATTTATGCCCTTGTTTCCTTATATGGCCTGTTTTAGCTTATTTATTTCTTGATCTCAAGTTGCTATAAATTTTACCTGTCAGATTTTTATCAGCATGATCAATTTGGTGAAGCTTGTTGTTATTGATCCATGCCTCTTATGGAGATGCTCCAATGGAGTTGTTTGATGTAGGATATGTCTACTACATGTCCATGATCTTTATATACTTAGTGGAGTTGATATGCTTGTTGTTTTGTGCCTCCGAAGGCAGCATTGTGATGATGTTTTTGCCTTCCCAGATTTTGTTTAAGTCTGGATAAATTTATTGCAACTTGCCATGATTGTTTAAATGTGTTCGAGTAAGCTTTTGGGTGTGTTCTAAGTTCATGCTTGTTAGGTTTCAAGCCTACTTCACATCCATGCTTCTTATTAACATGTTTGGGTGCTGTAGCTTATATTTACCTTGCTCCAAAGTTGCTATGTGACTGTTAACTTCAGCTTTGCATTGTAACTTGTTGTGCTCGTATCTCTTAGCCCGTTGCTCCATTTTGAGTGTGTCCTATATGTAACTTGTGTGATTTTGCATGTAGAAGCATAATTTCATATTGTTTTCATGTTTGGAGTGGGTTTGCTTGATGTTTGGGTGCATCTTGCACCGTTGCCATGCTTGTCTTGTTTTGCTCATATCTTCTAGGCCGTAGCTCCGAATTAAACAAACTTTATATGAAACTTGACTAGAATTTCATGTAGATCATCTTGGTGCATGTTAACTTGCTGTTTAATCACTTTAACTTAAAGTTTGTTCAGATCTGGACTAATTTCAAACTATGCATATGAGGACTTATCAGATTTGCTATATGTTGATTCCGGCCTCATTCAAACTTGTTGGCTTGTGTTGTACTTGTGTGCTTAATCCGTTGCCATGTATTGCATCATATAGACTTGTCTTGCATCATACTTGGTTGAGCTTCTTGTCATGTCTTGTGTGGTGCGTTTACCTTGTTGTGTGCTTTCTTCTCGCTAGTTCTTTTCCGTTGCGATCGTGAGGATTCGTTCGTCTACGTGTGGTTCGTCTTCGAGGTTTCTTCTTCCTCTACTTCATGGTCTCATTCTTCTTCCTTGCGGACAGGTAAGATGACCATCACCTTGGATACCTTTACTATCATTGCCATGCTTAGTTGTCTCGATGCTATCGTTATATGTCGCGCTAATCATCTTTATTGTCAGCCCATCTCCTTGTTTCCATGAAACCTCCAACCTTGACACCTTCCTAGCAAACCGTTGTTTGGCTATGTTACCCGCTCGCTCAACCCCTCTTATAGCGTTGCTAGTTGCAGGTGAAGATGAAGATTGTTCCATGTTGGAACTTAATGCTTTGGGAATATCACAATATCCATTATTATTATTAACACACCTATATACTGGGCATGGGTGGAAGGCTTGGCCTTTTGCTCGGTGTTTTGTTCCACTCATGCCACCTTAGGAGCCGATAAACCGACATTATGTTCCTTGATTTTGCGTTCCTTACACGGTTGGGTATATGGGGACCCCTTGACAGTTCGTCTTTGAATAAAACTCCTCCAGCAAGGCCCAACATTGGTTTTAATTTGCCTCATAATAAAAACTTAATTAATTAATTAAAATTGCATAGGGGGTCTCTCCCTCGAGATTCTTTCTACATAGCAGGGGGGCCAGTGCTGATGGTGTTGGTCCCAAATAGAGTCGTTTGGGGCGCCCCCCTTGGAAACTCGGGGTTTGGTTGTTGTACGCTGTGCTCATCTGGTCGTGGCCTGAGACGAGATACGCGCGGCTACTATCAGGGTGTCGGCACGCTGGGAGGTCTTGCTGGACTTGTTTTACCATTGTCGAAATGTCTTGTGCACCGGGATTCCGAGCCTGATCGGATTGTCCCTAAGATAAGGGGTAATAATTATTATTATCTTATTTGATCGTGAGAGCTTGTGATGGGCTAAGTTGGGACACCCCTGCAGGGTTATGATCTTTCAAAAGCCGTGCCCGCGATTATGTGGCAGATTGGAATTTGTTGATGTCCGGTTGTAGAAAACTTGACAGAGGATCCGAAGTAAAACACACAACTGTGTGAGTAACCGTGACTGTCTCTTTTCACTTTGAGAAGTGAACACGGTGGGGTTATGTTTGACTCGTAGGTAGTTCAGGATCTTTAGCGATCATTACTAGTTTGCGACCGTTTGCGTAGATGCTCATCTTATTCTTGTACTCGTAAGTTAGCCACCATACTTATACTTAGCCGCTGCTGCAACCTCACCACTTTACCTCTTCCTTCCCATTTAAGCTTTGCTAGTCTTGTTACCCATGGTTATGGGATTGCTGAGTCATCGTGGCTCATAGATACTACAACAACAGTTGCAGGTGTAGGTTTCCGATAAATTGACATGTGAGCGATGTCCGTTGTGTTGGATTTCTTTCTTCTTCTTCTTCTTCTTCTTCTGTCTTGGGTTAGGTTCCGGGTCGGCAGCCTGGGATAGCAGACGGATGTCGTTGTGCTTTTCATGTTTGCATCCGTAGGCGGATGCCTTGTATTGATGTTGTTGTATTCATGTGAATTGTATGATTTGTTGTATCCCCCATGTATGTATGTAATGGTACGATGTAATTATATCCATCTTGCTAAGCGCCCGAAATGCGGTTGTGCCCCAATCACGTAAGTGTCACGTGATCGGGATAGAATCACATCTTGGGCCTGACAGTCATGCCCAATCCCTAAGCCCTCCAACTTTCACCACTTCTCTTCTCTCTTTTCCTTTCTTTAAATTTTGCAAGTGGTATTTACCCTCTTCTTTAAATGTTCATCTCCTCCCAACTTATTTGGTACCTTGTCCTTAGCCACTATGCAAAACCTCACCTTATTTTGAAATGTTTTGGTCAGGTTCAAAAATGACAGAAGTTTGAACCATATTCAAACTTGTTTTATTTTTCTACCTCTAAAAATGTCCAACTCATTTTTATAAAATAGGGCATAATTCCAGGAGCTAGGGAATATGTTTATTTCCTCCTAATTCCATTTCTTTCAACCTGCCTTTTTCCTTTTGTTTTTCTACCTAAAGAAAAAAGAAAAAAAAGGAAAAAGTAGCAGCAACGGCAGTGCAGCCAGCCGCGGCCCGCAGTCTAACTGGGCCTCGGCCACGAGGCCGGCCCAGCTAACCAGCCGCAGCAGCCCGCGCCAGCCAGCCCGCAACGTCCCTCACTCCCTCTTTCACCCATGCACACACTCGCCCCCTCTGTGTCGCCTCCACATGGACGAGCCGGGCCCATGCGTCAGCGACCGTGAACAGCTCCCGCACCCACCTTTTCGTCCTCCTCGCGCCGTAGCCATGGGGACCGCGAGCACGAGCGCGTCGCCGTTCGTCCCATCACCTCGGCCCCCCTCATAAGCCACCCATGTGTCCACCAGCTCCCCTAGGGTTCCTCTTCCTCCTCCCCGCCGCTAGGTGAGCTCAGGGCCACCAGATCCGTCGCTCCGCCGCCGTCCCGAACGCATCCAGGAGCACGAGCTCGTCGCCGGCGTGAACCTCGACGTCCTCCGCCTCGCCAAGCTTGTCCGCCTTCCCCGACGTCGTATGTGTCCCCGACATCGACTACACGGAGCTGAGGGCCCGTCTACTTCCCTTACGGCTTAATCTTCGTCTTCGGCCACCGCATCTGTTCGACCGCCGCCCTGCTCGACTCCGTCCTCCTCCCATCGTCCCGATCACGCGAGCGTGTTCGTGGTGAGCTTGCGCTCCTCCCCATGCCTTTTCCCCTTGATCTCTCGCTCTAGCTGCTAGTTTGCCGTGCGCCCGAGCTCGCCGCCGTCGGACCTCGTCTTCAGTGAGTGCTCCGACCTCCTCTCGCCCTGTTTAGGTGCCCAGTAGCTTTGCCGTGCTCTTCTAAGTAGAATCCCCATACGCAGTTGCTTGTTAAGCCTCTGGCTTCGCTGCATTCTTCTCCGCCGTGCCGCTTCTGTCGTAGGTCACCGGCGTCGACTCCTTCGACGTTTGGTGCATCTAGTGGCACCCAAAGATGTGGGATTCCTCAACAGATCCATCGCATACCTTCGTTGTTCCATTTGGTCGCCGAAGCAGCCGTAGTGCCTCGCCGTCTCCTCTGCTTCGCCAGAGTGCGGTGGCTCGCCTCTCTGTTATGAATATATTTGAGGTGCAGATCCCTCTTCTCTGTCAGTCACACCATCCTAGCCCTGTGGCTCGCACCATGCACTGTTAACTCGTCGACCTGGGTTCGAATCCCCTCGGGCCAGTGGTATTGCCCCAATTTTTGCATTTCCTGTGACCCTGACACCCATGGGCCCACTTGTCATCCCCTGAGCCAGCCCGTACCCACTCCAGCACCCACGCTGCCATCTCAGCAGCCCCTGGGGCCACTGGTCAGCGACCGTGGCTAGCCCAGGCTGAGTCTGTGTAGCTTCTTTTTCTTTTCTGTTCTGATTTTAAATTCAGTTTTTGCTTTTCTTTTGCATAATTCATATCTTTTAAAATATGCATCTCTTCAAAATACTTTATATATGAAAACTGCTTAGTTTTTAGTGTAGATTATTTATATGCAGTTTGTGGCCATGTTTCAAACTTTTAAATGCTGTTTGAATTAACTTTTGTTAAAAACATGTTCAAACTTGTTTAATTCATAACTAAATAAACGTAGCTCCAAATTTGACAAACTTTATATGCATTTGGGGTGGAAAATGTGTACATTAAGATGGGGCTGTTACTTTACATGTTTAACCACTCTAAAATATGGTTGTCCCAGATATGTCCTATATTTGTTTTTATGTACATGGGAGTTTCTGGAATTGTTGTTTGTTCCTTCCGGCCCATTTAAAATGCTTGCATGATGTTGTTGTTCTTAGTTGCACCCCTTGCCATGCTAAACAACTTTTAAAACTTGTTGGGTGCTTGGATAGTTGAACTACATAACTTCATATGTAGTTAGGGTTGTTCTTGCACTCTTTGCATGTTGTGTCCACTACATGTTTTGTGTTCTTGCATTTTTTCATGACACATGTGCACTCATCATGTTCCTTGGAGATGCATCATATCGTGCCCATGCTCATATGCATCATATCTGGCATCATGTGTTTGAGCATTGCATGGTGATTGATTGTTGTTCCGGTGTTTGTATTGTTGTGTTGGTTAGAGCCCGGTGACGATTCGGAGATCGAGGTTCCTATCGAGACTGAGTTTGAGGAGCAAGGTTACGATCCCTCCGTGGACTTACAGGCAAGATGACCATTCCCCAATATCACCTCTATCTATGACTATGCTGGTTGTCTCGCTCTTTAGCTATGCCTCGATGCCTATTCCTGTTTTGTCAGCCTCCTATGTTGCCATGAAACTCTCTAACCGCCTTCCTAGCAAACCTTTGATTGGCTAAGTAGGCTTCCCCTCTTATAGCGTTGTTAGTTGCAGCTGAAGTTTTGAAGATTGCTCCACGTTCGGACTTGTTTATTGGGTTAACACAATATTTATCTTATTTAACTTAATGCACATATATATTGGTAATGGGTGGAAGGCTTGGCCTTCTGCTTGGTGTTTTGTTCCACTCATGCCACCTTAGGACCCGATAAACTGGTGTTATGTTCCTTGATTTTGCGTTCCTAGCACGGTTGGGGTTTATGGGCCCCCCTTGATAATTCACATTGCTTAAAGCTTTTCCAGCAAGGCCCAACATTGGTACTACATTTGCCTAACAACTAAAACTTGCATAGGGAGTTATAAACCCGAGTTCTTAATCAACAACCCCGGCCAGTGCTCCTCATGAGTGTTGGTCCAAACTAGGCAACCTGCGGGGCCGCCTTGGGGAAACTCGAGGTATCTGGTATATACATGTAGCTTGTCCCATCCGGTCATGGCCTGAGACGAGATACGCACGGCTACTATCAGGGTGTCGGCACACCGGGAGGTCTTGCTGGATTAGTTTTACCTTTGTCGAAATATCTTGAGCACGGGATTCCGAGAATACTCGGGTCTTCCCAATTTTGGAGTTGCGACTCCGCAGATCGTGAACTTGTATGGCCTAAGTTGGGACACCCCTGCAGGGTTTTGAACTTTCGAAAGCCGTGCCCATGGTTATGTGGCAGATGGAAATGTGTTAATATCCAGTTGTACATAACTTGACACCATATCTTTAAGAATACACTACATGTGTGAGTAACCGTGATGGTCTCTTTCCGAAGGGCTTCGGGAAGTGAACATGGTGAGGTTATGCATGAACATGAGTAGCTAGGATCACTTCTTGATCAACTTGGGGACCGTTGGCACATATTCTCATCTCGCTCTGAACTCGTAAGCTAGTTGCTTAGTGCTTGCTGCAAACACTTTATTGCCTCTCCACACCTAAGGCTTTGTTGGTTTTGATACCCGGGAATGGGATTGCTGAGTCCTTGTGACTCACAGTTTACAACTCACACCAGATGCAGGTACCGCCGAAAACGATGCAGGAGATGGTTCAGAACTTCACTGGGAGTTCGATGAAGAGCGTGGTCATTTCTATGTTACGTATCCCGACGATCAATAGTGGTTCCTACTAGGAGTGATCCGTACTTGTGTTGTGGTATCTTTTCTCGTTTGAATTTCGTCCGTAGTTGGACTCTGTGTTATTTGGATGAATGTATGTTATTGTATTTATTGTGTGACATGGCGAGTGTAAGCCAACTATTTTACTCTTTCATCCCTGAACTTTTACATGAGATGTGCAAAGATACCATGCTTGCGATCATTCCAGAATGCGCTTATGTCTCTAAGTCGTGCCTCGACACGTAGGAGATATTTCCCAGATGTCTCCCCGACAACGGCGCCAGAAATTCTTCTTGCTAATTCTCGAGCTTGCATTGTATTCCCTCAAAGAGGAAAGGGGGATGCAGCGCAGTAGAGTAAGTATTTCCCTCAGTTTTTGAGAACCAAGGTATCAATCCAGTAGGAGACCACGCGTGAGTCCCTCGCACCTGCACAAACAAATAAGAAATTCGCAGCCAACGCGATAAGGGGTTGTCAATCCCTTTAAGGTAACTTATGAAAGTGAGATCTGATAGATAGGATAGTTTGATATTTTTGGTATTTTTGGGATATAAGAACAAAATGTAAAAACAACAAAGTAAAGTAGATTGTAGATTGATATGTTGAGAATAGACCCGGGGGCCATAGGTTTCACTAGTGGTTTCTCTCATGATAGCAGAATTCTATGGTGGGTGAACAAATTACTGTCGAGCAATTGATAGAAAAGCGAATAATTATGAGAATATCTAGGCATGATCAGTATATATAGGCATCAGGTCCGTGACAAGTAGACCGAAACAATTTTGCATCTACTACTATTACTCCACACAACAACCACTATCCCGCATGCATCTAGAGTATTAAGTTCATAAGAACAGAGTAATGCTTTAAGCAAGATGATATGATGTAGAGGGATAAACTCAAGCAATATGATATACACCCCATCTTTTTTATCCTCGATGGCAATAATACAATACGTTCCTTGCTGCCCCTGCTGTCACTGGGAAAGGACACCTCAAGATTGAACCCAAATCCAAGCACTTCTCCCATTGCAAGAACTATAGATCTAGTAGGCCAAACCAAACCGATAATTTGAAGAGACTTGCAAGGATATTATAATCATGCATAAAAGAATTCAGAAAAGAACCAAATATTTCTCATAGATAATCTTGATCATAAACCCACAATTCATCGGATCTTGACAAACACACCGCAAAAAGATTACATCGAATAGATCTCTTTGAAGACCGAGGAGAACTTGGTATTGAGATCCAAAAAGAGAGAAGAAGGCATCTAGGTACTAACTATGGACCCGAAGGTCTGTTGTAAACTACTCAAAACTCATGGCGAGGCGATGGTATTGATGTAGAAGCACTCCGTGGAAGAACCCCCCCCCTCCGGCGGAGCTCCGGAACAGGCCCCAAGATGGGATCTCACGGGAACATAAGGTTGTGGCGGTGGAATTAGGGTTTCCTCTGTTGCCTCGATGTTTTCAGGGTACATGGGTAATATAGGTGGAAGGAGGGCATCGGGGGAGCCAGAGGGGGCCCACGAGGGTCGGGGCGCGCCCTGTAGGAGGGGGCGCGCCCTGGACTCTTGTGCCCGCCTCCTTCGTTCCCTCGCGTGTACTCCAAGTCTTCTGTGTTGATATTGTTCCAAAAATAACTCTCGCGAAGGTTTCATTCCGTTTGGACTCCGTTTGATATTCCTTTTCTGCGAAACCCTGAAATAGGCAAAAAAACAGCAATCTGCACTGGGCCTTTGGGTTATTAGGTTAGTCCCAAAAATAATACAAAATTGTATGATAAAGCCCATTAACCATCCAAAACATCATATATAATAGCATGGAACAATAAAAAAATATAGATACGTTGGAGACGTATCAACCGCCACCAAGCCAACTGGCGAGACCCCATTCTTCCTCGTCTACGGAGTTGAGGCAGTCCTCCCTCACGAGGTCAGGCACCGATTGCCGCGAGTCTTGGCATTTGACCAAGCGCAACAAGGCGCCGCGCAGGGGACAGACCACGTGCTGGGTGAGGAGCGCCGGTGCGACACTTCACTCCGAGCAGCAAGATACCAGCAGGCATTGTGGCGGTACCATTGCCGCAACATTCACCCCATGACGCTTGAGGTAGGTGACCTCATTTTAAGGAGGGTCCTCTCCAGAGAAGGACTGCACAAGCTCTCGCCCATGTGGGAAGGGCCATTCAAGATCACCCACATCTCCAGACCTGGCGCTGTGCGCCTGGAAACAGGAGACGGCATCCCCGTCCTGAACGCATGGAATATCCGGCACCTCAGGAGGTTCAACCCATGAAACATGGCCCTTGCGCCTGAGAAGACTAGGCTCCGTGCCTGCGAGGAACAAGGCCCTTGTGCCTGAGAAGACTAGGCTTCGTGTGTGCGGGGAACAAGGCCCTTGCGCCTGAGAAGACTAGGCTCTGAGCCTGCGAGGAACAAGGCCCTTGCCCCTGAGAAGACTAGGCTCCGTGCCTGCGAGGAACAAGGCCCTTGCGCCTGAGAAGACTAGGCTCCGTGCCTGTGAGGAACAAGGCCCTCACGCCCGAGAAGCCAAGGTCCGGTGCCAGTGAAGCAAGGCTCCGGCCTGTGAAGATCTCCGCTCGTGACACTCTCACGTAATAATGAGTGGGGCTATACACGCCCCAGAGTCTCCGGAGAGCCTCCCTCGGGCCTCGGGGGCTCCCTCTCACGTCCTAGTGGCGACACTTAGCTCCACGCTGGTGAGAAGACTAGATTTGGTGCCGGATGCGGCCGTTCATTTGCTTTCTGGAGTTGGCTTGTTCCTATCTTCTCCCATTTATTGAATACTGAAGATTCTGGTGTTCCTCGATTGTTTGGTTTTGATTCCCCTCTGCGGTTCTTCTCTCAAATTCCCTGTGGTTCTTCCCCCGGCTTTCGGGCTAGCCCAGGGAGAGCGGTAGTTGCACGGCGCTCTCCCCGGCGCACCCTCCTCTTTAGCCTTCACGATGTGCCCAAACAGGGGCTCGTAACTGACGCGACCCCCATTCTTATGCCCGTGCCCCACGGGTACCGCGACAAGGGGTGGCCGATCACGCTCGACCCGCGTCAAAGGCCTTGAGAAGTAAAGGATAATAACCTAACGAGTTTTTGCAGCCTCATGAGGAGTCAAACGACACGGGATGAGAGCAATCCCGAATGCATCAAGATAAGTCTCCTCACCCTAAGGACATGTAAAACACGGATCGCATATCAATAGGCAGGAACACTATGGATGGTGCTGAATGTCATGAAGCCACAGTTCATTACATGCCCCCTAGGGATCCATGCTTGCTTGATCAAACGATGCAGGACAAAAGGAGAGAGACTAAGGACGGCTGACAGCGACCCTCGAGGCACGGTTGCTCGCGAGGACCTACGCCCCGGGCTCAGGAAGAGCCCTCTTCATGCTTGACCCGAGCGTGACGACGAGACGACCCAACGCCGCCCTCCAGGTGGGCGCGGAGGCTGTTCATAGCCACCGATGTTGCATCTACCACTGAAGGAGGAGCCACCGTAGCTGAACGAGCTGCGGCCATCGCCCAGGCCAAGCACCTCCCCGCCACCATTGTCTTCAGGGCAGCACTCGGCGCGGCGCCCGTCCTCTCCAAACACCCTCACGAAGAGGGTCGAGTCGTCACCAGACTTGAAGTGAAGGGTGCATCGGCCGCCCAAACCGCGCGCGCGGGCGAACGTCTGCCAGCCTCAGGCCAAAGCCATGGCGCCTGAGGCGGAGAACTCCACCACGACCCACGACACCCTGCTGCAAGAACCATCCGCCTGCAGCCAAAAGCCGCCGGAGCTCGCATCAAGGAGTTCACCGGCCAAGGAGCGCGGGAGCTGGAGCTTGGTGCCGGCTTGGCTCTCTGACCACACGATGAACTCCAGCACCGCCTTCGCCAGGTGGGAATGCGGCTAGGGAGGTCTGACAACCCCAGAGCGCCTCCCTCTGTTCACCGGATCGCCAACGCCACAACGGCCCCAGCCACTCAAGGGACCGCCGCCGCTGCTACCAAGGGCGGCTACGGGCGCTGTGGGGGTTCGCCCACGCCCGCTCGCGGCCCCGACGGGGGTCGCGGCACACTTACGAGGACGGCCTCGCCCTCTTTTAGCTGGTGGTGAGCCAAGCTCCTCCTACTTATTCTTCCCCTTCTCCACGGACGAGTACTTCCTGGGCGGCGCCATGGGCGGTTCGGTCAAGCGAAGGAGCAAGGGGAATGAAGGAAAAAGATGGGAGGCAAGGGCTCAGTCTACCACCCTATTTATAGCCAAAGAAAGGCCAACCACCGGCCCCATAAATGCAGGTAATGGTGGTCCGCTGTGCACGCAGAGACTTGACGGGTCGCGCAGTCACCGAGGCTGCGTGGGGAAGTGGAGACGCCCATGTCCCATCGAGCGCCACGCGTCAAACAAGGCTGCAGGCTTTGGGGCCCGCGGCGCTCCGCACTTGGCCCTTGGATTCGCCATGAAGCCAAGCCCGAGTGCGTCTTGGGCCCGGGGGCTACTGTCGGCGTCCTGGGAACAGGGGTACCCAGACTTGCCTGCCTGCGGCCCAGGGCGTGGCTCACAAGGCGGCCTGGTACGGACCATCACCTTCAGCAACCACTCAAGACCCTCAGTAGGGGCCAAGCCTCGTGAGGGAGACGACACCGGGCATCGCCTAGGGCGGCCTCTCCAGATTGGCTCTTGAGGATCGAAGATATCGAGGCAAGGGGCACCTCGCGAGGTCCTCGTGACGTGAGAAGTGACGACCGATGCCAGGCGGGCGCCAGCGGGCGCAGAGTGCCAGTTTCCTCTTTGGTGCTAAAGGAGCAGGTGCAGGCGAGGAGTCCCGAGGCGTCAGGCAAAGGTTTCCATATCGATGCAACGCGACCAGGACCAATAGGACTGTAGGACGAAGGTCATCGCGGAGCCTACAGTGGTGTCACCATCAGAGCCTTTGGCAGGCGAAGACCACCTTTTGTTAGGATAGCTCTTACTAGCTGTCCCCCTTCAAATTTGGCCGTTGTGGGATTCCTTCCCACTGAATATTGGGGAAGAGGACCCTGGCCACTATAAATAGGGCCTAGCCACCATCATAGAGGGGATGGGATCATCGAAACCTCACAGACACCACAAGCTCACCCGAGCCCAAGAACACCTCTCCTCAGGAGGCAGTTCATCCATGTACTAGTTCTTCCTTTGCCCACAAGGCAATCCACCACACGACACTGGATTAGGGTGTTACACCACAATGGTGGACCGACCCAGTATAAATCTTGTGTCTCTTGTTCATCGAATTTGACGAGCTAGGCCTAGGTTTGTTGAGTAGACGAGCAAGGGCGGAAGGAGAGATCTTCGTGCGCACCCCAGAGTTCAAACCTTAAGGGTTTTGCTGGAACCCGAAATCCAATAAGAACACTTCCGTTCATCCTATAATATTAAGAACTAGGTCAGTAACAATTGTAGGGGAAATGGTTTTATAGCAACATAGAAAATCACCAATGCTTATTTTGAAAAACTGAAGAAACATGTTAATTATGACATATGTTCTCAAAAAGATCAATGTGCAAACGAATTAATTGCTACTGAGACAACAACCAAATTCCGGAACAACAGAAGCTATAATTACAACAATGCTATAAGTTCTTACTCATGTACAATAAATAACAAATTGATCATTTTATGAGGAAGGTAAATATAACCGCAACAACAAAGCGACAGTGTTTGGATGACAACAAATTGATGCAACAGGTGTGTACATGCACAAACTTAGTAACATAGAACTAATAGCACTAAGTCCGTCCACTATGTATTCCAAAAGTGGTGTAAAGACAACTGCCGCTACATCTCGCACCGGTGCCCTGCACTGGTGAGCCGATGCAGCGAAAAAAATCAGGGACCCAGACTCCGGAGCACGTAGTTGCTCTCATGCCCAGTTCCTTCGTGCCATAAAGATTTAGTATTTTACTGCTTGGTTGCTCGGATGTGTGGACCAAAGTTGGCTGCACAAACTGCTGAAGCGGTGCCAAATAATTTTCTAATGGCACCGCTGATGAGATGGCAACAATTTACGGTACTAGGTACAAACTATGACACTCTCTTAGGATGCGTTTGGTTGAAGGTGTGGTATGAATGGGTTGGGACCGTGACAGTGTCTGAATCACATCTAACAAATGATTTGTAACGACAAAAGAGGGTCTAACCTTCTCTGCACATGCCATAAACTTCCTCCTATTGTCCACAGATTCAAACACAACTAGCTTCACGCATGTAGATTGATGGTGACAACGAGCAGATAAATCTTTAGCCAGCCCGCTCCATTCGTTGCCACTGATGGTCCTAGGGAGCTACAAGAGGAAGAAAAGACTCAAATCGACCGGCCGGTAAAAATCCTTCATTCCAAGTCATAGCCCGAGAGAGAGAAGAGAGGCATACCCGGGTGGTGAAGGAGTCGTCACCGGAGGAGGAACCGCTGGAGAGGTCTTTGAAGAAGACCATGGCGACCCCAGTGGTAGGACGCGAGACGACAAGAGTGAGAGCGGCTATAGCTTAGGAAGGAAGGAAGGAAGGAGGAAACATGGGAAATTTGACTTGTGGTCGGGGAGAAAAGGGGGTGGGTGTCGGTGTCAAAACTGGCAGATCTCGGGTAGAGGGTCCCAAACTGTGCGTCTGAGGATCAATGGTAACAAGAGACATGGGACACGATGTTTTACCCAGGTTCGGGCCCTCTCTACCGAGGTAATACCCTACTTCCTGCTTGATTGATCTTGATGAATATGATTACAAGAGTTGATCTACCTCGAGATCGTAATGGCTAAACCCTAAAAGCCTAGCCTATGAGATTGCTATGATTCTGTTGTTCTCGTCCCTACGGACTAAACCCTCCAGTTTATATATGCACCGGAGGGACCTAGGGTTGTACATGATTATCTTGCAGAGGAAGGAAAGTATTACACCCGGACTCTAAACTAGCTATTTTACACACGGGGAGTCCTATCCGGATATGGGAGACAGTCTTCATCGATAATCTTCACGGCCCACCAGTCCGCCCATAGTGAGTGATCCGGCCACGTGAGGACCCCCTAATCCAGGACTCCCTCAGTAGCCCCTGAACCAGTCTTCGATGACGACGAGTTTGGCTGACACACAGTCTTCGACATTGCAAGGCGGGTTCCTCCTCACGAACATATTTGAAGAAATATTCCTTACAAAAGGTACTGTGTCCGGCTCTGCATGGTTAGTACAACCCTTAGCTTCGAAGGAAAGGTATCAAAAAACGGTTATTTTGTCTTTACTGACAACCTTTCAGCAAAGCGTCACATCTGTGCCTTTAACACATATCGAACCATTTTCTTGGCCTCGGTTCCCCATTTGGAGGTATAGCCTCATTGGCACGTCTTATCAAAACAGAGATCGTGCCCGCTTATTACGGGATCCTTATCAACGTGACGTGAGCATCTTAACCGTGCCTTATGCACGACCTCGTTGGGAACCGCCGAGGTTTACGGCTGGTGTCGGGGGCGTTCAGTATTCACTACTTATAAAAGGATCCAAAGTTTTACCCTTTATCCCCACGCTCTCCTCAAGCCCTAGCATACCAATCTCCTCAGCCTCTAGCATCCACATCTCTTGCGCCCTCAATCCTCAACACCTCCACAACCGCGGCCGTATCCAACAATGGCTAGTTCCGGCTCCAAGGGCAAGTGGGAGGCATCTTCGATCACGGAGAAGACCATGAAGAGCCTCCGGAGCGCGGGCTATCTAGCCGAGGCACATCGGGTCCCCGAAAAGGACCAAGTGATTCCCGTCCCTAAGGCGGGTGAGAGGGTTGTATTCCTCTCACACTTCATTCGGGGGTTAGGATTACCCATTCACTCCTTTATACAGGGCCTTCTATTCTTCTACGGGCTATATTTCCATGATCTAGCCCCGAATTCAATCCTTCACATATCTGCTTTTATAGTGGTGTGTGAAGCGTTCCTTCGAATCCCCCCACACTTTGGCCTCTGGCTCAAAACCTTCAATCTAAGCCGAAGGTGGTCGGCAGGCAGCATGCTGAGTGCGGAGGTGCTATGAGAAGCAAAATCCCCAATGCTACCTGGCCTAAGGGGGCGTTCGTGGAGATGAACAAGATTTGGTAGCAGGAGTGGTTTTATATCATAGAGCCCCGCGACACCAAGTGGGCGGCCGCTCCTGCATTCAGATCCAGACCCCCGGAGAGCCTAACCTCCTGGAACGGTAAGGGTCCGAATTGGGGATCCCAGACAAAGGTGCTAGCCCTCCAAAAATGCATCTTCGATATGATTTCCAATGGCACCCAGCTTACCAACATGGTCCAGACAATTCTTGCCCGTCTCATCCTCCCTTGCCAGCCCCGGGGCTCCTATCTATGGGAGTTCAATCCGGAGGGGCCCCGACCCTTGAAGCGCCTCTTTGGCTCTACGCACAAAGACATCTTGAAGCACCTCTTCAAGGCCCAGAAGGGGTGGCCGGTGGAGTCTGAAGACAAGGGCTTTAACACTGAGCTCATAGCATCAGAGGTATTTGAGATTTCTACTGAACATATATCCCTTCCCTGTTTTAATTATAACAGGAGCTGGAGTTTTTTGCGTTCAACCCAGGTCTAGAAGAAAAAGGCGGAGCAGATCAAGTGTCTGGCTCCCCTACCAGAAGACCCAGAGTCGCCTCACGCGACGGAGATGTTGATTCCGGTGCCGTACAAGGCACCGGAGAAGAAGGCCGAGAAGAAGGGAAGGAGGTCAAGAGCGACCCCCACCCCGCTGGCCCTACGTACACAAGGTCCGAGGAAATAGTCTTCCAACTCTCTCCCGAAGAAGAAGAGGAGGAGGAAGAAGAAGAAGGCTCCCCCGTCCTAGCCAAGGGGAGGAAAAGAGCGGCCCCTACTTATGCAGGCACGGCCGCGCCTAGGAAGAAGCTAACACTTCATGTCAGTTCGGACTCATCATCCGAACACAGTTATCGGGTTCAGCCCAGGATCAAGCCTCCGACCGAATCGTAAGTATTCAGAACTGTTATGTTCAGAAGATTTTCTTTCTTTTGGCATCTTATATGTAGTTTACCTTTATATAGCTCTCCGCGCGACATCCCCATGGCTTCACTTTCCTAAGGGAACTGCCTGGCACCCACAGAGAGGGAGAGCGGTACGCCTGCGTGGGGCTCATCGCCCACCGTAGGGGATACCGAAGCATCCTCCCTACCAACTCCCCCTGTTCTAGCAGGCGGGAGTGGGGCAGATGAGAGAGCGTCCGAGGTCAATCCCTCAGCCGCGGTCGACCAGGGGGAGCGATCCCCATGGAGATCGAAGTTGGGGGCCCAAACAATCCTGGGCCCCACCAAACACTGCTCCGGAGTCCCGTACGACTCCGGAATCAAGGGTTGAGCCCCCTATAATGGGGGAGGGAGCGACTGCTCCTGCGGGCGCCTACCATCAATCCGGAGGCGCCGAACACTCTCAAAGGAGCACTGCAAAGTGCTTCCATCGTGGAGGAACATCGCACTCTGATGAGTACGGTCATGGGGAAGATTCAGTCCGTCAAAGGCGGACTGAACGAAGCCTTCAACCGCCTAATAATGGGCTTTGAGGTATGTAATGTAATGTTCTATAAAGAGAACTTTTTTTTATAACCGGTCTATTCTCATAATATTATAAGAATAATATTCTCATAACACTTCCGCACTGCAAGCATAACGCGAGGGCACTGCAACAAAACGAAAGGTGAACTTCGTTTCGAAAAAACTGTACGTGTTGTTTTTTGTGTACCTTTTTTGCTCTAGTTTTTTAACCGTTTATCGGAATTATGCGTGTAATATACCGTTGAAAAGCTATGGAGTAGACGCAACTCCGCCATGTTTAACACTTCTCAAAATTCATCATAGTTTAAGAGAAGTTTCGAAAATCGTGCGGCTCACAATGAATGACAGCGAGCGTTTTTTCACGTTTTCTTCTAAACCGCTCGCCGGAATGAATCAAATGATATACCGTTGGATAAATATCGTCGATGCGCATCTTTTTCATATGTATTGTTTTCTCTAATTCGTTACGGTCTAAGAGCAGTTTTGAATTTAACAAATCGCGGAATTATGTTTTTTTGAATTTTTTCTATTTTCGGTACTGTTCTAGCTTCAGTTTTTTAACCGTTTGTCGAAACGAGGCGTGTGATACGCCGTTGGAAAGCTACGAATGAGGCGCAAGTTTCATATGTTGAAATGTTTTTGAGATTCCTTACGGTTTTTCGTTAATTTTGAAAATCGTGCGGCTGACTACGAGAGGCAGCGGCCGTTTTTCACAAAAAATTTACAAACCGCTGGTCGAAATGATCCAAACGATACACGTTTGGAAAGATATCGCCGAGACGCTACTTTTTCATGTAGAACAGTCCCTCTAATTCATTACGGTTTTAGATCAGTTTTGAAATTACAAAAACGCGGACACTCTGTTTTTCGCGACACCAAAATCAACGAGTGAACCGCATCGGACAGAAAAGCGCACTGCTTCAAACAGAAAACCGCACTGCATCGTACAATCAATTGAACTTCATGATTTATTTTGTTAGACGTAGATTTTTCTCACAGTAGTTTTGTTGTCTTTTTTCCAACTTTTTTTTCGAACGAAAGTGGACCGCAACACTCCCGAAAGTGAAGCGGAACACTACCAAAAGTGAACCTCATGATTTGCTGTTGTCTTTTTTCGTACTAATTTATTTTTTACATGCGTAGACCGGGCGAGTGGACCACATGGACTGAGAAAGCGAACCACATGCAATGAGAAGTGAGCTGCTTTCCGAGCTGTTTTTGTTTCGGATCACCAAGTGAACCACGAAGGAGTTTTATGGAGAACTTCGTGAGAGAACAAAATGAGCTTCTTTGAGATGTTAACTGCACTGCATAATGCACTCATCAACAAGAAAAACGACACTTGAGTACCCCACTAGTTAACTGCACCGCATAATGCGTAACCATTTTTCTAAAATGAAATCAAAATGAACTGCACCAAAACAATACACCCATTTTGTTTATTGTACAATACACACTTCACTGCAAAATTGAAGATTCTATGGTTGCTAATGGTTCTAAACTTCTCATTTTTTGCAGTTGCTTGACCATGGAGGGTAAACCCGTCGCCCTCTCACAGTGCCTCCATACTTCATCGACGACCCAACTGAGCTACAACCAAGAGAACCTGCACTTGTGGACATCAGGTGGAAACAAAACTCAACAAACACTAGGTGGAGGCGCAAGGTGAGGCATCTCGAAACCGAATTAGATGTAGCGAGGAGGAGAGGTGTTCTGTACTTCATGCAAAGTCGTACTGCCCTGCAGACTCGGGGACCAACAACACATAAAAAATTGAAAAATAACATGCATTAGGGGGGATGGCGAACTACACATGCGCCACTGATGAGCTGCATCTCGTCGGCAGGCTGATAGCATCTCAACTGCATCGGGCGCTGAGGTCAACTGCACAGCCGTAGTTTTGTGGACTATCTAGCTGTGGTCGCCGGGGACGGACCAGAAGGATAAGGTCGGCCCTGACCCGCTGGATGCCGCCATCGGCGGACGAGTAGGGGAGGAGAGGGCCATGGGGGGCTCACCGGATCTGGGAGGAGAGGGCCAGGGTGACCTCGGCGCGCGGAAGGGGTGGTGCGGTCCCCAATGGCAGCATGTGGTCGGCCGTCAGAGAGAGGCGGGGCGGCCGAAGGAGAGAGGTGGGGTGGCCGGTGCGGTGGAGCACGCGGGGGTCAGCAACGTCCGCACCTCGATCCCGAATCCTACAAGCGTGGCAGGGAGAGCTCTGCCCGGATCCATCGATAGGGAGATGTGCATCAGGACGAGGGGGTGGGGGAAGGGAAGAGGACTTGGGCACCACGGCGGCGCTAGCTGAGGCCCGGCCTGGTGGGCGAGAGGAAGGTGGCTAGGGCGGCGGGGCTGGATCCGTCGTAGGGGAGGCGCCGGGGGGCAGGAGAGGGCGCATCGGGGCGGTGGAGGGAGGTGGGAGGAGGCAGCGGTGGCAGGGTGCTTTGGCGAGAGACAGAGAAAGACGGCGACGGCTGCGGCCCGGATTTGGAGGTGGATGTGGAGGTCGTGGTGGAGACCACGCTGGCCGGCTCGTGGGGGTGGGGGATCCCAGCGGAGAAGAAGGTGGGGATACGGCGCTAGTGGCTGCCGACGACGGCGGTAGAAGGTGAGGAGGATTGGGGTTGGTCTGGTCAGATGGGAAAGGAGACGGAGAGACAAAGGTGGGAGGAGGTGCCTCTCGTGGGCACGAGTGTGGGAGCCTAGGAGGAGTGGGGTTGGGTTTCGGGCTAGGGTTGTGGGCACGGGTTGTGGTGGGTTGGTCGTGGGTGTACAGAGTGTTATGAGAATAAGGCCTTTGTTATGAGAATAAGGTCTTAAGGGGTGTTATGAGAATAGACCCACCCTATATATATATGAAAAAGTCCAAAATAAACCCTGAACTTGTAGACGAAAGCTAAATCAAACCTTGAACATTCAATCCCTGAAATCAGCACACCAAACTCTTCGATCCCGGTCTATTTTAAACCTTGAGAGTATTTCGCTGGTATTCGCTGACGTGCAAATTTAAATTGGGCCGGGCCATTAGATCAGCCGCTTGCGCGCCTGCTCTGCTGTGCGTTTTCTATCGTTTTTCTTTCGGGTTTTCTTTATATTCGTTGGCTTTCTTTGGTTTTTTTTCCCTTCCTTATATTTTTCTTTTCAAATACATTATGTACATTGTCACGCTCTGCCATTATTACGCTTTCAACATTTTTCAAATATAGTATACACATTAGTACACACATGAAACATTTTTTGATGCACTTTCGACATTTTTCAAATACATTATGTACATTTTTAAAAATACATGTTTACAACATTATTTGAATATACAGTAACATTTTTCCAAATACATGTTTAACATTTTTTAAATGACAATAAACTTTTTATCAAACTATGCAAACATTTTTTTACATTGTTTAAAAATGTGCTCCCATTTTTAAAATCAAATATTCAGGCTTCAATTTTTTTCAGGTTTTAAAATTAGTTCTTATTTTTTTCAAAACATCTTTATGTTTCAAAAAGTGTTCCCATTTTTGAAAAGTTGTTCATTTTTTAAGAAGTACTCCCTTTGTAAAGAATTGTAGAAGTGTTTAGATCATCATATTTCTTTACGGAGGGAGTATTCAACATTTTTCTCAAACATTTGTTCAGGTTCCAAAAGTTGCTCCCATTTTTAATTTTTTCAGAGAGTGTTTGCATTTGCATTTTTTAGTTTTGTTCAGGTTTCAAAAATAATCCACTGTTTTTTGAAAAACATTATGTTTAAAAAAGTGTTTAGTTTTTCGAAATTCATTTAGTTTCCAAAAGTTGTTCATTATCACATATTGTTTACGTTTCCATATTTAATTTCCCTTAAAAATGTTTCTTCCTATCCCACAAAAAAAATTTCTTCAGACTTTGGAGTTTGGTACTAATAACTTCAGGCCTCTTTTTAAATTAGTATAGTAGTCATTTATTCTGGTGGCTTGCGCTATTAGGTAAACAACTCCATGTCGCATGCTCGACTCCCCGTCGGCCACTTTATTTTATATTATATACGTCGCACATTATGATAAATGGAAAAGAAACTCGCGTCGTCACATGGTGGGCCGTCCCTGTGCGATCAACTGTTGACTATTTTTTTGGTATTTTTATTACACGTCGCATATATTACAAAAAAGAAATAAAAATAGACTGAACAAAAATGAAAAAATAATCCCGCTTCGTGCCTATTGGGCCGGCCCAGTCGTGTGCACAGTCAACAATCTCGGGATTCAACCCGCCACATCCACAATCCCTGTTTGAAAACGCTCTCAAGGTTTAAAATAGACCGGGATCGAAAAATTTGATGTGCTGATTTCAGGGATTGAAAGTTCAAGGTTCGATTTAGCTTTGATCGATGAGTTCAAGGTTTATTTTAGACTTTTTCCATATATATATGTAGCTAGTAGCTCCTGATGCTTTGTTTGATTCTGAACAGAATCATACAAGGCATCCATGTTTATAACAAATGATAGAGCTAAACTATGAATTTGGTGCTTGAGCAGGCTGCGCTAGTTACGGTGTCTGCCCACGCCGCAGAGGTTTCCGAGCTAAATCGGAAACTTGGACTAGCCAATGAGGATCTCGACCACGTCAACAAGTGTTTTGATGGAACACAAGGTATGCGGGTTTAGGAAATCTGGATTTTGGACGCACTATATGTCTGAACATGAGCTAATACATGTCATATACTTCTTGTGAAACAGTTGAAGCAGCTGCGGTCGTGGCTCTAAAGGGCGAACTTGCCACGGCCAAAGAGGAGGCCGAGCGAGTAAGACATCCACTGATAAAGCGGTGCCGACCTGGAGGCCGAGAAGGCCCTGCGTCAACAGCATGAGGCGCGGGTGACCGAAGTCGAGGCTGAGCTCCAAGATGTGATTCGCAAATGCAATACCTTGGAGAAGGCGAATTCGGAGCAAGCGGTCAAACTTGCTACAGCAGTTAATGCTGCCAAGGAAGCGCGAACGACGCCGCACGATGCTCTGGAGGAGATTAAACAAGCGCGTCAGATAGCAGCTGGTAAGGTTTTTCTCTTGTAGAGCATCTTCGGAGGTCAGAGGTATCTTGGGCTGACACGATTGTGGAGTTCTCCAGGCGTGTTTGCGGATCTCCCAAAGAGCATTGCCGCCGCCGCCCAATACTTCCATGATCAAAAGGGGAACAACATGGAGAAGCTATTTTGGTCGCAGTTCCTTGCGCCCAACCATCCGGTGCCCCTCAACGACCAGATGAAGGAGTTGCTTGAGCTGCACAACATGGAGAGTTTGCCAATGAAGGAGTTGATAGTCTGGCTATGTCCTGATGATCCGATCTTGAGTAGTTACTTCGGATTGGTGAAGAGGCTCGTCGATGCGAGTCTGTGGGTCGACGCTGTTAAGCGTTCGGCCTGCATAGAGGGTGCTCGGATGGCCTTTGCCCGCATGAAGGTGCATTGGGCGAAGATGAAGGCCGTAGAAATAGCCACCGCTGGCCCTCTAGAAGGCAAGGATCATCGTAGACCGGAAAGATATTTTCACGATGTCCTAGAAGGAGCCCGCCTTGTAGAGGGACAATGCTCAAAAGATATAGCCTTTGAGTTATTTGTATTCGGGTTGTAAGGACTAAGCCAATGTGCCGATGTATATAAATTTTGCACTTTTATATTAATGAGTGACTTTTCCCTCCCGTGCGACTATTTATGTAAATCTGAAAGTTTCCGGTCGTCGGCTTCAGCCCCCATGTAAATATTACAGGGGCGTTCGGTAAAACGCAGGAACACTCTTTATCCAACGTCTTGGTCCGTATAGGAGGTGTCTGCGTAGCGAACCAGGCAATCAAACTATGCGGCTTTATTGCTTTCACTTAGCCATAGGAGCTTGACTAGTGGGGCTAAGTACTAGCCCCTCGTGCGTACCAGGCTTATCGAAATATAGTGCCTTTTTGACGCGACTAGGTGAAGACCGGCCCCTCGTATAACATGGAGTGTATTGCTATCGATCATAGTATAACACTAGGTCACCGAATCGCTTGACCAGCTCTCGCTTCATCATGACAGTCACTTTTCAGCTTTCTCTACTGAGGTACTTGATCGGACGAACCAGAAGCACAATCGCAGTAGTTCGCCCTTTACTACCTTAGCCGAACAATGCGGAACGTAAGGTAGCAAGCACAGGAGCCGAGCAACCCAACTATTGACCAAAGACATGATTCAGAGCTGATGCATATAACGTAATATCCGGGACACCGAACAATTCCCTATAGGTGTTCGGACTTTTGTAGGCGTGCCAGGCTGAATACAGCCCCTGGTATAAAGTCCAGGTATTAGGGCATACGCGGCGATCTTTCTTGGGGGTAGAGAATACAGGTGGTGAAAAAAAACCAAATGAATTGGAACCAAACCGCCTTTTTTATATCCCGTTTAATACGGCGAGCCGTGAGGTTACAGATAGCACCAATAACAGCCTCTGGCATTTGACATGCCAACAAAAATAAAAAAATAAAAGAGTAAAAAGGTTTGCACAGAGCCCTAATCTATGGGAAAGGAATTTCTACCAGTGGCACTACTGCTCGTCTGCGCCTTTTTCTCCATGGTAATTTGTCCTTGAGAAGGAGAGTTGTAATGGCCGCGTGTAAAAAAGAAAAGGGAAGCGAGGAAAAGAGTACCCTGTTGGGCCATAAACAATGCGGGTTTTTAAATAAACCTGTAGAAGATATTTGAGAGAGTCCGAATAGGGTCAAGCCGAACTCTGTACTAAAGAAGTGTTGTATGCCCCTATTGCCGCCCAAGGTATTTTAAGGGCATAATTGTGTACGCGAGGTACATAAGCTGCTACCTTATGGGGCATTCAATCGGGGCACAACTACTAATCGAGCTCAGGTTCCTCCGAGCTTCTGCATTCTAGTGCGGACCAGGCACATTTAGCCGTATCAGTAGTCTTGACGACTGATGAGCTGTTCAGCCTAAATAGGCCGCTTTGGACTTCGGTCACTAGGGCCGTAGTGTATTCCTCCGTGCGGAGGGAATGCTCCATGTTTCCATTGACCGTGATAACGCCACGTGGTCCAAGCATTTTGAGCTTGAGGTAGGGATAATGCGGGACTGCGTTGAAGCGGGCGAAGGCTGTGATGTCTACTACACAACCATCTTCTTGTAGACGTTATTGGGCCTCCAAGTGCAGAGGTTTGTAGGACAGTAGCACATTTCCCTCAAGTGGATGACCTAATGTTTATCAATCCGTGGGAGGCATAGGATGAAGATGGTCTCTCTCAAACAACCATGCAACCAAATAACAAAGAGTCTCTTGTGTCCCCAACAAACCCAATACAATGGTAAATTGTATAGGTGCACTAGTTCGGCGAAGAGATGGTGATACAAGTGCAATATGGATAGTAGATATAGGTTGTTGTAATCTGAAAATATGAAAACAACAAGGTAACAAGTGGTAAAAGTGAGCATAAACGGTGTTGCAATGTGTAGAAACAAGGCATAGGGTTCATACTTTCACTAGTGCAAGTTCTCTCAACAATAATAACATAACTGGATCATATAACTATCCCTCAACTTGCAACAAAGAGTCACTCCAAAGTAACTAATAGCGGAGAACAAATGAGGAAATTATGGTAGGGTACGAAACCACCTCAAAGTTATTCTTTCTGATCGATCTATTCAAGAGTCCGTAGTAAAATAACACGAAGCTATTCCTTCCGTTCGATCTATCATAGAGTTCGTACTAGAATAACACCTTAAGATACAAATCAACCAAAACCCTAATGTCACCTAGATACTCCATTGTCACCTCAAGTATCCGTGGGCATGATTATACGATATGCATCACACAATCTCAGATTCATCTATTCAACCAACACAAAGTACTTCAAAGGGTGCCCCAAAGTTTGTACCAGATAGTCAAGATGAAAACTTGTGCCAACCCCTATGCATAGATTTCCAAGGCCATAGAACCCGCAAGTTGATCACCAAACATACATCAAGTAGATCATGTGATATCCCATTGTCACCACAGATAAGCACATGCAAGACATACATCAAGTGTTCTCAAATCCTTAAAGACTCAATCCGATAAGATTACTTCAAAGGGAAAACTCAATTCATCACAAGAGAGTAGATGGGGAGAAAACATCATAAGATCCAACTATAATAGCAAAGCTCGCGATAAATCAAGATTGTGCCATCTCAAGAACACGAGAGAGAGAGAGAGAGAGATCAAACACATATCTACTAGTACATACCCTCAACCCCGAGGGTGAACTACTCCCTCCTCCTCATAGAGAGGACCGAGATGATGAAGGTGGCCACCGGAGAGGGATTCCCCCCTCCAGCAGGGTGCCAGAACGGGTCTAGATTGGTTTTCAGTGGCAACAGAGGCTTTCGGCGGCAGAACTCTCGATCTAGGTTATTTTCTGGAGGTTTCTGTATTTATAGGATTTTTTGGCGTAGGGCACAAGTCAGGGGGGTCTCCGAGCTGTCCAAGAGATAGGAGGGCGCCCAGGGGGGTGGGCGCGCCCCCCACCCTCGTGGGCAGCCCGTGACTCTCCTAGCCCAACTCTTTTACTCCGAGGGCTTGTTTTGGTCCATAAAAAATCATCAAAAATTCGCACGTCAATTGGACTCCGTTTGATATTCCTTTTCTGTAAAACTCAAAAAAAGGAAAAACAGAAACTGACACTGGGCTCTGGGTTAACAGGTTAGTCCCAAAAATCATATATAAGTGTATATAAAAGCCCATAAAACATCCTAGAAGGATAATATAATAGCATGGAACAAAAAAAATTATAGATACGTTGGAGACGTATCAGGCCATTCTTCCGAGTAGTGCATGATAGCCACTACGGAATGGAGCGATCTTAAAGATTAGCTCTTTGCTTCGGAAGTTATCGGGGGAACCGAATACAACCTCCAATGTTAATGACCCCGTGCAGCGGGCTTCGACGTCTGGAATCACTCCTTTAAAGGTAGTGCTGCTAGGCTTAATTCTTGACGGGTCGATCCCCATCTTGCAGACAGTGTCCTGATATATCAAATTGAGACTACTGCTGCCGTCCATAAGGACTCGGGTAAGATGGTATCCGTCTATTATGGGGTCGAGCACTAAGGCCGCCGAACCTCCGTGACAGATACTTGTTGGGTGATCCCTACGATCAAAGGTGATCGGGCAAGCCAACCATGGGTTGAACTTGGGGGCGACAGGCTCGACCGCGTATACGTCCCGGAGTGCTCACTTGCGCTCCCTCTTGGGGATGTGGGTGACGTAGATCATGTTCACCGTTTTTACCTCTGGTGGAAATTTCTTCTGCCCCCTGTGTTCGGCTGGCGAGGTTCGTCCTCGTCTTCACTCCGGGGTCCTTTTCCCTTGTGTTCGACGTTTAGCTTGCCGGCCTGCTTGAAGACCCAACAACTATGGTTAGTGTGATTTGCAGGTTTGTCAGGGGTGCCATGGATCTGGCAGGACCTGTCCAGTATCTTGTCCAAGTTGGATGGAATATCCCTGTTTCCTTTAAATGGCTTCTTCCATTGACCGGGCCTGGAGCCACTGAATCCAGCGTTTACCGCTATATCTTCTGTGTTTCCAGTGTTGTTTCGGTGCTTGTTTTTATTGCGCATGGCTTCCCATTGCCGTCCCTGACTTCAGATGTGCTAGGATCGCTGGTGCTGTTGCTGCTAAGAGCCAGCCAGCTTTCCTCGCCCGCGCAAAAGCGGGTCATGAGTGTAGTTAGGGCTGCCATTGTTCTCGGCTTCTCCTAGCCGAGGTGTCTAGCCATCCATTCATCCCGGACGCTGTGTTTGAATGCCGCTAAGGCTTCGGCATCCGAACAGTCTACAATCTGGTTCTTTTTAGTTAAGAACCGATTCCAAAGCTTACGGGCTGACTCCCCGGGCTGGTGGATTATATGACTTAGATCATCAGCATCTGGGGGCCCGACATAAGTCCCCTGAAAGTTGCCCCGAAAAGCATCCTCAAGTTCTTCACAGCTTCCTATAGAATTCTCCGTGAGGCTATTTAGCCAGTGCCGAGCTGGTCCTTTCAGCTTGAGCGGTAAGTATTTTATGGCGTGGAGATCATCTCCCCGAGCCATGTGTATGTGAAGAATAAAGTCTTCTATCCATACTGCGGGATCTGTTGTTCCATTGTATGCCTTGATGTTTACGGGTTTAAACCCTTCTGGAAATTCATGATCCATCATCTCATCGGTGAAGCACAGAGGGTGTGAGGAACCCCTGTATTTTGCCATTTCGTGGCGTAGTTCGGATGGTATTGGTGTCCGGTGCTGACACCAAACCGGGATGTGACCGGTCTGTTTGGCTTCATAGCCACCGCCCCGTGTGTGTGTACGTTCCCTTGGTCCGTAGATTGATCTAGTCTGGTCATCCTTTTTATTCAGGTCCTGCGTAGGTCGTACTTATGAGCCCGCGCCACTGTATCCTTGCCTTTACGGTGAGTAGGTGCGGGCTTGTGTACGGCGTTACTGGCCAATTTGTCCCGTCCACGGGGTGGTCGGTCTGGTCGATCGGCCTAATCATACTTCGGTGGAATCGGCACTGGGGCCTCGTCGTCGAATTTGGGCAGCAACTTGCGCTTAGGATAGCTCTTTGTTTGGCCTTTAGAGGCATATAGTTCTTCAGCGTCTAGCATGTCGTTCCATCTGTCGTTGAGCATATCTTGTTTTGCTCTAAGCCGCTGCTGCTACTTCTTCAGGCTTCACGTGGTAGCAATAAGCAGCTGTTGGAAGTGCTTATGTTCGAGCGGTTCTTCGGGGACGATGTATTCTTCATCTCCCAGACTAATGTCCTCTTCGGAGACATGTTGATAACCGCTGTCGTCCGTGTCGCTGTGATCGGTTAGCGGTTTGTTTGGACTATGTTCTCCATCCTTCCGTTCGTCCTACTCTATCGCTGGTTCCACGGTGTCATCTGCTTGTTCTGGATCGTCATTGTCATTAGTGACAGTGTTGCTCTTTTTCCCTTTACGGGATCGAGATTGTTGCTTCTGACGTTGGCATTTGGGAAGTTCATCGACGGGCTTGTCCTGCTCTAGATTGGTATCGCCGTCACCCTACTTTTCATGAGGTGTGTCCACCATGTATACATCGTATGTAGAAGTAGTCGTCCACCACCCGGGAGCGGGCGGGTTTGTACTTAGATCGGCTTCGGCATCGTGGTCCATCCCGTCGATGTCTTCGGAAGCGTAATCTAATAGGTCGGTTAAGTCCTATGTTGGGTGGGGAGCGAAATCCCCTGTTCTCAGCCTCCATGTTGAACTGGGCATAATTCGGCTAAGGATCCTCATTTAGAGAGAGAAATTTTAGTAGGCCCGGTGCTTCATCTAAAGGCGAGTTCTGGGCATGTGATTGGATATCGGCAGGGTTGAGTTTGGCGACAGCCGCTCGATCGAGCCCAAAATATGCAGATCCAGAGAGTTTGGAACTTGTTGATGGAAATGAGTCCGGAGATCTGATGAGCGAAGTCCCGCTCAAGGCCAGACCTATGTGCGGCTCAAGCGCCGATGAGTTTGTGATCCGTGGCAGGGTTAATCTTCTTGTCCTCGGATGAAGTGACATGCTCTGGATCTAAGGCCAGAGCTGGTGTAAGTGTTACCCACTGTATGGGGTTTTATGGAAGATCTAAGTCATGTTCATCATGGTGGCAGGGAGCATCTGCCATGGGTGTGAATTCGTTGAAGATCAAATCTCCTCGGACGTCAGCAACATAGTTTAAGCTTCCAAACCTGATCTGGTGACCAGGGGCATAGCTGTCAACCTGCTCGAGGTGGCCTTCAGTGTTGGCGTGAAGCACGAAGCCACCAAACATGAAGAGATAGCCGGGGAGAAAACCTCCCTCGGTGGTGGCGTCGTTGGTGACGAAGCAAGCCATTGATCCTTCCGTCGATGACACAGTGGAACTCTCAATGAAAGCACCGATGTTGGTGTCAAAATCGGCAGATCTCGGGTAGGGGGTCTGATACGTCTCCAACGTATCTATAATTTTTTATTGTTCCATTCTATTATTTATGATGTTTTGGATGTTTAATGGGTTTTGTCATACACTTTTATATTATTTTTGGGACTAACCTACTAACCCAAAGGCCCGGTCCAGATTGCTGTTTTTTCCCCTATTTCAGGGTTTTACAGAAAAGAGATATCAAACGGAGTCCAAACGGAATGAAACCTTCGGGAGAGATATTTTTGGAGAAAATCACGCACGAGAGACTTGAGAACCATGGAGTAGGGTTTCTTGTTTGCTTGTGGGAGGGTGGGGGGCGCCCCCCTAGGGCGCGGCCCCCCTAGGGCGCGCCCCCTGCCTCATGGGTCCCACGTATGCCCCCCAGTGCCCTCCTTCCTCCTATATATGCCTATGTACCCCGAAACCATCAGAACAACAGATAAAACCCTAGTTCCACCGCCGTAACCTTCTGTTCCCATGAGATTCCATCTTGGGGCCTGTTCCGGAGCTCCACCGGAGGGGGGATCTTCCACGGAGTGCTTCTACATCATCATCATCGCCTCACCATGAGTTGTGAGTAGTTTACTACAGACCTTCGGGTCCATAGCTAGTATCTAGATGGCTTCTTCTCTCTCTTTGGATCTCAATACAAAGTTCTCCTCAGTCTTCGAGGAGATCTATTCGATGTAATCTCTTTTTGCTGTGTGTTTGTCGAGATCCGATGAATTGTGGGTTTATGATCAAGATTATCTATGAGAAATATTTGGTTCTTCTCTGAACTCTTTATGTATGATTATAATATCGTTGCAAATCTCTTCGAATTATTGGTTTTGTTTGGCCTACTAGATCTATAGTTCTTGCAATGGGAGAAGTGATTGGCTTTGGGTTCAATCTTGCGGTGTCCTTTCCCAGTGACAGTAGGGGCAGCAAGGCACGTATTATATTGTTGCCATCGAGGATAAAAAGATGGGGTTTATATCGTATTGCTTGAGTTTATCCCTCTACATCATGTCATCTTGCTTAAGGCGTTACTCTGTTCTTATGAACTCAATACACTAGATGCATGCTGGATAGCGGTCGATGCGTGGAGTAAAAGTAGTAGATGCAGAATCATTTCGGTGTACTTGTCTCGGACGTGATGCATATATATAATGATCATGCCTAGATAGTCTCATAATTATTTGCTTTTCTATCAATTGCTCGACAATAATTTGTTTACTCGCCGTAGAATATCGCTATCATTAGAGAAGCCACTAGAGAACACTATGGCCCTCGGGTCTATTCTCAACATATCAATCTACATCTACTTAATTTTTCCGCTTTTACTTTCTATTCTTATAACCAAAAATACCAAAAATATCAAACTATCATCTCTATCTGATCTCACTTTCATAAGTGACCATAAAGGGATTGACAACCCCTTATCACGTTGGATACTAAGTTCTTATTTGTTTGTGCAGGTGCGAGGGACTCGCGCGTGGTCTCCTACTGGATTGATACCTTGGTTCTCAAAAACTGAGGGAAAGACTTACGCTACTGTGCTGCATCTCCCTTTCCTCTTCGAGGGAATACAACACAAGCTCGAGAAGTAGCAAGAAGAATTTCTGGCGCCGTTGCCGGGGAGGCTTACGCAAAAGTCATATACCAAGTACCTATCACAAACCCTTATCCTTCGCATTACATTTTTTGCCTCTTGTTCCCCCCCCCCCCCACTTCACCCTTGCCGTTGTATTTGCCCTTCTTCTGCCGTGTGTTTATCGTTCGCTTGCTTCTTGTTTGCTTGTGTGTGTTGGATTGCTTGCTTGTCACTATGGCTCAGAACAATACCAAATTGTGTGACTTCTCCAATACCAACAATAATGATTTTATTAGCACTCTGATTGTTCCTATTACTGATGCTAAATCTTGTGAGATCAATGCTGCTTTGTTGAATCTTGTCATGAAAGATCAATTCTCCGGCCTTCTTAGTGAAGATGCCGCTACCCATCTAAACGACTTTGTTGATTTGTGTGATATGCAAAAGAAAAGGGATACGGATAACGATATTGTTAAATTGAAGTTATTTCCGTTTTCACTTAGAGATCGTGCTAAAACTTGGTTTTCCTCTTTGCCTAGAAATAGTATTGATTCGTGGAATAAGTGCAAAGATACTTTTATATCTAAGTATTTCCCTCCTGCTAAGATCATGTCTCTTAGAAAGGATATTATGAATTTTAAGAAACTAGATCACGAGCATGTTGCACAAGTTTGGGAGAGAATGAAATTAATGATACGTAATTGCCCTACACATGGTTTGAATCTATGGATGATTATTCAGAACTTTTATGCTGGCTTGAATTTTGTTCTAGAAATATTTTAGATTCGGCCGCACGAGTCACTTTCATGGAAACTACCTTAGGAGTAGCTACCAAATTCCTAGATAATATTATGGTTAATTATTCTCAATGGCACACCGAAAGATCTACTAGTAAAAAAGTGCATGCTATTGAAGAAATTAGTGTTTTGAGTGGAAAGAAGGATGGACTTATGAAATTATTTGCTGCTAAGAGTGCTTCTTCTGATCCTAATGATATGCCTTTGTCCACTTTGATTGAAAATAACAATGAATCTTTGGATGTGAATTTTGTTGGTAGGAATAATTTTGGTAACAATGCATATAGAGGGAACTTTAATCCTAGGCCTTTTCCTAGTAATTCCTCTAATAATTATGGTAATTCCTACACCAACTCTTATGGAAAGATGCCTTCTTAATTAGAAATTAGTGTTAAAGAGTTTATGATTTTGCAAAAGAATTTCAATGCTATGCTTGAAGAAAAATTGCTTAAGATTGATGAATTTGCTAGAAGTGTGGATAGAATTACTCTTGATGTTGATTCTTTGAAACTTAGATATATCTCACCTAAGCATGATATCAATGAGTCTCTCAAAGCCATGAGAATTTCCATTGATGAATGCAAAGAGAGAACCGCTAGGATGCGTGCTAAAAGAGAGGATTATATTAAAGCATGTTCTTCTAGTTATCATGAAAATAAAGATGAAGATCTTAAAGTTATTGATGTGTCTCCTATTAGATCCTTGTTTTTTAGCATAAATCTTGATGAAGATAGGATTGGAGATGATTCTACTTTAAGGTGTCCCAATGATTCGGAGTTTTTAGATCTTGATGCTAAAATTGTTAAAAGTGGGAGTGAAGAGATTAAAACTTTGCATAGTGATGAACCCACTACTTTGGATTACAAGGGATTCAATTATGATAATTGCTCTTTGATTGATTGTATTTCCTTGTTGCAATCCGTACTAAACTCTCCGCATGCTTATAGTCAAAATAAAGCTTTTACTAAAGACATAGTTGATGCTTTGATGCAATCTTATGAAGAAAAACTTGAGTTAGGAGTTTCCATCCCTAGAAAGCTTTATGATGAGTGGGAACCAACCATTAAAATAAAAAATTAAAGATCATGAATGCTATGCTTTGTGTGATTTGGGTGCAAGTGTCTCCACTATCCCAAATACTTTGTGTGATTTTCTAGGTTTCCATGAGCTTGATGATTGTTCTTTGAATTTACATCTTGCGGATTCCACTATTAAGAAACCTATGGGAAGGATTAATGATGTTCTTATTGTTTCCAATAGGAATTATGTGCCCGTAGATTTCATTGTTCTTGATATAGATTGCAATCCTTCATGTCCTATTATTCTTGGTAGACCTTTCCTTAGAACGATTGGTGCAATTATTGATATGAAGGAAGGAAATATTAAATTCCAATTTCCGTTAAGGAAAGGCATGGAACACTTTCCTAGAAAGAAAATCAAATTACCATATGAATCTATTATGAGAGCCACTTATGGATTGCCTTCCAAAGATGGCAATACCTATATCTATCATGTATCGTGCCTAGCTAGGGGCGTAAAATGATAGCGCTTGTTGGGAGGCAACCCAATTTTTTATTTTTTATTTTTGCTTCTGTTTAGGAATAAATATTGCATCTAGCTTTTGTTTATATGTGGTTTTGTGTTTTGTTTAGTGTTTGTGCCAAGTAGAACCTTTGGGAAGACTTGTGTGAAGTTTATGTGATCTTGCTGTGAAAAACAGAATCGTTAGTGCTCGCTAGAATGGTCATCAGATTTTACTGGAGCATGCTATTTAGTTGATTCTTTTTGCAGATGATTAATGGACAAATTCCTCACGTTTACCAATTTAGTTTGAATTTTTTGGAATTACATAAGTATGCGAAACCTGCAGATTACTACAGATTGTTCTGTTTTTGACAGATTCTGTTTTTCGTGTGTTGTTTGCTTATTTCAATGCATCTATGAGTAATATTGGGAAGTATGAACCATAGAGAAGTTGGAATACAGTATTTTTAACACCAATATAAACAAATAATGTATTCATTTCAGTACCTTTGAGTAGTGGTTTGCTTTCTTATATTAACGGAGCTCGCGAGATTTTTGTCTAAGTTTTCTGTTCTGAAGTTTTCAAGTTTTGAGTATTGCTTTGATGGACTATGGAACAAAGAGTAGCAAGGGCCTAAGCTTGTGGATGACCAAGGCACCCCAAGTAAAATTCAAGGACAACCAAAAGCCTAAACTTGGGGATGCCACGGGAAGGCATCCGCTCTTTCGTCTTCATCTATCGGTAACTATACTCGGAGCTATATTTTTATTCACCACATGATATGTGTTTTACTTCGAGCGTCTTGTATAATTTGAGCCTTTATTTGTTAGTTTGACACAATTATCCTTGCTGGACACACCTATTTGAGAGAGTTAAATATGGCCTAGGAATTGTTAGAACACTCTATGTGCTTCACTTACATCTTTTGAGTTGAATAGTTTTTGCTCTAGTGCTTCACTTATATCTTTTAGAGCACGGTGGTGATAATATTTTGAAGAAATTGTTGAACTCTCATGCTTCACTTATATCCTTTTGAGAGTTTATTAAAACAGCATGGTAATGTGCTTAGGCTATAAAACTAGTCTTCACATGATAGACATCCAATATCAATGTAGTAAAAACTTTCACGCTAAGTGCATTGAATATGATGAGAAGTTGGATGCTTGATAATTGTTTTGGGATATGAGGATAGTGATATTAGAGTCATGCTAGTGGAGTTATTATGAAATTGAGAAATGCTTGTGTTAAGGTTAGTGATTCCCGTAGCATGCACATATGGTGAACCGCTATGTGACGAAGTTAGAGCATGAGGTATTTGTAAAGTGTCAACCTTTGTGTGGAGGTCGGAGGCGCGCGATGGTTAACTCCTACCAACCTCCCCCCTAGGAGCATGCGTTGATTGCTTTGTTTTGATGACTCGTAATTTTTTGCAATAAGTATATGAGTTCTTATGACTAATGTTCAGTCCATGGATTATACACACTCTCACCCTTCCACCATTGCTAGCCTCTCTTATACCGCGCAACTTTTGCCGCTACCATACACCCACTATATATCCTTCCTCAAAACAACCACCATATATATTCCTCAAAACATCCATCATACCTACCTATCATGGCATTTCCATAGCCATTCCGAGATATATTGCCATGCAACTTTCAACCGTTCCATTCATATGACACGCTTCATATTGTCCTATTGCCATGCATGATCATGTAGTTGACATCATATTTGTGGCAAAGCCACCATGCATAATTTTCCATACATGTCACTCTTGATTCATTGCACATCCTGGTACACCGCCGGAGGCGTTCATATAGAGTCATACTTTGTTCTAGCATCGAGTTGTAATATCGAGTTGTAATGAAAGTGTGATGATCATCATTATTAGAGCATTGTCCCATGTGAGGAAAGGCTAAATCAATAAAGCCCCTCTAAAAAAAGAAAAAAAAGAAAGGCCCAAAAAAAGAAAAAAGAAAAGAAAAAGGGACAATTGCTACAATCTTTTTCCACACTTGTGCTTCAAAGTAGCACCATGTTCTTCATGATAGAGAGTCTCATGTTTAGTCACTTCCATATACTAGTGGGAATTTTCGTTATAGAACTTGGCTTGTATATTCCAACGATGGGCCTCCTCAAATGCCCTAGGTCTTCATGAGCAAGCAAGTTGGATTCACACCCACTAGTTTATTTTGTTCAGCTTTCATACATTTTTAGCTCTAGTGCATCCGTTGCATGGCAATCCCTACTCACTCACATTGATATCTATTGATGGGCATCTCCATAGCCCGTTGATACACCTAGTTGATGTGAGACAATCTCCCTCCTTTTTGCCTTCTCCACAACCACCTCTCTATTCCACATAGTGCTATGTCCATGGCTCACGCTCATGTAATGCGTGAAAGTTGAAAGGTTTGAAAGAATAGAGTATGAAAACAAGTGCTTGGCTGATATCGGGGTTGTGCATGATATGAATATTTTGTGTGATGAAGAGGGAGCATAGCCAGACTATATGATTTTGTAGGGATAAGTTTCTTTAGCCATAGTATTTTGAGAAGACATGACTGCTTTGTTAGTATGCTTGACGTATTATTAATTCTTACGTCAATATAGACTTTTGTCTTGAATCTTTCAGATCTGGACATTCATACCACAATTAAGAGAATTGCATTGAAAAACTATGTTGGTTAGCATTCCACATCAAAAATTCTGTTTTTATCATTTACCTACTTGAGGACGAGCAGGAATTAAGCTTGGGGATGCTTGATACGTCTCCAACGTATCTATAATTTTTGATGGTTCCATGCTATTATTTATGATGTTTTGGATGTTTAATGGGCTTTGTCATACACTTTTATGTTATTTTTGGGACTAACCTACTAACCCAAAGGCCGAGTCCAGATTGCTGTTTTTTGCCTGTTTCAGGGTTTTACAGAAAAGGGATATCAAACGGAGTCCAAACGGAATGAAACCTTCGGGAGAGATATTTTTGGAGAAAATCACACACGGGAGACTTGAGAACCACAGAGTAGGGTTTACGTGGTGCCCACGAGGGTGGGGGGCATGCCCCCTGCCTCGTGGGTCCCACGTATGGCCCCCGGTGCCCTCCTTCCTCCTATATATGCCTACATACCCCGAAACCATCAGAACAACAGAGAAAACCCTAGTTCCACCGCCGTAACCTTCTGTTCCCGTGAGATCCCATCTTGGGGCCTATTCTAGAGCTCCGCCCGAGGGGGATCTTCCACGGAGTGCTTCTACATCATCATCATCGCCTCACCATGAGTTGTCAGTAGTTTACTACAGACCTTCGGGTCCATAGCTAGTATCTAGATGGCTTCTTCTCTCTCTTTGGATCTCAATTCAAAGTTCTCCTCGGTCTTCGAGGAGATCTATTCGATGTAATCTCTTTTTGCAGTGTGTTTGTCGAGATCCGATGAATTGTGGGTTTATGATCAAGATTATCTATGAGAAATATTTGGTTCTTCTCTAAACTCTTTATGTATGATTATAATATCCTTGCAAGTCTCTTCGAATTATTGGTTTGGTTTGGTCTACTAGATCTATAGTTCTTGCAATGGGAGAAGTGCTTGGCTTTGGGTTCAATCTTGCGATGTCCTTTCCTAGTGACAGTGGGGGCAGCAAGGCACGTATTGTATTGTTGCCATCGAGGATAAAAAGATGGGGTTTATATCATATTGCTTGAGTTTATCCCTCTACATCATGTCATCTTGTTTAAGGCGTTACTCTGTTCTTATGAACTCAATACACTAGATGCATGCTGGATAGCTGTCGATGCGTGGAGTAATAGCAGTAGATGCAAAATCGTTTCGGTCTACTTGTCTCGAACGTGATGCCTATATATAATGATCATGCCTAGATAGTCTCATAATTATTTGCTTTTCTATCAATTGCTCGACAGTAATTTGTTTACCCGCCGTAGAATATCGCTATCATGAGGGAAGCCACTAGAGAACACTATGGCCGCCGGGTCTATTCTCAACATATCAATCTACACCTACTTTACTTTTTCTACTTTTATTTTCTGTTCTTATAACCAAAAATATCAAACTATCATCTCTATCAGATCTCACTTTCGTAAGTGACCGTAAAGGGATTGACAACCCCTTATCGCGTTGGCTGTGAAGTTCTTATTTGTTTGTGCAGGTGCGAGGGACTCGCGCGTGGTCTCCTACTGGATTAATACCTTCGTTCTCAAAAACCAAGGGAAATACTTACGCTAGTATGCTGCATCTTCATTTCCTCTTCGAGGGAATACAACGCAAGCTCGAGAAGTAGCAGGGTCCCGTACTGTGCGTCTGAGGATCGATGGTAACAAGAGATAGGGGACACGATGTTTTACCCAGGTCCGGGCCCTCTCTATCGAGGTAATACCCTACTTCGTGCTTAATTGATCTTGATGAATATGATTACAAGAGTTAATCTACCTCGAGATCGTAATGGCTAAACTCTAAAAGCCTAGCCTATGAGATTGCTATGGTTCTATTATTCTCATCCCTACGGACTAAACCCTATGGTTTATATATGCACCGGAGGGACCTAGGATTGTACATGATTATCTTGCAGAGGAAGGAAAGTATTACACCCGGACTCTGAACTAGCTATTTTACACACGGGGAGTCCTATCCGGATACGGGAGACAGTCTTCATCGATAATCTTCGTGGACCACCAGTCCGACCCATAGTGAGTGATCCGGGCCACATGAGGACCCCCTAATTCAGGAGTCCCTCAGTGGGGAAGGGGGGAGGGCAAGGGTAGATATTTTGGCGGTAGGCCAAAATTTTGGAAATGTGGAGGGAAACTTTGCGCGCAGTGCCGCCAGACCATTCAATTTGAATGATTGTGTGCATCACAAATGATTCTTCTGCTTTACGCGCATGGGATGAGTTTGATAATTCAAATTTTGGTGGAAATTTCCCAGGGTACGTCGTTGCATAATTTAACATCACTTGCTAATTTAGGCACACAATAGAGCGTACAGCAGACATACCACAATTACTGAATCGAGCAATTTTAGTAATTAAACAGAGCTAGTTGACCTAAACTTGCTCTAACAAAAGACCAGGATTAAAAACAAAGCCTAAGTACGCATAATTTTAACAAATCCTCCGCCGCGCCGGCCTATGCATCGCCGGTGTGAGATGAGACGTCGATGACTTGTCCTGGCAACATGCCGCAGTTGGTGGACTCCGCTTCCCCCTGCTGCAGTTGACCGCGTCCTCGTCCTCGTCCTCGTCATCGTCCTCGGCGCCGCCCTCAAGGTTTGTAGTACTCGTAGGAGTGGCTGCGCCAGAGCTCGCGTTAGTACTCCATTGTTGATTCCTCGATAGACAGACTCTTCTCTACCTCGACCTCGGCAACGCGCAACTCCCCCTCCCAGTGCTCCTCGATCTCCGCCGCCTCTTGCATCTCCAGCTCCCGCTCAGCTGCCTCATGAGGAAGCAGGTGCTCCATGGCCACTGCTGCCTTTTCGGACGTGGGTTGCATGCTGGAGTACAAGGTGGCCTGGAATATCGTGGCGTATGCATCCTCGATCTTGGCGTGGATGGCCTCGACCCGGGCCAAGGCGACATCGACGACACAGATAGCAGCTCGAGCACTCTCGACATTTGCAGCCGCCGTCGCAGTAGCAACTGCAGCTGTCTCGGCTGCTGAAGTTGCCCTGTCAGCCGCCGCAGACGCCCCCTTGGCGGAAGCGGCTGATATGTCTCCAGCGTATCTATAATTTTTTATTGTTCCATGCTATTATTTATGAAGTCTTGGATGTTTAATGGGCTTTATCTTACACTTTTATATCATTTTTGGGACTAACCTACTAACCCAAAGGCCCAGTCCAGATTGCTGTTTTTTGCCTGTTTCAGGGTTTTGCAGAAAAAGAATATCAAATGGAGTCCAAACGGAATGAAACCTCCGCAAGAGATATTTTTGGAGAAAATCACGCACAGGGGACTTGAGAACCACGGCCTCGGGGTGTCCACGAGGGTGGGAGGCGCGCCCCCCTGCCTCGTGGGCCCCTCGAGCACCCCCCGGTGTCCTCCTTCCTCCTATATAAGTTTACATGCCCCGAAACCTTCGACAACAGAGAGAAAACCCTAATTCCACCGCCGTAACCTTCTGTTCCCGTGAGATTCCATCTTGGAGCCTGTTCCAGAGCTCCACCGGAGGGGGATCCATCACGGAGTTCATCATCATCATCATCACCCTCCACATGAGTTGTGAGTAGTTTACTACATACCTTCGGGTCCATAGCTAGTATCAAGATGGCTTATTCTCTCTCTCTCTGGATCTCAATACAAAGTTCTCCTCGGTCTTCGAGGAGATATATTTGATGTAATCTCTTTTTGTGGTGTGTTTGTCGAGATCCGATGAATTGTGAGTATATGATCAAGATTATCTATGAGAAATATTTGGTTCTTCTTTGAACTCTTTATGTGTGCTCATAATATCCTTGCAAGTCTCTTCGAATTATTGATTTGGTTTGGCCTACTAAATCTATAGTTCTTGCAATGGGAGAAGTGCTTGGCTTTGGGTTCAATCTTGTGGTGTCCTTTCCCAGTGACAGTAGGGGCAGCAAGGCATGTATTATATTGTTGCCATCGAGGATAAAAAGATGGAGTTTATATCATATTGCTTGAGTTTATCCCTCTACATCATGTCATCTTGCTTAAGGCATTACTCTGCTCTTATGAACTCAATACACTAGATGCATCCTGGATAGCGGTCAATGTGTGGAGTAATAGTAGTAGACGCAGAATCGTTTTGGTCTACTTGTCTCGGACGTGATGCCTATATACAATGATCATGCATAGATAGTCTCATAATTATTCGCTTTTCTATCAATTGCTCGACTGTAATTTGTTTACGCGCCGTAGAATATCGCTATCATGAGAGAAGCCACTAGAGAACACTATGGCCCCCGGGTCTATTCTCAACATATCAATCTACATCTACTTTACTTTTATCGCTTTTATTTTCTGTTATTATAAACAAAAATACCAAAAATATAAACTATTATCTCTATCAGATGTCACTTTCGTAAGTGACCGTAAAGGGATTGACAACCCCTTATCGCGTTGGCTACGAAGTTCTTATTTGTTTGTGCAGGTGCGAGGGACTCACGCGTGGTCTCCTACTGGATTGATACCTTGGTTCTCAAAAACTGAGGGAAATATTTACGCTACTGTGCTGCATCTCCCTTTCCTCTTCGAGGGAATACAACGCAAGCTCGAGAAGTAGCAAGAAGAATTTCTGGCGCCATTGCCGGGGAGGCTTACGCAAAAGTCATATACCAAGTACCTATCACAAACCCTTATCCTTCACATTACATTTATTTGCCTCTCGTTTTCCTCTCCCCCACTTCACCCTTGCCGTTTTATTTGCCCTTTTTTTGCCGTGTGTTTATCGTTCGCTTGCCTCTCGTTTGCTTGTGTGGTATGTGCCCTCAATTAGCTTGCATCTTCGCTTGGTAAAGTATGGATCCTCATCCACTTGCTAATATCTTTAAGAGATCCAATTTTTTGAACCTATTGCTAGTGAGTCGACTGCACTAGATTATCTTTATGGGGTTTTGCTTGAAATTTGTGAATCTGAAAATTGTGACAAAATATTGAAAGAAAAACATAAATTGATTCACGATAGCTCCTTCAGTAAAAAGCATGATTGCAATGATGTTATTATAAACTCTATTAATGTCAATTGTGCTAATGATAAGCAAAACCCTAAGCTTGGGGATGCTAGTTTTCCTATGACTACTATTTGTTGCAATGATCATGATTGGGGTGATTCTTCTTATGATCTTGAAAATTTATTTAATCCACATGATGAATGTAAGATTGATAATAATGTTTGCAATAATATTGAAAGTGGGTTTGGAAGAGTGTCAACTTTAGATCCCACGTATTTTGAGAATGTTCAATCTTATGAAATTTATGATAAAAGTGGGTTTGGAGAGGTCATGACTTTAGTTAATGTTAATCCCACTATTTTGGAAGAGTGTCAACTTTGCATGCATGTAGATCGTGTTGAGAATATGTTACGTGATAGCTATTTTGTTAAATTTGATCATGATCCTACATGCAATTTTTATGAGATAGGGAAATATGGTTGTGGAAATTTTCATGTTATTAAATTACCTCTCGTTATGTTGAGATTGCTATTGTTTCTTTCTTCTTCCTTGCATATGCTAGATCTTACTTGTCTTGGTAATTTGTTTTCCTATAAAATGCCTATGCATAGGAAGTATGTTATGAAGGAAATATGCCCTAGAGGCAATAATAAAGTTGTTATTTATATTTCCTTATATCATGATAAATGTTTATTATTCATGCTAGAATTGTATTAACCGGAAACTTAGTACATGTGTGGATACATAGACAAAACAGTATGTCCCTAGTATGCCTCTACTAGACTAGCTCATTGATCAAAGATGGTTATGTTTCCTAACCATAGACATGAGTTGTCATTTGATCAACGGGATCACATCATTAGGAGAATGATGTGATGGACAAGACCCATCCGTTAGCATAGCACTATGATCGTTTAGTTTTACTGCTATTGCTTTCTTCATGACTTATACATGTTCCTATGAATATGAGATTATGCAACTCCCGAATACCGTAGGAACACCTTGTGTGCTATCAAACGTCACAACGTAACTGGGTGATTATAAAGATGCTCTACAGGTGTCTCCGAAAGTATTCGTGGTGTTGGCATAGATCAAGATTAGGATTTGTCACTCCGAGTGTCGGAGAGGTATCTCTGGGCCCTCTCGGTAACACACATCATAATAAGCCTTGCAAGCAAAAGACTAATGAGTTAGTCACGAGATGATGTGTTACGGAACGAGTAAAGAGACTTGCCGGTAACGAGATTTAACTAGGTATAGAGATACCGACGATCGAATCTCGGGCAAGTAACATACCGATGACAAAAGGAACAACGTATGTTGTTATGCGGTTTGACCGATAAAAGATCTTCGTAGAATATGTAGGAGCCAATATGAACATCCAGGTTCCGCTATTGGTTATTGACCGGAGATGAGTCTCGGTCATGTCTACATAGTTCTCGAACCCGTAGGGTCCGCACGCTTAACGTTTGATGACGATCAGTATTATGAGTTTATGAGTGTTGATGTACCGAAGGTAGTTTGGAGTCCCGGATGAGATCACGGACATGACGAGGAGTCTCGGAATGTCCGAGACATAAAGATTGATATATTGGACGACTATATTCGGACACCGGAAGTGTTCTGGAAAAGTTTTGGATTTAACGGGATTGCCGGAGGCGGTTACCGAAACCCCCTACGAGGGGGGATGTGTAATGCCCCGGATGTAATACTTTCCCTTTTGGGTATATAATAAATCTCCGGCTTCATCTATTTCCATTCCGGGTTCTTTGTCTTTTGGGTTTCGTCGTTTTGTTGTGTGAGTGTGTGGCATTCATTCATATCATGTAGACATGTGCAGCGCATTGCATTTGTGTTGTCGGTTGCATCCGGTTCCGCGTGTTTCTTCCCGTTGTCCGTTTCGCGTTCCGGAGCTCCCTCACGCGTCCGTGACGTCCCGTAGGCCTACTTTGTTGTTTGGACGTGTAACGTTACCGGTGTGCCGTGAGGTTGTTGTGTGTGTTGTTGTTTTGTTGTGTGCAACCCGCCTCTCAAATCTCGTCTCGTTTGGACTCCGTTGGCTTTTCCATCCGTTGTTCGTGTGGGTCCAAAGTGCCTTCACTTTGTGTCCCGGAAACATCCCTACTGCAGTCTTTTATCTTCTTCTAGGCCCTTTTAATCTACCCCCGCGATCGGATCCGTCGGATCGCGATCGGAGGGCTCCTAGCACCCCAGATCCTCTCCTAACCCTAAAACCTGCTATATATTAGACCCTAGTCTAAATTTGGCATCTCTATCTTCTTCCTCCTCCTCCCCTCTCTTTTTTCCCAGATCCACAAATTCTCCACCAGCCACTTGGTAGTTTACTCCCGCAAAAACCACACCGATCTGCAGATCGAGCGAACGAGCGCCAGCCCATCGTTTCCCTTAGTCGACCCGGGCAGGTCAACGCCCCTGGATCGGAGGGCGATCCGATCTGGAGGCTCCCAGGTCGCTCCCCTCGATGGGAGCCCAGGACCACTTCGCCTGAGGATCGCGCGGCTGGGCCCTCCCTCCGTTCGCTCCTCCCCACCGCGACCGCGTCGGCCCGTACCACTCCATCGGGCCCAACCGGCGCAGCCGCAACGCCCCAGTCGCCTCGCTTCGTCCGCGCGCGCGCCGCCTCACCGAGCCGCGCCAGGCGCTGGGCCTCGCAGCCACGGGCTGCCTCCACTCGCCTGGGCTCCGCCCCTTCGCCCTCCGCCAGCCGACGCCAGCGGCCCAGCTTCGCCGCCAGCTGGGCTCGGCCTCCCGCGATCCAGCGCCGCCCTCCAGGCCGCGCAGCTCCGCCGCCCGAGGCCCAGGCCGCGCCGCCTCCGCGGGCCGAGCCGCCTCCTCCCTCCCAGGCCGGACCCGATCCGCACCACTGGGCCGCCGCCGCTGCAGATCCGCCGGCCCGAGCCCAATTCTCCAGATCTGAGAGAGGTTGCTCCTAGATTCTTCTAAGTCCCAGAATATTTGTGTGCTGATGCTGTTTTAGATCTGCTCTAACTTTTTGTCTGTTGCTCCGATTCGCGCGTGTAGCATGTCCAGACGTTCGTGGAGACTTCCTCTATGTTTCATCAGTTGTAGTCATGCATGTTAGAGATCATCTAGGTGCTTCTTTTGCTGCTGCAAGAGTGCATCATGATATAAACTGCTGCTATGTGATGTTTTTGTGCCACCTTTGTCATGTGATACCTTTTAGCTCGTTTGTCCGATTGATGCAAATGACATGTCCACGTGTTCGTCTTGCCATGCTCTACGTGTTGTATGTGATAGGTTGCATGATAGATTTATTATTGCCTTGTTATCATCGTTGCAAAGTGCCATGTGGCTGTGATGTTGTTTCACTTGTTATGAAATGCCATCTTGTTGAACTCGTTGCAATCGTTGTGTTTACCTACATGAAGCATGCTTGTGTGTTTCGGGATCACCTTCATGTGTACTTTGATGAGGTGCTTACCTCTTGCCATGATTAGTTTCGAGGTGACTTAAACATGCTCTTTTATATGCCATGATGATATTGCTGTTTTAGGACTTAGTGGTTTTTCACTAAGTCTGAAATCTGTAACGTTCCGATGCCATGTTCGTGTGATGTTCTAGGACAAAGCATGATAGTTTTGGAGTGGATTTTGGTTGTTCCTTGTAGTATATATTGTTGTATTTCCATTCATGTCCTCACATGTCCATTTAAGTGGCTGTAGCATGTTTATCTTTTGCTCCAAAGTTTCAATAAAATTCTGCTGCCAGAATTTTATTGTCAAGTTCAATATGTCCAAGATCATTGCTATTGATCCGTGACTCCGTTGGGGGTGCACCTTTGGACTTATTTGCTGCAGTATATGTCTAGTTTTTGTTCATGTCCTTTGCCATGTTGTTTAAATGCTGTAGCTCAATTATTTTGAGCTCCGAAGTCGCTATGTTGCTGTAATTTTCAGCTTTCGCTCATTTCTTGTTTCGGGCATAACTTTTAGCCCGTAACTCCGATTTCAGCGAATCTTATATCAAACTTGATTGATTTTCCGTGTAGATTCTTAATATCAGATTGTTTTCATGTTTTGAGGTGTTTTGCTTGAGTGATGTTTTACGTGTTCCATGTGCATCCTTAGTGCATCCATCATGCATTCATCTTTTTCGAGTGCGCATTGCATCTTGTTGATTGGTGCTTGGTGTGATTGTTTTGTTTAGAGCCGGGAGCTGAGTCTGAGTTCGAGTACGAGCACGAGGTTTCCAACGAGGTTGAGCACGAGGACCCTTCTTACGATCTGAACGACTTCTCTTCAGGCAAGATGACCGAACCCCGATAACATTACTATCTTTGCCTATTGCTAGTAGTCTCGATCTATAGCTTTGCCTCGATGCCCATGATCTTCTTGTCAGCCTCCTACTTGTAAACCATTGCCATGTTTAACCAACCTACCTATGCAAACCGTTGCTTGGCTAAGTACGCTTCGCTCAGCCCTTCTTATAGCATTGCTAGTTGCAGGTGAAGATCGAAGATGCTTGCTTCATGATGATGTCTGGTTGGGTTATATCACACTATATAAATGCTTAAAATGAAATCATCTATATATTGGCGAGGGTGGAAGGCTAAGCCTTTTGCTTGGTGATTTGTTCCACTCATGCCGTTAGGAACCGTATAAACCGGTGTTATGTTCCTTGATTATGCGTTCCTAACACGGTTGGGGTGTATGGGACCCCCTCGATAAACCGCTAACTGCTAAGTCTTTTCCAGCAAGTCCCAACATTGGCACTATTTGCCTAATAACAAACTAAACTTGCATAGGGAGTAATTGACCCTCTTTCTTAATCAACAACCCCGGGCCAGTGCTCCACATGAGTGTTGGTCCGAACTGGGGGTCCTGCAGGGCCACCTCGAGGAAACTCAAGGTCTGGTAAAAACCTGTAGCATCGCCCATCCGGTCGTGTCCTGAGACTTAGATACGCGCGGCTACTATCAGGGTGTCGACACGTCGGGAGGATTTGCTGGATTAGCCTTACCTTAGTTCGGTATATCTTGAGCACGGGATTCCGAGAATACTCGGGTCTTCCCACTTTTGAGTTGCGACTCCGCGGATCGTGGGCTTGTAATGGGTCAAGTTGGAACACCCCTGCAGGGTTTGAACTTTCGAAAGCCGTGCCCGCGGTTATGTGGCAGATGGGAGCATGTTAATTCCGGTTGTAGATAACTTGACACAATGTTTCTAATACACTACCAGCGTGTGTTCCGTGACTGTCAATTTCCGAATAGGGATTCGGGAGTTGAACACGGAGGGGTTATGTTTTGTTGAGCTTGTAGCTAGGATCACTTCGTGATCACTTCTCGCCGAGGCCTTCTCTTCTCGCTCTCACTCACGTAAGTTAGTTGCTAGTTGCTGCTGCAGACACTTATTCTTTTCTTCAGCCTTATCCTCACCCAAAGGCTTTGATAGTCTTGTTACCCGGTGACGGGATTGCTGAGTCCTCTGTGGCTCACAGTTACTTCACACACCAGATGCAGGTCCAGCTGTGAGCTATCCAGGTGATGGCACCGAGCTGGATTGGGAGTACGACGAGGAGCGTAGTCGGTACTATGTGTGATACCCGGATGATCAATAGTGGAGACTCTTACTAGGATTCGATCCGCCTGTGGTTTATTTATCTAAGTTTGGTACTTTGACATTTGGCTTTTGCCCTTAGAGGGTTGTGATGTTCTTGATGTATGATGTTTGAGACTTGTACTGTAATTCTGTGACGTGGCGAGTGTAAGCCAACTATTTTCTGTTTACTATCCCCTCTTTTACATGAGTTGTGCAAAGATTACCAAACTTGAGATCATTCTAGGATGGATTTATGCCTTTAAGTCGTGCCTCGACACGTAGGAGGTATAACTCCATCCTGGGCATTACAGGATGGTCCATAGTGGGCCTTGAGGAAAGGAGAGAGGCAGCCCATAGAGGCTGGCCGGCGCCCCACCTAGGGATCCTAGTTGGACTAGGATTGGGGGGGGCGCCACCTCTCCCACTTTTCCTTTCCCTCTCTTCCTTCTTGGTGGACTCCTACTAGGAATAGGATTGCAATCCTATTCCTAGTAGGATTGCCCTAGCCGCACCATAGTAGGCCGGCCGGCCCTCCCCTCTTGATCCTTTATATACGGGGGCAGGGGGGGCACCCAAAGACACACAAGTTGAATTGTTCCAGCCGTGTGCGGTGCCCCCTCCACAGAAACACACCTCGGTCATACCGTTGCAGTGCTTAAGCGAAGCCCTGCACCGGTAAATACATCATATCCGTCACCACGCTGTCGTGCTGACGAAACTCTCCCGTGAAGCTCAACTGGATCAAGAGCTCGTGGGACGTCATCAAGCTGAACGTGTGCTGAACGAGGAGGTGCCGTACGTTCGGTGCTTGATCGGTTGAATCGCGAAGAAGTTCGACTACATCAACCGCGTCACTTGACGCTTCCGCTTCCGGTCTACGAGGGTACGTAGACACACTCTTCCCTCTCGTTGCTATGCATCTGGTAGATAGATCTTGCGTGATCGTAGGAAAATTTTAAAATACTACGTTACCCAACAGTGGTATCAGAGCCAGGTCTATGCGTAGATGATATGCACGAGTAGAACACAATGAGTTGTGGGCGATACTAGTCATACTGCTTACCAGCATGTCATACTTTGCTTCGGCGGTATTGTGAGATGAAGCGGCCCGGACCGACATTACGCGTACGCTTACGCGAGACTGGTTTCACCGTTACGAGCACTCGTTGCTTAAAGGTGACTGGCGGGTGTCTGTCTCTCTCACTTTAGCTGAATCAAGTGTGGCTAGGCCCGGTCCTTGTGAAGGTTAAAACAGAACATACTTGACGAAACATCGTTGTGGTTTTGTATGCGTAGGTAAGAACGGTTCTTGCTAAGCCCGTAGCAGCCACGTAAAACATGCAACAACAAAGTAGAGGACGTCTAACTTGTTTTTGCAGGGCATGTTGTGATGTGATATGGTCAAGACATGATGAGTTATACGATTTTGTATGAGATGATCATGTTTTGTAAAGTTATCGGCAACTGGTAGGAGCCATATGGTTGTCGCTTTATTGTATGAAATGCAATCGCCATGTAATTGCTTTACTTTATCACTAAGCGGTAGCGATAGTCGTAGAAGCAATAGTTGGCGAGACGACAACGATGCTACGATGGAGATCAAGGTGTCGCGCCGGTGACGAAGGTGATCATGACGGTGCTTTGGAGATGGAGATCAAAAGCACAAGATGATGATGGCCATATCATGTCACATATTTTGATTGCATGTGATGTTTATCTTATTATGCTTCTTATTTTTCTTAGAACGACGGTAGCATTATAAGATGATCCCTTACTGAATTTCAAGGTATAAGTGTTCTCCCTGAGTATGCACCGTTGCGAAAGTTCGTCGTGCCGAGACACCACGTGATGATCGGGTGTGATAAGCTCTACGTTCAAATACAACGGGTGTAAGCCAGTTTTGCACACGCAGAATACTCGGGTTAAACTTGACGAGCCTAGCATATGCAGATATGGCCTCGGAACACTGGAGACCGAAAGGTCGAGCGTGAATCATATAGTAGATATGATCAACATAAGATGTCCACCATTGAAACTACTCCATCTCACGTGATGATCGGACATGGTTTAATTGATTTGGATCACGTGATCATTTAGATGACCGGAGGGATGTCTATCTAAGTGGGAGTTCTTAAGTAATATGATTAAATTGAACTTTAGTTTATCATGAAGTTAGTCCTGGTAGTATTAGCATATCTATGTTATAGATCAATAGCTCGCGATGTTGCTCCCCGTTTTTTTTTCATATGTTCCTAGAGAAAACCAAGTTGAAAGATGTTAGTAGCAATGATGCGGAATTGTTCCGTGATCTGAGGATTATCCTCATTGCTGCACAGAAGAATTATGTCATTGATGCACCGCTAGGTGACAGACCTATTACAGGAGCAGATATAGACGTTATGAACGTTTTGACAAAAGCTCGATATGATGACTACTTGATAGTTTAGTGCACCATGCTTTACGGCTTATAACCGGGACTTCAAAAACGTTTTGAAACGCCACGGAGCATATGAGATGTTCCAAGAGTTGAAATTAGTATTTCATACTCATGCCCGTGTCGAGAGGTAAGACCTCTGACAGTACTTTGCCTACAAGATGGAGGAGAATAGCTCAACCAGTGAGCATGTGCTCAGATTGTCTGGGTAGTACAATTGCTTGAATCAATTGGGAGTTAATCTTCCAGATAAGATAGTAATTGACAAAGTTCTCTAGACACTATCACCAAGTTAGTAGAACTTCGTGATGAACTATAATATGCAAGGGATGACGAAAGTAATTCCCGAGCTCTTCACGATGCTGAAATCGGCGAAGGTAGAAATCAAGAAAGAACATCAAGTGTTGATGGTTAACCAGACCACTTGTTTCAAGTAAAGGGCAAAGGGATATAAGGGGAACTTCAAGAAGAATGACAAGCAAGTTGTCACTCCCGTGAAGAAACCCAAAGCTAAACTCAAGCCTGAAACTAAGTGCTTCTACTGCAAAGGAAATGGTCACCGGAAGTGGAACTGCCCTAGATACTTGGAGGATAAGAAGGATGGCAAAGTGAACAAAGGTATATTTGATATAATTATTGATGTGTATTTTACTAGAGTTCATAGCAACCCCTCGGTATTTGATACTGGTTCAGTTGCTAAAGAGTAGTAACTCGAAATGGGAGTTGCATAATGAACAGAAACTAGTTAAAGGATGAAGTGACGATGTGTATTGGAAGCAGTTCCAAGATTGATATGATCATCATCGCACACTCCCTATACTTTCGGGATTAGTGTTGAACCTAAATAAGTGTTATTTGGTGTTTGTGTTGAGCATGAATATGATTTGATCATGTTTATTGCAATACGGTTATTCATGTAAGTTAGAGAATAATTGTTGTTCTGTTTACATGAATAAAACCTTCTATGGTCATACACCCAATGAAAATGGTTTGTTGGATCTCGATCGTGTGATACACATATTCATAATATTGAAGCCAAAAGATGCAAGGTTAATAATGATAGTGCAACTTATTTGTGGCACTACCGTTTAGGTCATATTGGTGTAAAGCGCATGAAGAAACTCCATAGTGATGGACTTTTGGAATCACTTGATTATGAATCACTTGGTGCTTGCGAACCATGCCTCATGGGCAACATGACTAAAACTCCGTTCTCCGGAACCGTGGAGCGAGCAACAGAGTTATTGGAAATCATACATACTGATGTATGCGGACCAATGAGTGTTGAAGCTCGCGGCAGGTATCGTTATTTTCTGACCTTCACTGATGATTTGAGCAGATATGGGTATATCTATATAATGAAGCACAAGTCTGAAACATTTGAAAAGTTCAAAGAATTTCAGAGTGAAGTGGAGAATCATCGTAACAAGAAAATAAGAGTTTCTACGATATGACCGTAGAGGTAAAATATTTGAGTTAGCGAGTTTGGCCTTCAATAAAACAATGTGAAATAGTTTCACTACTCACGCCACCTGGAACACCACAGTGTAATGGTGTGTCCGAACGTCATAACCGTACTTTATTAGATATGGTGCGATCGATGATGTCTCTTACCGATCTACCACTATTGCTTTTGGGGTTATGCATTAGAGACAGCTACATTCACGTTATATAGGGCACCATCTAAATCCGTGGAGATGACATTGTATGAACTGTGGTTTGACGAGAAACCTAAGGTGTCATTTCTTTAAGTTTGGGACTGCGATGCTTATGTGAAAAAGTTTCAACATGATAAGCTCGAACCCAAATCGGAGAAGTAAATCTTCATAGGATACCCAAAAAGAAACTGTTGGGTACACCTTCTATCACAGATCCTAAGGCAAGGTCTTTGTTGCTAAGAGTGGATCCTTTCTAGAGAAGGAGTTTCTCTCGAAAGAAGTGAGTGGGAGGAAAGTATAACTTGATGAGGTAATTGTACCTTCTCCCGGATTGGAAAGTAGTACATCACAGAAAATTGTTCCAGTGATTCCTATACCAATCAGTGAGGAAGTTAATGATGATGATCATGAAACTTCGGATCAAGTTTCTGCTGAACGTCGTAGATCAACCAGAGTACGTTCCGCACCAGAGTGGTACGGCAACCCAGTTCTGGAAATCATGTTACTAGACCATGATGAACCTGCGAACTATGAGGAAGCAATGATGAGCCCAGATTCCGCAAAATGGCTTGAGGCCATGAAATCTGAGATGGGATCCATGTATTAGAACAAAGTATGGACTTTGGTTGACTTGCCCGATGATCGGCAGGCCATCGAAAATAAATGGATCTTCAAGAGGAAGACCGACGCAGACGGTAATGTTACTGTTTACAAAGCTCGACTTGTTGCGAAAGGGTTTCGACAAGTTCAAGGAGTTGACTACGATGAGACTTTCTCACCCATAGCGATGCTTAAGTCTGTCCGAATCATGTTAGTAATTGCCGCATTTTATGAAATCCGGCAAATGGATAACAAAAACTGCATTCTTTAATGGATTTATTAAAGAAGACTTGTATATGATGCAACCAGAAGGTTTTGTCAATCCTAAAGGTACTAACAAAATGTACAAGCTCCAGCGATCCATCTATGGACTGGTGCAAGCATCTCGGAGTTGGAATATACGCTTTGATAAGTTGATCAAATCATATAGATTTATACAGACTTGCGGTGAAGCCTGTATTTACAAGAAGTGAGTGGGAGCACTACAACCTTTCTGATAAGTATATCTGAATGACATATTGTCGATCGGAAATGATGTGGAATTTTCTGGAAAGCATATAGGAGTGTTTGAAAGGAGTTTTTCAAAGAAAGACCTTGGTGAAGCTGCTTACATATTGGGCATCAAGATCTATAGAGATAGATCAAGACGCTTGATAAGACTTTCGATGAGTACATACCTTGATAATATTTTGAAGTATTTCAAAATGGATCAGTCAAAGAAGGAGTTCTTGCCTGACTTGTAAGGTGTGAAGTTGAGTAAGACTCAAAGCCAGACCACGGCAGAAAAATATAGAGAGAATGAAAGTCATTCCCTATGCCTCAGCCATAGGTTCTATAAAGTATGCCATGCTGTGTACCAAACACGTTGTGTACCTTGCCATGAGTTTGGCAAGGAGGTACAATAGTGATCTAGGAGTAGATCACTGGACAGCGGTCAAAATTATCCTTAGTAACGGGATGACTAAGGAAATATTTCTCGATTATGGAGGTGATAAAGAGTTCGTCGTAAAGGGTTACGCCGATGCAAGCTTTGACACTAAATCCAGATGACTCTAAGTATCAATCTGGATGCGTATTGAAAGTGGGAGCAATTAGCTAGAGTAGCTCCATGCAGAGCATTGTAGACATAGAAATTTGCGAAATACATACGGATCTGAATGTGACAGACCCGTTGACTAAACTTCTCTCACAAGCAAAACATGATCACACCTTATTACTCTTGGGTATTAATCACATAGCGATGTGAACTAGATTATTGACTCTAGTAAACCCTTTGGGTGTTGGTCACATGGTGATGTGAACTATGGGTGTTATTCACATAACGATGTGAACTATCGGTATTAAATCACATGGTGATGTGAGCTAGATTATTGACTCTAGTGCAAGTGGGAGACTGAAGGAAATATGCCCTAGAGGCAAGAATAAAGTTGTTATTTATATTTCCTTATATCATGATAAATGTTTATTATTCATGCTAGAATTGTATTAACCGGAAACTTAGTACATGTGTGGATACATAGACAAAACAGTATGTCCCTAGTATGCCTCTACTAGACTAGCTCATTGATCAAAGATGGTTATGTTTCCTAACCATAGACATGAGTTGTCATTTGATCAACGGGATCACATCATTAGGAGAATGATGTGATGGACAAGACCCATCCGTTAGCATAGCACTATGATCGTTTAGTTTTACTGCTATTGCTTTCTTCATGACTTATACATGTTCCTATGACTATGAGATTATGCAACTCCCTAATACTGTAGGAACACCTTGTGTGCTATCAAACGTCACAACGTAACTATGTGATTATAAATATGCTCTACAGGTGTCTCCGAAAGTATTCGTGGTGTTGGCATAGATCAAGATTAGGATTTGTCACTCCGAGTGTCGGAGAGGTATCTCTGGGCCCTCTCAGTAACACACATCATAATAAGCCTTGCAAGCAAAATACTAATGAGTTAGTCATGAGATGATGTGTTACGGAACGAGTAAAGAGACTTGCCGGTAACGAGATTGAACTAGGTATAGAGATACCGACGATCGAATCTCGGGCAAGTAACATACCGATGACAAAAGGAACAACGTATGTTGTTATGCGGTTTGACCGATAAAAGATCTTTGTAGAATATGTAGGAGCCAATATGAACATACAGGTTCCGCTATTTGTTATTGACCGGAGATGAGTCTCGGTCATGTCTACATAGTTCTCGAACCCGTAGGGTCCGCACGCTTAACGTTTGATGACGATCGGTATTATGAGTTTATGAGTGTTGATGTACCGAAGGTAGTTCGGAGTCCCGGATGAGATCACGGACATGACGAGGAGTCTCGGAATGTCCGAGACATAAAGATTGATATATTGGACGACTATATTCGGACACCGCAAGTGTTCCGGAAAAGTTTCAGATTTAACGGGATTGCCGGAGGGGGTTACCGGAACCCCCTACGAGGGGGGATGGTCCATAGTGGGCCTTGAGGAAAGGAGAGAGGCAGCCCATAGAGGCTGGCCGGCGCCCCACCTAGGGATCCTAGTTGGACTAGGATTGGGGGGCGCCACCTCTCCCTCTTTTCCTTTCCCTCTCTTCCTTCTTGGTGGACTCCTACTAGGAATAGGATTGCAATCCTATTCCTAGTATGATTGCCCTAGCCGCACCATAGTAGGCCGGCCGGCCTTCCCCTCTTGCTCCTTTATATACGGGGGCAGGGGGGCACCCAAAGACACACAAGTTGAATTGTTCCAGCCGTGTGCGGTGCCCCCCTCCACAGAAACACACCTCGGTCATACCGTTGCAGTGCTTAAGCAAAGCCCTGCACCTGTAAATACATCATATCCGTCACCACGCCGTCGTGCTAACGAAACTCTCCCGTGAAGCTCAACTGGATCAAGAGCTCGTGGGACGTCATCAAGCTGAACGTGTGCTGAACGCGGAGGTGCCGTACGTTCGGTGCTTGATCGGTTGAATCGCGAAGAAGTTCGACTACATCAACCGCGTCACTTGACGCTTCCGCTTCCGGTCTACGAGGGTACGTAGACACACTCTTCCCTCTCGTTGCTATGCATCTGGTAGATAGATCTTGCGTGATCGTAGGAAACTTTTAAAATACTACGTTACCCAACATGTTAGACTTATATGTGATTTTCACATGCTTTATGATGCTCTTTGTGTGCTTCAATTCTTATCTTTCATGTGAGCATCATCGAATTAATCGTACCTAGCTAGGGGCATAAAACGATAGCGCTTGTTGGGAGGCAACCCAATTTTATATTTTTTTGTTTTTGTTGCTGTTAGGGAATAAATATTGCATCTAGCCTCTGTTTAGATGTGGTTTCATGTTTTCTTTAGTGTTTGTGCCAAGTAGAACCTTTGGGAAGATGTGTGTGAAGTTTATGTGATCTTGCTGTGAAAAACAGAATGGTTAGCGCTAACTAGAATGGTCGCCAGATTTTACTGGAGAGTGCTATTTAGTTGATTATTTTTGCAGATGATTAATAGACAAATTCCTCACATTTACCAATTTAGTTTGAATTTTTGGGAGTTACAGAAGTATGCGAAACCTGCAGATTACTACAGACTGTTCTGTTTTTTGACAGATTCAGTTTTTCGTGTGTTGTTTGCTTATTTCAATGCATCTATGAGTAATATTTGGAGGTATGAACCATATCGAATTTGGAATACAGTAGGTTTAACACCAATATAAACAAAGAATGAATTCATTGCAGTACCTTTGAGTAGTGGTTTGCTTTCTTATACTAACGGAGCTCACTAGAATTTTTGTCTAAGTTTTGTGTTGTGAAGTTTTCAAGTTTTGAGTATTGCTTTGATGGACTATGGAACAAAGAGTAGCAAAGGCCTAAGATTGGGGATGCCCATGGCACCCCAAGTAAAATTCAAGGATAATCAAAAGCCTAAGCTTGGGGCATCCCCTCTTTCGTTTTCATCCATCGGTAACTATACTTGGAGCTATATTTTTAATCACCACATGATATGTGTTTTGCTTGGAGCGTCTTGTATAATTTGAGTCTTTGCTTGTTAGTTTGCCACAATCATCCTTGCTGGACATACCTATTTGAGAGAGTTAAATATGGCCTAGGAATTGTTAGAACACTCTATGTGCTTCACTTATATCTTTTGAGTTGAATAGTTTTTGCTCTAGTGCTTCACTTACATCTTTTAGAGCATGGTGGTGGTTATATTTTGTAGAAATTGTTGAACTCTCATGCTTCACTTATACCCTTTTGAGAGTCTATTAAAACAGCATGGTAATGTGTTTAGGCTAAAAAAAACTAGTCTTCACATGATAGACATCCAATGTCAATGTAGTAAAAAAAATCACACTAAGTGCATTGAATAGAATGAGATATTGGATCCTTGATAATTGTTTTGAGATATGAGGATAGTGATATTAGAGTCATGCTAGTGGAGTTATTATGAAATTGAGAAATACTTGTGTTAAGGTTAGTGATTCCCGTAGCATGCACGTATGGTGAACCGCTATGTGACGAAGTTAGAGCATGAGGTATTTGTAAAGTGCCAACCTTTGTGTGGAGGTCGGGGGCGCGCGATGGTTAACTCCTACCAACCTCCCCCCTAGGAGCATTCGTTGATTGCTTTGTTTTGATGACTCGTAGATTTTTGCAATAAGTATATGAGTTCTTATGACTAATGTTGAGTCCATGGATTATACGCACTCTCACCCTTCCACCATTGCTAGCCTCTCTTGTACCGCGCAACTTTCGCCGGTACCATAAACTCACTATATATCCTTCCTCAAAACAGCCACCATATTATTCCTCAAAACAGCCATCATACCCACCTATCATGGCATTTCCATAGCCATTCCAAGATATATTGCCATGCAACTTTCCACCGTACCGTTCATATGACACGCATCATATTGTCATATTTCCATGCATGATCATGTAGTTGACATCGTATTTGTGGCAAGGCCACCATGCATAATTTTTCATACATGTCACTCTTGATTCATTGCACATACCGGTACACTGCCGGAGGCATTCATATAGAGTCATACTTTGTTGTAGTATCGAGTTGTAATATCGAGTTGTAATGAAAGTGTGATGATCATCATTATTAGAGCATTGTCCCATGGGAGGAAATGCTAAATCTATAAAGCCCCTTCGCAAAAAAAAAAGAAAAAAAAGAAAGGCCAAAGAAAAAAGAAAGGCCCAAAAAAAGAGAAAAGGAAAAGAAAAAGGGACAATTGCTACTATCTTTTTCCACACTTGTGCTTCAAAGTAGCACCATGTTCTTCATTGTAGAGAGTCTCATGTTTAGTCACTTTTTCATATACTAGTGGGAATTTTCATTATAGAACTTGGCTTGTATATTCCAACGATGGGCTTCCTCAGATGCCCTAGGTCTTCGTGAGCAAGCAAGTTGGATGCACACCCACTAGTTTCTTTTGTTGAGCTTTCATTCATATTTAGCTCTAGTGCATCTGTTGCATGGAAATCCCTACTCACTCACATTGATATCTATTGATGGTCATCTCCATAGCCTGTTGATATGCCTAGTTGATGTGAGACTATCTCCCTCCTTTTTGTCTTCTCTATAACCACCTCTATTCCACCCATAGTGTTATGTCCATGGCTCACGCTCATGTATTGTATGAAAGTTGAAAGGTTTGAAAGGATAGAGTATGAAAACAAGTGCTTTGCTGAAATTGGGGTTGTGCATGATATGAATATTTTGTGTGACGAAGAGGGAGCATATCTAGACTATATGATTTTGTAGGGATAACTTTCTTTAGCCATAGTATTTTGAGAAGACATGATTGTTTTGTTAGTATGCTTGAAGTATTGTTATTTCTTATGTCAATATAGACTTTTACCTTGAATCTTTTAGATCTGAACATTCATGCCACAATTAAGAGAATTACATTGAAAAACTATATTGGTTAGCATTCCACATCAAAAATTCTGTTTTTATCATTTACCTACACGAGGACGAGCATGAATTAAGCTTGGGGATGCTTGATACGTCTCCAACGTATCTATAATTTTTTATTGTTCCATGCTATTATTTATGATGTCTTGGATGTTTAATGGGCTTTATCTTACACTTTTATATCGTTTTTGGGACTAACCTACTAACCCAAAGGCCCAGTCCAGATTGCTGTTTTTTGCCTGTTTCAGGGTTTTGCAGAAAAAGAATATCAAACGGGGTCCAAACGGAATGACACCTTCGCGAGAGATATTTGTGGAGAAAATCACGCACACGCGAGTTGAGAACCACGTCAGGGGAGCCTCGGGGTGTCCACGAGGGTGGGGGCACGCCCCCCTTCCCAGGGCATGCCCCCTGATTCGTGGGCCCCTCGAGCACCCCCCCGGTGTCCTCCTTCCTCCTATATAAGTCTATGTACCCCGAAACCTTCGACGACAGAGAGAAAACCCTAATTCTACCACCGTAACCTTTTGTTCCCGTGAGGTCCCATCTTGGAGCCTGTTCCGGAGCTCCACCGGAGGGGGATCCATACGGAGTTCATCATCATCATCATCATCGCCCTCGCCATGAGTTGTGAGTAGTTTACTACAGACCTTTGGGTCCATAGCTAGTATCTAGATGGCTTCTTCTCTCTCTCTGGATCTCAATACAAAGTTCTCCTCGGTCTTTGAGGAGATCTACTCGATGTAATCTCTTTTTGCGGTGTTATTGTCGAGATCCGATGAATTGTGAGTTTATGATCAAGATTATCTATGAGAAATATTTGGTTCTTCTCTAAACTCTTTATGTGTGCTCATAATATCCTTGCAAGTCTCTTTGAATTATTGGTTTGGTTTGGCCTACTAGATATGGGTATTCCAGGATTGCCTGTTTTTCTTTTGGACCGCCACCCAGGCTCAAAGGGATCATTAGATTATTCATACTAGAAACTTCCGTGTGCAACCACAATGCTATTATGGGCTCTAGCATAGTATGAGTAAGTTGTGCGAACTCTTACAGTGGTGGACTAGCAGATGTAGGGGATGTAGGTTGGTACGGTCCGCCCGATCGTAAGGTGCTAGCACTTCTGAAAGACTATGTCTCGGTCATCCGTTTCTCAAACACCATGCAGTGCGAGAAACCAAACGGAGGCGATCGAGTCTTGTGGGAAAAGTGCACAAACCTCTGTAGAGTGTACAAACTGATCATGATTAGCCGTGTCCCCGGTTATGGACATCTTTGAGTATCTAGAAGTGGATTATTTGCTGATCTCATCACTCTCTAATTTAATATTGTTGGGTTTAAAGATTATTTTAATTGGGTTTGAGAGGATGTCTATCTTCTCAACAATGTTTCAACTACCATGATAGTTAATTAAAATACATTCCTTTGAAGTAGGAAAAAATTGGCTTTACGCAAAAACTTAACCTTACAGCCTCCACCAGCCAAATATGCATGTAGTCGTAGGCTTATTCATCATTATCATTAAAGTGTGAATTTGCCAGTACATTCCATGTGCTGACCCGTTTTCGGTCTGCAACGTTTTATGTTGCAGGTTTATCTTACGACGAGTAAGTGATATGTTAGGGGTTACGATTTCTACACTCAACCTTGCCGTTGGTGTTGATGGGAATCCACAACCTTGTTGCTTCCGCTATGATCGATTTGAGGTAATAGTATTTACGTTACTTAATACATGTGATTTACCTCTGTTATAAATCCTATTTGTACTGTGTGTGTCAGCATACCGATCCAGGGATGACACAGAACACAGAGACTTCGGTCCATTCGGATCGTGGTCGCTACACCCATGATGCAGATCATACATGGTTGTTTTCATGACGGTCTGATTATGTACCGTAATTTTACGGTCTGCCCGGTTTACTTCGAAGACATGATATATATAGAGTAAAATAACTACAACATCGTGAATAAGAAAAAAACCTAGACTATACAATAAAGAAATTACGACATATTACATCCACTGGGCATCAAAGTTCGCCACTATGATAATAAAGCACAAGCAGACATCAGATTACATACACTGGGCATCAAAGATCGCCACCTGTGCAACTAAACATGCCGACAAAATAATGTACAACCGACATCACTTCAATAGAGTTCAAGAAAGGTTAGCCCTGCTCAGGAGCTGCAGCGCAAGCAGCTGAGCAAGCTGGTGAGACTGCACTTCTTTGACACTTATATCCTCCTCACTCTGAAAGATAAACAAGCATACATATGACATGTTTTGCACATATAAGTATCAGTGTTGACAATTCATCACATTTCTTACTGACGAATAAAGTGACACAATTTAAAACAGCATTAACACGATATGGTATTGTTCAGGTCAAGACATGGCAGGAAATGACATTGTGAAGGAGTTGGCAGCTTCACGACACCACTGGATTACAGATTAAGAACTCATAAGTATCAATGGTTAGTGTGCTGTCAATTTATCTAATTTCAGATTGGCAAAATAAGATCACTTGCTCTGTATAGTTTAATTTACATGGTATGAAGAAGGAACTTGGTTGTACAACTAAAAACTTAAATTGAGAAGGACAAACTTTTGTTTATGAACTGGAGTACATAATAAACTTTAAACATGGAATAAGATGCAAACACTAAAAATAAACAGTTGTAGCAGTCATGCCTAACCAAAGATACACAACAAAGTTTGAAGGCCTGAGAAGGACAAACTGACATTATTGGTGAAGGCAGGTTCTATAAATCCCTTGTCCATTATGATGGGGGGGGGGGGGGG
>LR738712.1:214820315-214850448 GCA_902687465.1 Secale cereale
GGGGGGAATTCAAGAAGTTTACCACATAATCTTCTTCATAAGCATTGCCTTTATTCTACATTTTGTTAAGAGTAAATATAGATGTGACAATATAAGAAAAATGGAGAATATTTAAGATAAGATGAAGAGTGATGCTACATAACCAAGTAGCTATAAATGCAAGTACAATGATACAGGCAAAAGGTACTGCCAAGAGTAATGCAGCGCTAAACTTCTTCAGTACCATCGGTGTTATCGAACCTTATGGTAAGAGTAAATATAGATCTTATGTGTAGAAAATGGAGGGCAAAGGAAAATAAGCTGCAGAGTGATGGTACATGAACAACTACCTGTCAATATAAGTACGCTGATAAAGGACATCAGTTACTTACAAGAAAAATGTAGAGCTAAAAAAATTCATTGGCATTGGATATATTCTACACTAATGTAACCATTCATACATATTAGATAATTTGCAGCGAACAATTGATAAGCAAGCTATCATGCATACTGCTGTCACATAATGAACTAGGTATGTATGCATGTACAGCGATACATGACAACATGTACTAACAAGAGCAAAGCAACGGGCATCATATTTGCGATATCCTGTCATTCTTTTCAAACCGGAATTATTTTTCGAGCAGATTTCCTGCAAAAAAGATCCGTAAGGCACATGCGGAAAAGTAGAAGTTCAAATTGTCATGCGATATCATAGACAGTACCTCATCCTCGGAACGAGACCAGTGCATAACAAGGTTTTTCCATTCATTGTCTTCTAAATTTAGCACAAGAGACTTCACCAGAAATTCGTTTATAGACTTGCCATCAAAGTGTGATTTCCTCAGGTAACACCAGTACTGCTGCAATGCTTCCTTGAAAAGCGCAAGCAAGCTTTGCTCGTCATGACTATCCAGATTGACCCTCGCCTACTTACAACAATGTAATTAAATCATTGATGTGTTCACTCAGTAGAAAACAGGAAAATAATCACCATGAATAATAGCACTTACACGTAAGTGGGATACGAAGATGTGAAAATGGTGTTTGTCTTCACTATAATCTTCGAATGATGGGAATATATGCACGTGGTCCCTAACAACATTGAAAGCATTGTCTTTTAAACCGGGAATAACTGGAATGGGGTTCCATTCTGCAGGAATTGGCCGTCTCTGCAGTTGGGACAGGTCTTCGACCGGTGGACTTGCTATACTTTTTGCTGGAGTGAGATTTTTCTGTGGTACGACTGGTGCTATGGCAACTGAAATCGGCATACCTTTTGCTGGAGTGCAGGTCCTGTGTGGTGGGGCTAGTGGTGTGGCCAGTGAAGTATGGGTACAATCTGCTGGAGTCGATCCTACGTTTTGTGTCACTGGTTGTATAGCCAATATAAGTGGGGTGTTGTCTGATTTCTCCGACACAACCATCTTTTTAAGGACTTTGCTGGTGCTCCTTCAGGTTCGGCAATCAACCTCTTCGTGTTTGATGTCTGGTGCACAAGAACATCATTTGAGTGGAAAAACATGGTATGATGATAGATGGAATATGTATTGATAATGGATGGGCATGGCATCTCGACATACATGATGAGTAAACTAAGCAGATGGCGGTGCAACAAAGTAGAAGAAATGCAAGACAACATATGCAAGATACACGCAATCAGTAAAACCTTGCCAAATTAGAGCAGGCACCTTAATGGGTGAACATGACAGGCCATCAACCTTTGACTCCTCGAGATTAGAATAGTCATTAGGATCATATTCTGAACAAGAATGTACATGCAGGGAGCATATGAGTTTCATTGCATCCAAAAGGGCACTCAATGCCTTGGTGCCAATTTTGTAAGTCATTACAGTGTTCCACAATATTCTTCCGATGCGCGGATTCTGATATTCACTGTAATTACGTATAATATCTGAGAACAATGAAAACATAAATAGTTGTGAGATTATCTTTGTAATGTAGAGGATATTCTAATATAGGGGCACCCCTGTAAACACTTGTGTGCTATCACTGGATTCTGATGAGAGAGCTCATGTGTCCTGTAATATGGTGCGTGCATTTATATAATCTGGCACAAGTACACAAAAAAATAGGCTCCAGAAGTAAGGATAGTTGGCAGATGATAGGTTCAAAATATATTGTATAGAGACTTTATTGCCAAACCATGATAACAAGAGCACATAGCAACTAGGTAGATCATAGTGTACATAAAAGGGGTACACCATAACCACGATATATAAATCGGGAAAGTGGAACTGGCTTGAAAATACGGTGTTGTATTGCCGCTAGTAATTAAAAGCCTATCGATCAAGTACATGCCAGCTCTATTTGCTGTTGATTGCAGATGTCCTTGCTCCCCTTCCTGACAAGGAACATACTGTATGTACTAAATGCAGAATAACAAAAGAGGAACATGTTAAAGAACAGAAGATGAAGCATATTCTTGAGGTTTCGCTTAATTGCATACAATGTTGGTTGCCCACTCATGATGAATCACAGGGCCAGAAGAAATGAAATTCCATGTTGTCTCTCTATATGTGGCAATTTTGAACAGGGGTCATTAGGATCATATTCTGAACAAGAATCAACAAGTGGGGAGCGTATGAGTTTCACTGCATCCAGAATGGCGCTCAATGCCTTGGTGCCAATTTTGTAAGTTATTGCGGTGTTTAGCTTCAAGAGTGGACTGCTGCTAGTTAGACACAAAGCAGCTACACAGATCATAGTGTAGATATAATGGGAAAACTGTAAGCATCAGAGTAAAATCAGCAAAGTGGAACTTGCTGGAATATATGTGCTAATATTGCCGGTACGGCTAGAAAGGCTTTGGATACCAGCTCTCTTCAACTGAAGGTGCGGTACTGTTAATATCAGTGTAACTCTCAAAGGCGACACAACTCCCTACATTTCCTTGCTATTCTTATAGGATTCAAGTGGGTAGGCCACTACAAATCCTATTCCCATATTTACAAAATCCTACGAATCAAAGAGGCCCGAAGAGTTCAAAGTGTCCATACCAACCGACCGTATAGACCTCTACACTGCAAATGTCCCTGCCCATCTTCACTACAAGGAACATACTGTACTACTATCATACTCCCTCCGTTCCAAAATATAAGTCTTGGTAGAGATTTCCACTATGGATCACATACAGATGTATCCAGATACATTTTAGAGTGTAGATTCACTCATTTTGCTCCATATGTAGCCCATGGTGGAATCTATACAAAGACTTGTATTTAGGAACGGAGAGAGTACTTATTAAAGAAGAACGGAAGAGGAACATGCTAAAGAAGAGCAAGCAGATTTTGGATAATAAAATGTTCGTTGCGCAGTGCTCACACATGATGAACTAGAGCGCATTAAGAAAGCAACTCCCTGCTGTCTCTATATGTGGTGCACGTCCTTTTTGGAAAGTAAAGTAGGAACATTAGCCGAGCAATTAAATGTTATCTGTTTTAGTAATATCAACATCATATCAGATTCGTACTTGAGCAACAAGTTTGGAATTATGAGTGGCACGTTGTTTAGCTTGATGGATTCAGGAGCAGTGCTAAGCAGGTATGATGATGGTACTGAATATAAAGGCATGTCCGCATGCAAGTCGTGTGACTTTTGTCATTTGGGTTAGTCGACCATTTCAGGCGGTTGGATGAAGATCCTATGTCTCCCAACCCTTCTTCTTCCTTGTCTCTGATTCTTCCCATACAAAACACCGCATGGGCCGCCGGCCGGACCACTGGCCCCACCGCCTGTGTTCCTTCGCCACCCCACCCCCACTCCCGCCCCACCCGCGTCGAGTTTTCTTCGTTCGACGAGGCCCCACCACCGCTCCCACAACCAAAGTCCCCACCCGAGCCCCTTCGTTCGCACCAGCAAACTCCGGCGAGCTCTGAAAAATCGACTGACCCAATTTTGAAATTTAGTCTACTATGATTTAACTAGTGTGGAATATAAAAGGTGAAAACCATAAGCATTGGGAGTATAGTGTTGAGTGTGGCATGGCGGATCTGAAGGTGCAAACCAGACAAAGGCAACTTCGCAACCAATGTTTGCTCTCAACTAGCAAGTAAGTAATGGACAAGAAATCAGAGTAAAGCAGTGGCGATCTATTTTCTTGCTGTGATAAATAAGTTGAGCAGATACGAAAGAGTACCGCCTCTGGTGCGGCGCCGTGTATGCATCTGCTGAGAATTTGATGGTGCTGCGGTAGCGATGGCTGTTGGCGGTGTGGAAGCAGATCTAGGAGGGTAGACGGTGGCGGCGGGGCGCGGTGGACGAGATGGTCATAGGGGCGGCGCCGACAAGGTGGACGACGACAGGGATGAAGCGAGAGGACGGGATGCAAGGATCCCGGTCCGAAGCCATGGATGAGAGAGGTCGATCTCTTGTAATAGACGGTGGCGTCGGGGTATCAGCTCTAGCATGGTGGAGGAGGACGGTGGTGGATGGGTGGCGGACGGAGGAGGCTGGGGTGGAGAGGGTGTTTTGGCGCCCACGTGATGACCCTCAACCGTAAGGGATCTGTTGCAGCGTTTTTGATAAGTAAGAGTGTCGAACCCAACGAGGAGCAGAAGGTATTGATAAGCGATTCTGAGCAAGAAATTACTGCAAGCACTGAAAGATAACTTTTAGCGGTTTTCTCGATATAAGCAACAGGAATGTAATGGCGAGTAATGTAAAAGGTACTGAAAGTAACAAGTGGCCCAATCCTTTCTTAGCAAAGGAGAGGCCTAGCAACTGAACTTATAAAGACTAAAGCGTTCTTGAGGACACACGGGAGAGGTAGTCATGTGCTTTCGTCATATTCCGTATCGATTCTATGTTATGTGTTGATAAGTGTTGGTGGGTGGATCTATGCTAGTGCACTCTCTAGACTAAGATGAATGCACTCTTATGATTAAACACCTTGCAAGCATCCGCAAATACAAGATATAATTTAAGGCAAAAGCCTAACCATAGCAATACGATCGAGGATCCATTATTCCCTTATGCAAAAGCGTGCAAACTGGGGTTCAGGTTTCTGTCACTCCGGCAACCCACCATAAGCATTCTTTATACACAATGTATTCCCCTAGGTCCTTAATAAGGCGAAGTGTTGGGTGTTCGACTCACACAACACCACTAGTAGAATGACAACACAACTTAAGTATCAAACAACACATATTACTTCAACAGCATATGACTACTAACAACAAGACTTTCCCCATGTCCTCAAGAACTAAAGTAACTACTCACAAGACATAAAAGAGATCATGATCAGAGAGGATAAATAGGTGATAAACAATCTGGACATAATAATATTTCTCCAACAAAACTCAATAGCATTCACCACAAAGTAGTAATCAACACCGATGGAGTAGAGAGGATAGGTAGTACAAATTACAACACGAGTTGCGATGGAAAGATGAGATTTGGATGAAGACGGAGATGGTGCTGGTGTTAGGGATGATGTTGATGATGATCTCGATGATGCCCGTGATGATGGTGATGGCGATGGCGACGACCTCCCCTTCCGGGAGGTGATCTCCCCGGCGGAATCTGCCCACCGGAGATGCCCTTTTCTTCTCTGTAGGTTTCCGCCTCGAAGTGGCGGCGGAACTCCGAAAAAAGTCCCGTGCCTAGGGTTTTCGGGAGACGGAGAGCATATATGCAAAAGGGGGCGGCCAGAGGTGGGCCAGGGGCTCCAGGCCCCCTCGGCGCGGCCAGGGGGGGCGCCCCCAGGCCGCCTGGGCACCCTGTGGCCCCCCTCTGACTCCCCTTTTGCGTGTCTTCGTTATTCTTCGGAAAAACACGTCCCGTCAGTTTTCAGGTAATTTGGAGGTGTTCTTCTTCAGCAACTCAGTATCCACTTTTTCCTGCTGAATCATGCGTCTGCTGTTTCGGCATTGGAAAGTTGCAAACTGTGTAAAATAGACCAAAACAACATAAGAACATCATCATAACATGGAATATATCAATGAATAAGGATAAATTATAATATAAAATAGTGATGAATTTTGGACGTATCAACATCCCCAAGCTTAGACCTCGCTTGTCCCCAAGCGAAAATGAACTCGGTAAACCTGCCCACAAGTTTAGAGAGTGAAGTGTCGATAAATAGAATACGGACAAGAAGCATCATAGTCTCTTCACCAACTCAAATATCCTCAGCAACAATCTTCAACTCATAAGGCTTTTATGAAAGAGTGTCAACACTTATCTTCGAAAGTAGGACCAATAGAAACTCATTATATCATGGCAAACATGTCCTTTGGTCAAGGAACAACAAATAATTTTAACTTTTGCTTTTAATGGGATTAAATTGAAGCTTTTTGAAATAACAAGTTAATAAGCAAGAAGTGAAAGTGTTAACACAAAGGAAGATATTTGTCTTAGCTGGGCATGACAAACAACTTGCTTATCAAATGATAATGTCAACAAGGATATGATATGACAAATCTTAATGCAGCTTTATATGTATGAATCCTTATCAACATCAAACATCTGCTCTCTTTGAGAAATAGAAGGAAGTAGGAATAACTGACTCAACTTAAAATTAAAAGATAGGCCCTGCTCTAGGGTAGTAGGGAAAACTCATGTGCTATCCTCAAATCAAACAGAATGAAAACAAATTTTTGAGAGGTGCATGATTTGTCAACGAATGCTAATAGATAACTCAATTGCTTCTTGAACTGGACAAGTTTCGAGGAACGGCTCCCGTATGAGGACGATAACATCCTCTTATTCTCCTTTGTTTATCACTGCCAAAGTTTTCTGATTTCTCATGAACAAAGCGTGAAGGAGGGTTTGTTTGTTATATTATTTTTAAGCCGGGCGCACTCAATGCCAGTTCCTGTTCGTATTATGGGTTTGCACATTATACATGCAATCCCGGGGTGAAGCTTGTTCAACTCAAAAAGGTCATGAATTAGCTACTACTTCCTCATGAGCTAAAGCAGAGGCACAAAATAAAAGATTTTGAACATTTAAGGATAACACATAAATTATATACTTTTAGGAGGTGGTAGTGTAGTACCACGAGTAGGTAGGTATGGTGGACTCATATGGAAGGTATTGGCTTAAGGGTATGGATGCACAAGCAGAATTCCGCTTAGTACAGAGTTAGGCTAGCAAAGGTTTTGAGAGAGCAGACAATCGATGATGACTAAGATGCAAAGCAATATAAAGCATGAACATTGAAATAAGCATAACACATCAAGTTGTCTTCCTTGTCAACATAACACTTCAAGTATAATAACATAAAGGTTTTGGCTATGTTGATACTCTAAGAGAATCATGCTTGTTGTTATGACCAAAGCTATGTTTGCCAAGATTAAATAAAGTTTCATAGCCATACCTGACATAAGGTCAATACTCCCCATAAGAATCATCATATAAGGTCGATTGCATGAAGAGAATACCGAGTGCAGCAAAAAGGAACCGATAAACTTCTCATTAATATTCCATCATAGACGACTCCACACACACGGATACAATTCTTCACCAAGGGGGCGATAGACCTCAATGCACACACCTATCTCATATAATAACTTCCCTAGACATGATACGACTCTACTTGACTCCTGCAAGACACAAGGTAAAAGATAAAGATACCGGGCACTCCCTCAAGCTTGGAACAAGCCAAGGGAATGCCATTACCCACGAAGATTTCTCCCATATTTGTTGGCGTTAATCACGTAGTCCTTGGCGAAACGCTTCCATGGATATCTTGCTAAAGTCTCTTGTGAGAGGCTCATCTCCTGAATCCTGCATTCAACACCCAAACTCATGCGCATAAATCTTAGTTCATACTCACAGTTCTGGTTAGATAGATCATTAATTTGCCCCTGGAGTTCTATGATTCTGTCTTCAGCCGCGGTGATTCTTTCCCACATCTCCTTCATCTCCTTCGGAAAGTAGTTCTTCAGCTCGTTGGTGATGTCAAAGTTAGCTTCGACACCACGCTCGGTCATCTTCTTGTACTTGAAGACTTCCTGCTCCACTTCCTCCAGCCTGGCCTGGACGCTCCCCTCCTTGATAGGTCCCTTCAGATCTTCTTGATGAAGGACGCCTTCCTTCATCTGAACCACCTGAGGGTGCTTCTTCACCTCAGCGAGGTAAGGGTTGATGACGTTGACGATGAACGTGTCCTTGGGGGAACTTGGAGAAGCCATGGCACCTAAATTTAGCTGAAAAATTTCCTGGCAGAAACATATCAAAGAGAAAACACGCGAAATCGCAAGATACGTTGCCGGAACAACCCGGGCAAATATATAGGAAAAATTTATGCACAGAAAGGAAGGTAACAGATCAAAGCGGGGTCGGAGACGGGCACCAGGGTGTCCAGGCGGCCTGTCGGCGTGGCCCAGGGGGGGGGGCGCCAGGGGGGCGCCTGGACTCCCTGGTGGTCGTCTCCGGCTCCACTTCGACTCGGAATTTTACTAATTTTTTCAGAAACACGTAATACGGAACTTTTATGATGTTTTGCGGTGTTTTCTTACCGTACTACGTACCTTTTCTTTATTCTGCTTCCGCTGGCGTCTGGAACAGGGCTGCAACATGTTCTTCATGGGTTGTTGTGTATATTATATTCACATCAACATCGATGGGGTCTCCTGCTATGTAATGTTTAAGTCTTTGCCCATTCACAACTTGAGGTTTGGTGCCTTCAAAATTATTAATATTAATTGCACCAGACCGATAAACTTCTTCTATATGAAATGGTCCTTCCCACCTGGAAAGTAGTTTACCTGGAGAAAACCTGAAACGGGATCTAAACAACAAAACTTTATTACCAACGTTAAATTCACGTTTCAGAATCTTCCTATCATGCCACCTTTTTTACCTTTTCTTTGAACATTTTAGCGCTCTCGTAAGCTTCACTTCTCCATTCATCTAGAGAGGTCAAGTTCACGAGACGCTTCTCACCAGCTAGTTTTGGGTCAGCGTTAAGCTCTCTAAAAGCCCAGAAAGCTTTGTGCTCTAGCTCTAATGGCAGATGGCAAGCCTTGCCATACACCATCTTATAGGGAGACATGCCCATGGGGTTTTTGTAAGCAGTTCTATATGCCCACAAAGCATCTCCCAATTTATTTGACCAATCCTTCCTATTTCTATTTACTGTTTTCTGCAAGATCAACTTAATCTCTCTATTGGTGAGCTCAACTTGCCCACTAGTTTGAGGATGATAAGGTGAAGCAATTCTATGATTAACATCGTATTTAGCCAAAGCTTTTCTAAAAGCTCCGTGCGTGAAGTGTGATCCTCCATCGGTCATGAGGTACCTTGGTACACCAAACCTAGGAAATATTACATCCTTAAGCATTTTCAGGGATGTTTTGTGGTCAACACTTTCAGTGGGGATTGCTTCAACCCACTTGGTCACATAATCAACAGCTACTAAAATGTGAGTGTACTTGTGCGAAGAAGGAAAAGGACCCATAAAATCAAAACCCCAACAATCGAAAGGTTCAATCACTAGTGAGTAATTCATAGGCATCTCATTCCTTCTACTAATGTTACCAACTCTCTGACATTTATCACAAGCTAAAACATAATTTCTAGCATCTTTAAAGAGAGTGGGCCAATAAAAACCTGATTGAAGAACCTTATGTGCAGTCCTCTCACCGGCATGATGTCCTCCATAGGGACTATCATGACACCGTCGGAGAACGTCCTTCTGCTCATGTTCCGGAATGCATCTTCTCACGATCCCGTCGGGACCTTCTTTGAAAAGATGTGGGTCATCCCAAAAGTAGTGCCTCAAATCATGAAAGAACTTCTTCCTTTGCTGAAATGTTAGACCTGGAGGCAAATACTTTGCAACAATAAAATTAGCATAATCTGCATACCAAGGATCGGAGAGAGGTTGTACTTTTACAACATCAAGTTGCTCGTCTGGAAAACTATCGTTAACTGGAATGGGGTCATGCGGTATATCTTCCATTCTTGAAAGATTGTCCGCTACCGGATTGTCTTCCCCTTTCCTATCAACAATCTGCAAATCAAATTCTTGAAGAAGGAGTACCCATCTGATAAGCCTTGGCTTAGCATCCTTCTTCGTCATAAGATATTTAATGGCAGCATGATCAGTATGAATAATAACTTTGGAATCAACAATGTACTACCTAAACTTATCACAAGCAAAAACTACAGCTAAGAATTCCTTCTCAGTAGTAGCATAATTTCTTTGAGCACTATCAAGGGTCTTACTAGCATAATGTATAACATTCAATTTCTTATCAACCCTTTGTCCTAAAACAGCTCCAACAGCAAAATCACTTGCATCACACATAATCTCAAAAGGTAAATTCCAGTCAGGTGGTTGTACTATAGGAGCAATTATTAAAGCTTTCTTAAGAACTTCAAAAGCTTCCTTACAATTTTCATCAAACGCAAAAGGAACATCCTTCTGGAGAAGGTTAGTGAGGGGTCTAGAGGTTTTAGAAAAGTCTTTAATAAACCTTCTATAAAAACCTGCATGACCGAGAAAACTGTGAATACCTTAGATGTCCCTTGGATAGGGCATCCTTTCAATAGCTTCGATCTTGGCTTTGTCCACTTCAATTCCCCTTTCGTAAATCTTGTGACCAAGAACAATTCCTTCATTAACCATAAAGTGACACTTCTCCCAGTTGAGTACCAAATTTGTCTCCTCGCATCTCTGCAAAACTTTATTAAGGTTGTGAAGACAATGGTCAAATGAAGTTCCATAGACGGAGAAATCGTCCATGAAGACTTCCATAATATCCCCGCAGAAACCATGAAAGATAGCAGACATACACCTTTGAAAAGTAGCAGGGGCATTACATAGACCAAAAGGCATACATCTGTAAGCATAAGTACCAAAAGGACAAGTAAAAGTGGTCTTCTCTTGATCGACAGTGTTAACATGAATTTGAGAGAAGCCAGAATAACCATTGAGATAACAAAAGTGGGTATTTTTGGATAACCTTTCAAGAATTTGGTTGATTAACGGCAATGGGTAGTGATCCTTCCTGGTTGCTTTGTTCAACTTCATGTAATCAATACACATTCTATATCCAATAATAATCCTCTGAGGTATTAGTTCATTTTTATCATTAGGAACCACAGTTGTACCTCCTTTCTTAGGAACACAGTGTACCGGACTTACCCACTTACTATCATCTATAGGGTAGATAATACCTGCGGCTAGAAGCTTGAGAATCGTAGTTCTCACGACATCCATCATCTTCGGGTTCAACCGTCGTTGATGATCAACAACTGGTTTAGCATTAGGCTCAAGGTTGATAGTATGTTGACAGATAGATGGACTAATCCCCTTAAGGTCATCAAGGGTATAGCCAATTGCGCCTCGGTGTTTACGAAGTACTTCCAATAATCGCTCTTCTTCATATCCTGAAAGGTTAGAATTGATAATAACGGGATATACTTTCTTTTCATCTAAATAAGCATACTTGAGCGTATCGGGAAGAGGTTTAAGATCGAACACCGGGTCTTCTTTTGGTTTTGATAAAATTCCCAAAGGTTCAACCGGAAGGTTGTGCTTCAGGATAGCAGGCTGCCTCAAGAATACTTCATCTAGTTCATTTCTTTCCTGCATATGTAAATCATTCTCGTGGTCCTCCATGTATTGCTGCAAAGGATCATCAGGAGGAATAGCAATAGAGGCAATACTTTCAATAATTTTATCATCACTAGGTAAATTAGTACCACGAGGCTGCTTAGAGAACTTAGAAAAATTAAATTCATATGGCTCACCATTGAATTCAACAGAAACTTTACCTTTCTTGCAATCTATTATAGCTCCACAAGTTCTAAGAAAAGGTCTACCAAAAATGATGGGACAAAAATCGTCCCTGGCTGAACCAAGTACCAAAAAGTCGATAGGGTATTTTACCTTTCCACATAGGACTTCAACGTCCCTCACAATTCCGATAGGAGAGATAGTTGATCTATTTGCAAGATGAATAGTAACATCAACTTCTTCAAGTTCACAAGGGGAAATCTCACCGATAATTTCTTCATAAAGTGAATAAGGAATAGCACTTGCACTCGATCCCAAATCGCATAGCCCATAATAATTGTGATCTCCTATTTTAACAGATACCACCGGAGTACCTGAAATTGGGCCTTTGTTCTTGGCTGTGACAAGGTTAGTGGAAACAGCACAAAAAGTTATATTGGAATCCAAAACATCATCAGTAACAAGGTCTTTAATCAATGCAACTCGAGGATCGACCCTGATCTGGTCCTCAGGTTCATCAACTCTTCTCTCACTTTTATTTATTATGCCTGTTACAATAGAGTGTTCCTTTATCCTCGTGGGAAAAGGAGGCTTTTCATATATGATTGCAGGCAAAATAGGCTCAGCAACATAAATATCAATAGGTTTTTCTTTAAAAGGTGCATGGTGTTGGTCTCTATTCTTCTTGAAAGAATCAACGTGAGAGGCAAAATTCTTACACAAGTCAATCACTAGGTGGGAATCAAGACCAATCTTAGAGCAAAAAGTATTGAAGTAATCAGTTTCTACATAGCTCTCAATATAATCATGTTCATAATTTATAACTGGTTCAATACCTTTATCAATTTCCCAATCTTCGGTATTCCTCTGGATTCTTTCAAGGAGATCCCACCTTTCTTCAACACTCTTCTTCTGAAACACCCCACTAGAGGAGGCATCCAGCATCTCCTTATCCTGACGAGAAAGCCTGGCTTAAAAATTTGTAAGTATAATTTCCTTGGGGAGCCTATGAATAGGGCATTTGAGCATTAGAGACTTCAATCTCCCCCAAGCTCGAGCAATGCTTTCTCCGTCACGAGACCTAAAGTTATAGATATAATTCATGTCTCGATGAATTTCGTGAAGAGGATAAAATTTAGTATAAAAGAGAGAAATAAGCTCCTGCCAGTCCAGCAAGTGTGGGTTATCAAGAAGCCCATACCAATCTGAGGCTTTATCTGTAAGGGATACGACAAACAATTTCCTCATGACAAACTCCCTCGATACACCTGCAAGCTTAAATAATGAACATAGTCGTGACAAATACAGCAAGTGTTCACCGGGATGTCTGTCTCATGCTTAACGATTAGTCAAAACATAATCGATAATGCCAGCTGGTATTTTATAAGGCACAATTTCAGTAGGGGGAGGGTCAACCACCACAGGTGTGGGGTGTCTTCCCGCAAGCAACGCTCCAATAATAGGGTTATCCATAAGGACAAAGAGCAACAATAGTAAGAATAAAAACAGAATTATAAATAGACTTTCTTACCAGTTTCACTTTACCAATAGCGCTACGCTCCCCGGCAACGGCGCCAGAAAACGGTACTTGATGACCCTCAACCGTAAGGGATCTGTTGCAGCGTTTTCGATAAGTAAGAGTGTTGAACCCAACGAGGAGCAGAAGGTATTGATAAGCGATTCTGAGCAAGAAATTACTGCAAGCACTGAAAGATAACTTTTAGGGGTTTTCTCGATATAAGCAACATGAATGTAATGGCGAGTAATGTAAAAGGTACTGAAAGTAACAAGTGGCCCAATCCTTTCTTAGCAAAGGAGAGGCCTAGCAACTGAACTTATAAAGACTAAAGCATTCTTGAGGACACACGGGAGAGGTAGTCATGTGCTTTCGTCATATTCCGTATCGATACTATGTTATGTGTTGATAAGTCTTGGTGGGTGGATCTATGCTAGTGCACTCTCTAGACTAAGATGAATGCACTCTTATGATTAAACACCTTGCAAGCATCCGCAAGTACAAGATAGAATTTAAGGCAAAAGCCTAACCATAGCAATACGATCGAGGATCCATTATTCCCTTATGCAAAAGCATGCAAACTGGGGTTCAGGTTTCTGTCACTCCGGCAACCCACCATAAGCATTCTTTATACACAATGTATTCCCCTAGGTCCTTAATAAGGCGAAGTGTTGGGTGTTCGACTCACACAACACCACTAGTAGAATGACAACACAACTTAAGTATCAAACAACACATATTACTTCAACAGCATATGACTACTAACAACAAGACTTTCCCCATGTCCTCAAGAACTAAAGTAACTACTCACATGACATAAAAGAGATCATGATCAGAGAGGATAAATAGGTGATAAACAATCTGGACATAATAATATTTCTCCAACAAAACTCAATAGCATTCATCACAAAGTAGTAATCAACACCGATGGAGTAGAGAGGATAGGTAGTACAAGTTACAACACGAGTTGCGATGGAAAGATGAGATTTGGATGAAGACGGAGATGGTGCTGGTGTTGGGGATGATGTTGATGATGATCTCGATGATGCCCGTGATGATGGTGATGACGATGGCGACGATCTCCCCTTCCGGGAGGTGATCTCCCCAGCGGAATCTGCCCACCGGAGATGCCCTTTTCTTCTCTGTAGGTTTCCGCCTCGAAGCGGCGGCGGAACTCCGAAAAAAGTCCCGTGCCTAGGGTTTTCGGGAGACGGAGAGCATATATGCAAAAGGGGGCGGCCAGAGGTGGGCCAGGGGCTCCAGGCGCCCCCCCGGCACGGCCAGGGGGAGGGGCGCCCCCAGGCCGCCTGGGCACCCTGTGGCCCCCCTCTGACTCCCCTTTTGCGTGTCTTCGTTATTCTTCGAAAAAACACGTCCCGTCAGTTTTCAGGTAATTTGGAGGTGTTCTTCTTCAGCAACTCAGTATCCACTTTTTCCTGCTGAATCCTGCGTCTGCTGTTTCGGCATCGGAAAGTTGCAAACTGTGTAAAATAGACCAAAACAACATAAGAATATCATCATAACGTGGAATATATCAATGAATAAGGATAAATTATAATATAAAATAGTGATGCATTTTGGACGTATCACCACGGAGTACGAATGGGGGAATGGTGGTGGAGAGGATGGGGGGAACCATGTCTGCAGGGTGCGCTTGTGTCAAATGCGAGGAATTTTACAAACTTAGCCCCCGTTTCAAATTTCCTACATCACAACAATATTAGTCGGTTGGGGATAGGACGGTAATCTCGCATAAACCGAATATTTGCCGACGAGAGTTTGTTTTTGGCGCCCACCGTGTATGAATCAGAGAGGGAGTCGATTTCGACCGAGGACACACTGTGTTTTGGCGCCCACTGTGTATGAATCCGGGTGAGAGGCATTTATGTCACGTTTGAGTGAAATTACAAACCTACCCCTGTCAAAACCTATAGAAATCGAGCAGATAGGCTTTGCGTGGCAGGGATAGGCACTAGTAATTTCTATCTCGCAGATTTTGGTTTCGGGCGGTTACCGTGCCAGCTCAATTCCAAGCCCGTTTGTATTCTATTTTTTTCGGGTGGGATCCATTTTCGATTGGAATAAAATTCTATATACATCATTTTTTTATATATACTTTCAAAAGCATAACAAAGAATTCTGCTCCTTTATATGTATAATATGATTCATAAATACAGTGATCTCAAAATCATAAGGTTGAAATCAAAAAATTAAACCAAATTATGTTATACTAAAATGTATGTATCAGTAATATCTACATATTAAATAACATAGATGCGCGTGAATTCATATGAGTATGCATGTTTGATAGATCAACTTTGGTTCGAGTATGGATTACATGTATCATCATCTCGAATTCAAATATTTGAATCCCTTTTATGTTCACTCCTTTCATGCCCATCTCTCTCGCATGCATGCTCCTTCATGTAGCTATCACTCTCTTTTCTCCAGCTCACCCGCACGCTCATTTCATGTTTCTCCTATCCTCGCAAACATGGTCTCTCGACGTCTTCCTTGAGAAGTGTCACACTCTCCCTATCATTATACATTACACGGTTTTCATTATCTCTCTCGTCTCTACCGTTCTCTCGTATCACTAGGTACCTAAGCTTTCTTTTTCACCGCCACACACACAGTCTCCACTCGTCTTTTACTTTGTCTTTCTCTCTATGGGATTCTCTCACACACCCTATATGTCTCTAGATATGAATCATACCACTAAAATTACTCTCTCTCTCTCTCTCTCTCTCCTGTAGACACAACATTTGTTGTGGTCTCCTTTTCGTCTCCATCCCAGACTGACATTATTCATTTGTTTACCGACCAGACAAACTCCCCCGTTCTCTCTCACACACACACAACTCCTCCTTCCACTCCCCTTCCCGACTACCGTCTCTCTCTCACTCACAAAACTCTCGCTTTCGCACCCCCGAGTCGTATTTCTCTCACAAACATTTATCGACTAGCCTCTAGATAGGTTTATACACCCGCACACTCGTGCTTCCACTATCGCATACATGTCTCTCTCCCGCTCCTTGTATCTATGTAGATGTTTCTTCCCTTCTTGAGACATGCCCTCTCGATCGTGCACACACACACTATCGCCTCATTTTAAGCTGATACCTCTCGCGCACACACTCTTTGTGTCTTTGTCACACATGCACTCCGTCCTCCTCCTCTCTCCCTCTATCTCTCACACACATGGGCTTTTTGCAACAACTAGCAAGATGCCCATGCGTTGCACAGAACATCAAGATGCATTTGTATGAGTAGTTTATCTTGTGGGAGAAAAGGATGAACAATGGAAGGTCTTATTTGCAAGTGTGAAGAGGGGTGTGGGTATCTTTTTGCAAAATTGCCATAGTTTACTTCTTATCCGTCAGATATAGATCGGACGGCCTATATTGCAGGATGGCATGCACACAATCATCACCGACTATGCTTTTTATAAGAGTAGGGATAAAAAACAGAGTTGGTGATGATGGTGGGCCTGTCATCCTGCAATATAGGCCGTCCGATTTATATTTGACGAATAGGAATGAAACTATGGCAATTTACCCACACTCCTCTCCACATTTGCAGATAAGGTCTTCCCTCGTTCATCCTTTTCTCCCACAAGATCTTGATGTGCCGTGCAACGCACGGGCATCTTGCTAGTAAGAGTAGAAATTAGACATATACCACTTCTCGAATCTTGAAACCAACAACCTTCCTCCCTTATCTCATCAAAACCGCCAAAGGAATATATTTTGAGTGAAACATAACAATTTTTCAGTGATATACGTATTTCAAAACTAGACTTTTTTCTATAAATCGGTGAATATGTATTAATCTACTCAGATCGTGTGGCAACAAATTGGCACATTGCTAGTCTCTACTACTATAGTACATAAATTTTTGAATTCAGGTTATCTATCCGCCAAGACTGGGGAGCAATTAGTGGCCATTTGATTTGTTCCACACAGTACCCAACTCAAGCGATCTAACGGCTCACATTTCTTGGACTCGCTCTGTACGGCCACCCGCCAAAGTGACTCCAGGAACTTTCTTGAACCCTCACGATGCCAAATGCCGACACACGTGCTGGTGCAAAAGTCTGCTATTTACCATCTTCTGTGGCTCTGAACTTTAATGCTTAACAACTGGAGGCCTGTAATATCTGGCAAACAACAACGACACACTAAACAACTAATGTTTCACAAATCAAAGTACTCAACGTTTGTATGATTATCCCCCCCACCTCCGGGAACTTCTAATGCAGCAATTTGATAAACCTTTCTCAAAATGCAACAAATTGAACAATAAAGTTTGTTACATGTTCAATACAATCATAACAACCATTGGCAGAATAAGCCACCTTTTTCAGAAAAAAATGAGTGAGTAAGAAATACGTGCATAGCACGTGCTTTCTACTAGTAGTTATTAGTATAATATTTTGGACACCAGACAAACGATGGAGTACATATACAAAAAGAAGAGGCGCATGCACGCAGTCGGTCTCTCGCTGTCTCGCACACACGAGTGTTACGTAAAGGCAACGTTAACAAATAACCCTAAAACCCTAGGTGCACGATTGCTGCATTCGCGGGTACCGGGTACTTGGTGGAGCGCACCTTTGTAGGAATAGTCAGCTCGCGTGATAATTTGATCCATAGGAGTTGATGGTCGGGACCACAGGTGAACGACTTGGAGGCGGTGGCTCGCCAGTTGCCATGGATCGAGTAGCCACATTTAAAATATCATTTTTTTAGCGGGGTTAAAAGTTCCGGTTTTCAATGGCGCGTTATAAGTACTAAGTAGTTTTTAGAACGATTTGTATGGAGCGAAAATGGAATTCATAGTACTACGTACCTCCTTGGCATATGGTTGTATGGGTTTATGTTGCGAGATGTTGATCCTGGTAGTTCTAGGGAAAATACTATGTTTAGATTTAGATGTTGGTTTTCAGTAATGAAAGTCGGAAGGGGGAAACCCTTCTTTGATTAGAAAAAAAACTACTACCTCCGTTCTGGTTTACTAGTCCCCATCCTATTTTGGGTCAAAGTTTGTCCATGAATTTTACTTGTAAAATGTGAATGGAAAACAAGATTTTGTTATACGCAAACAAAAAAGGACTGGAGGGAGTGATTGCTCTGACACGAAAGCGACCTCTCATAGCGCAGGCATTTAACCGGCGCGCCGGCCAAGAGGGCCCCACTCGCTGCAGGCCCTGCTGAACACGCCTCCTCGCCGCATGTAACCGGCTTCAGACTGCCCCGCCTGCCTTCATTGAATCCGCGCGTGTGCCGACAACACGTCCTTCCGCGAGCCGGCCGACATTTTAGAACACAAAAAATGACCACCAAAATATAATTAATTACGCATGGTCTTGACTTGTTGTGCTTGCACTGGTAGCAGGAACTAGAGGTTTTTCTTTATTCATAACTCTCCTCAAATTTTTTTTGGCTTTGAAGTGAATCATGGTTGTGGACATTATGTATGAATGTGGAGATATCTGTGAACATGAGTTTGATGTGGAAGTTGAACTTGGAATGTCGGGCTTGCGCGTGAACTATACCATGTCCAATGCTTCGTCTGTTATTGTTTGGAAAGTAATTACTCTTATTACATGACCCGAAAACATATATTTTGTGCCACATCATTAGATGCACGGACATCACAACAGGCATGCTGACTGGATAAACATTTGAACCTAGCTACTATGAAGGAAATTTTGTATTGACAACAATTTTAGATAGCAGGAGACGCCTAGCCTGCTCTGCCTCTGCTAGCTTATTTATGGCTTCTTACATCTCTTCTTTGGCATGGGTGAAGAGAGCATCTGATTGCTCTTTTAACTTCTTCAGGAACTCAACTACATTCTCAAGGGCTGCTGCACGCTTTCTTTCAGCCTTTACTAGAGCCACGAGGACACGAACAACTGACGACTCCACCTGGCTTGTGTGTGATCTGGCATCATCTGGGAATTTGCACCTTGTGTCTAATCCAGCATCATTAGGGAACTAGCACCTTGTGTGTAATCAGCCTCATTCTGGAAACATGATCTCGAGGTTGACCATACTTCCCTCCTCGCAGGAACTGCATCCTGGCATGAAGTTACTTCTTTTATAGATAATTACTCAGAGCAACCCAGATCCATTTAGTAGAAGCCAGATAAACATAACTGGGAGAAGTGAATTCAAAAGGAAAAAATATATAAAAATAGACTACCAGGTGAGAACACCCACTTCCTACATCAAGCTAAAAACGAAAGCATTACGACAATTAAGACTCTTCTTATGACACATCGAAGAACACGAGGCTTAAGAGAAACAGAAACTACAACATATACACATCGAAGAACACGAGGCTAAACGAAAGTAATTGAAAGGGTATTACTTACCAAAACTCGTTTTACAGGTTCGGTGCAGCTCCTCTTTAACTTGCCATGCTCCTTGAAGATGTCCCCAATATCCCGTGTTTGGTCTTCATTGCTCCTCTGCATGTTCGCACTCGTGGTTTTGAAATCTCAACATGGCAAGAAAAATATACTACTAGTAATACTCGCGCATCTTGTGGGCAACATTAAAGCACTCATCTGCCATGTTAGAGCATCTCCAACAGAATCGCAACGCGCGGCGCTTTAAAAAAGCGTTTACAGTGCTGAGATCGAGAAGTAGAGATAGAGAGTAGAGGATAGTTCTTAGCATAGATAGATAACAAAATAGATCATTCAACTACTCCTCGTCGTCCGAATCCTCCTCGGTGATGTCCTCCTCCGACGTCTGACTGTAGGCCTGAAGATACCGATCGTCGTTGATTCCCAGGGCGACGCCGCTCCTAGCCTCATGTTGAATTGAGCGTCCGCATTTCGCCTACGCTTGTCCTCACGATAGGCGGCTCGCTCTGCCCTCCTTTGCTCGTAGAACTCCCGCTCATTGATGATGTCCCGCGGGAAGCGTTGGCACCACAGCGCCATGGCTTCCTCGTCCATCTCGGCGATGCCGAGATGGTGCAACCGCCTCCGGTGGCCGCGACGATCCTCGTCGGTGATAAGCCGCGGCAGAAGCGCAAGCTCCTGTTCCCACTCCCGCGTCAGCACGTTGGGGAAGTTCAATGTTCTATGAGGCCACCGGAGGTGCCACGCCGCCGCTTCGTACGCACGGGCGGCCTCGTTGGCGGTGTCGAAATTGCCGAGGCTGAGGCACATCCCGTGGAACCGGATCTCGGCGGAGAAGCCGCCGTAGGGGCGCGCGCGGACGCCGCGGTATCCCCAAGTTTCCCGGTGACGCGGCGGCGGCGAGGCCAGAAAGAGCGGGGAGAGAGTGGTGGCGAGGCACAGAGCGGGGAGAGAGCGGTGGGAAGGCACATAGCGGTGGGAGGGCGTGGGATTTTATAAAGCGCGCCGGATGCCACACGCCAAAACTAGCGCACGCCCGTCCGCTTTTTCCCGCGCGCGTGCAATGTTTTCGCGACGTCTCTGCTATCTCTACTCTCTTCTCGACTATTATATTTACTTTATATTTAATATTTATCTCTACTTCTCTACTCTCTATTTTTTCTCTACATTTTCCGTAATTCTTCTAAAAAACAGAGTTGGTGACGATGGTGTTCCTGCCATCCTGCAATAAAGGCCATCTGATTTATATCTGACGGATAGGAAGGAAACTATGGCAGTTTTGCAAAAAGATACCCACACCCCTCTCCGCATTTGCAAATAAGGAATTCCCTCGTTCATCCTTTTCTCCCACAAGATAAACTACTCATACACATGCATCTTGATGCGTGCAACGCATGGGCATCTTGCTACTTCTAAAAGACTATCCATCATTTGCCACACTACTAGTTGCAGATGAAATACCTATCCAAACACAGCGCGATACTGGAGCGACGCTTTATACGTATAGATCATAGGCTTCGAGAGAGAGTGTTTTGGCTCTTTGGTCTCTCTTGCTTTTGGTTGAACTTTATTGTGCGTTTGCTTTATACTCTATGTCCGTGTGTGAGATACTTGTTTGATCATGTGATTGATCATATGCTACCTTAATGCTTGCTTGGATGATACTATCTTTTATATCCTTATATGATCATTCACTTTGCTTGGTGATGAGTGCATGTTTTCAGTTTATATCATTTTGAGCGCTCCACCAAGATGTATGTGACATGGAAGAGTAACACATGATCCTAATCGGTTGTGCATTTGCATTCAAACGCAAATTTTAAATAATGCACAAATTTTGGGGGAGCTCTTGTTTATCACATACTTCTCAAAGCGACGATGTATTTAAATCTTATTATCATTTGTCGAAGCTTTGATATATATGTTGTCATCAATTACCGAAAAGGGGGAGATTGAAAGTGCAACTATCCCTGGGTGGTTTTGGTAATTCCTAACAACATATAGCTCATTGAACTAATGCTATTACAAGATAAATATTTCAGGAAAGTTCAATGATTGGCATGGCATGGACTAGGAATGTGGACCCCTCAAAATGCTAAGGACAAAGGATTGTCTCAAGCTCAAGACTCTACATTTTCCATTTTAGTGATCCAAGATCACATTGAGTCCATAGGAAAGCCAATACTATTGAAAGGGGATGAGGTGTTGCTTAATGGCTTGCTTGCTCAAAGTGCTTAGTGATATGCTCCAAACCCTCAACCACTTTCTCACATCCACATATGTCCCAAACCAAAAGTCAAACTCGGCCCCACCGAAAAGTTCTATCTGGCGCCACCGAGTTCATTTGACATACCCACTGCCGCTAAACCCTAATCACTTCGGTCTCACCGAAAGGGATGTCGGTCTCACCGAGATGGGATTGAAAACTCTCTGTTTCCCTTCGTAACATTTCGGTCTCACGGAGATGAGCAATCGGTCCCACCGAGTTTGCAATGCAAACTCTTTGTTTCCTCTTCGTAATGTTTCAGTCCCACCGAAATGAGCGAATCGGTCCCACCGAGTTTGCCTGACCAACTCTCTGGTGTGCTCATTACCAAAATCGGTCCCACCGAGTTTGTGTAATCAGTCTCACCGAGATTACGTTATGCCCTAACAATAATGAAATCGGTCCCATCGAGTTGATCATATCGGTCCCACCGAAATGCCTAACGGTCATATTATGAACTAAATCGGTCTGACTGAGTTCTCTGAATTTGTCCCACCGAGTTTGGTAAATTGTGTGTAACGGTTAGATTTTGTGTGGAGGCTATATATACCCCTCCACCCATTCTTCATTCATGGAGAGAGCCACCAGAACATCCCTACACTTCCATCATACATGTTCTGAGAAGAGAACCACCAACTCAAGTGTTGAGATCAAGATATTCCTTTCCTACCATATGATTTGTTCTCTAGCCTTCCCAAGTTGCTTTCCACTCAAATCCTTCTTCCACCATATCCAAATTTGTGAGGAGCTATTTGAGTGTTGGGGAGGGGGGACTATCATTCGAAGCATTTGAGCAAGGAGTTCATCTTCAACACACCGTCTATTACCTTTTGGAGAGTGATGTCTCCTAGATTGGTTAGGTGTCACTTGGGAGCCTCCGACGAGATTGAGGAGTTGAACCAAGGAGTTTCTACGGGCAAGGAGATCGCCTACTTCGTGAAGATCTACCCTAGTGAGGCAAGTCCTTCGTGGGCGATGGGCATGGTGGGATAGACAAGGTTGCTTCTTCACGGAACCATCGTGGGTAGAGCACTTCGTGGACTCGCGCAGCCGTTACCCTTCGTGGGTTGAAGTCTCCATCAACTTGGATGTACGATAGCACCACCTATCGGAACCAAGACAAAAACATCCGTGTCTACACTTGCGTTTGCTCCCTCCAAACTCCTCCACTTACCTTCATATGCAATTGTTTTACATTCCGCTACTGTACTACTAGAATTGCATGTGTAGGCTGATTGCTTGACTTGTGGTAAGTTGCTGAAATCTGCAAGAACTAAAATTGGAAAAGGCTAGATTTTTATTTGCTCAAGTAGTCTAATCACCCCCCTCTAGACATACTTTCGATCCTACAAAGTTGCTATCTATGATGATTATGGCGATGACGTATATGTTATAGAGAATAATTACAAGCATGAAAATTTTCATCATGATTTTAATTTTCAATCTCATGATAGTTATTTTGTTAAATTTGCTCCCACCACTATTCATGAGAATAAATTTGCTTATGTGGAGAGTAGAAAAATTTCTATGCTTTTGCATCATGAAAATAATGATTTATATGATGGATATGTTGTTGAATTTATTCGTGATGCTACTGGAAATTACTATGAGAGAGGAACATATACTTGTAGGTATTGCAATAATACCATGTTTCCTCTCTATGTGTTGAAAATCTTGAAGTTTTGCTTGTTATGCCTTCCTATGCTAGTTGTTTCTTGTTCCCATAAATTGTTTGCTCATAAAATCCCTATGCATAGGAAGTGGGTTAGGCTTAAATGTGCTTGGCATGTGATTCATGATGCTCTCTTTCATGTTACAATTCTTTATCTTTTATGTGAGCATCATTGAATTCATCATGCCTAGCTAAAAGGCATTAAAGAAAAGCGCTTGTTGGGAGACAATTCAACACTTATAACTACTTTTTGTGTGTGTTCACGTGATTATTCTACTGTAGTAATCATGTTTTATAGCTTTTGTTTCAGTGAAGTGCCAAGCAAAGCCTTAGGATCATGTCGGGTGATAGTAGATTTTATCTTCGTGAAAACCAGAAACTTTTGCGCTCACGAAAAAATTCTCATTTTTAACTGAAGAGTGCTTTTGAGTTGATTCTTTTTGAAGAAGATTAATATACAAATTTTCACGTGGTCCTATGTTTTTCAAGTTTTTTAGAGTTGCAGAAGTATGGTGAATGTTCAGATCATTACATACTGTTCTATTTTCGACAGATTCTGTTTTCAATGCATAGTTTGCTTGTTTTCTAGTTTCTATGGCTTATATTGATCGATATAAATTGTAGAAATGATATGCTAAAGTACGCATTGTGTGATAAAAATTATGAATCTTGTCTTTGACAGTACCCAAAAGTGGATGATTTGTTTTATCATACTAACCCATCTCACGAAGTTTTGTTAAATTATGTGTGATTGAAGATTTCAAGTTTTGGGTGAGATATAGTAATGAGGAGAATAAGGAGCGGCAAGACCATAAGCTTGGGGATTCCCAAGGCACCCCAAGTAAATATTCGAGGAATACCCAAGCAACTAAGCTTGGGGATGCCCCGAAAGGCATCCCCTCTTTCGTCTCCAACATTATCGGTAACCTCACTTGAAGCTATATTTTTATTTGTCACATGATATGAGTTTTGCTTGGAGCATCATTTTATTTTGCTAGGATTTGCTTGTTGTTATTCATAATAATGTTTTGTGTCCTTTATTTTAATAAAAGTGTCAAGGATAGCCTTTACCATGCTTATTTTGCAAGTCTACATGTTGCTGTTTGAAAATAGAAAGTTTGTCGCTATTGTAAAAATTCCCAAGAAAAGTCAGAATGTGATAAAAGGTTGAAATTTTTTGCATAGTAAGTTATGATAAATTTCCTGCAGCATGTATTTTTTTCAAAAAATGGCAGTTAGGGAAGTATCGATACTCTTGCATTCTTTACCGACTGTACTGTTTTGGTAGATTGCTGTTATGTTTGTATTGTTTGCATATGTTTGCTTGTTAATTGATTCTATTTGAGGATAGGAGTATTAAATATGCAGAGGTATTTAGTTTGCAATGTTGAATAATAATTTTAGTGATTTGCTACTATAGAGAATGATAAGGTTTTGCATTGATTTATACTAACTTATCTCACGAGTTCTTGTTGAGTTTTGTGTGGATGAAGTTTTTGAGATTTAGGAAAACCGTGATATGAGAAGAATTAAAGAGACACAAAAGCTCGAGCTTGGGGATGTCCAAGGCACCCCAAGATAATATTTCAAGAAGTCTCAAGCATCTAAGCTTGGGGATGCCCCTATAGGCATCGCACCTCTCTTCTTCAACAATTATCGGTTAGTATCGGTTGAGCCTAAGTTTTTGCTTCTTCACATGAGTTGTGCTATTCTTAGAATGTCATTTTATTTCCATTTTTCTGGCTGTTTTAATATAATAATTAGATCCGAAAGTTTTTAAACAAAATAGAGCCCCCAAATAGTTGCCAGGTAGGCTAAGTAAACGACATTCATATCCCGTCAACCATGCTCTTTTCTGGCGCCGCTGCTCTAGTGCTTCACTTATATCTTTTTGAGCACGGTGTGCTTTAGTATTTTTGTAGAAATTCTCTCTTTCTTAACTTAGATTAATTTGAGAGAAGAAAATATTATGCTCATGTTCTTCACTTATATTTGTTTTATCTTATCAAAACCAACACATGAAAATTAGTCCCAAAGTGATAGATATCCAAGAAGGGTATAATAAAAACTTCCAGGAAGATCATTGGACAAAACAAACTTGATTCCATCTTATAGTTTTGAGATATGATGATGTGATATGTGAGTCATGTTAATGAGTAATTATGCTTTAGTAAGAATATTGATGTTAAGGTTCGTGATTCCCTACGCAAGCACGAAAGTCAACAGTCATGCAATGAAATTACATCCTACTTGTGGTGCATTATTCGATGTTAATATGCTTAATGCTCGCTTATGAGATTATTCGTTTCTTGGTTGGTCGCTTCCCAATCTTTTGCTAGCCTTCATTTTGCACTGAGTATGATCACTACTTGTGCATTCAAAAAATCCTTTAACCTAGTTTTGCCACATGAGTCCACTATACCTACCTATATGCGGTATTTTATTGCCGTTCTAAGCAAATTTGTATGTGCCATCTCTAATTTTCAAAATAAATTTCCCTTTTGTGTGCTCGTACCGCTCACTTGGCGGTGAGGGGTGGCTAATATTTTCCATACTAGATGTGTTATTCTCATGACGAGTTTTTATTCACTTTTCATTGCACGAGAGTAAGGCAAAGATATTAGGGTTGCCCAGTCCCGAAATGAAAAAAGGAATTTACTTTATGTTGTCAAATAATAAATTCCTTGGAAATTGTTGGTATGGAAGGCACTCATGGATACGGTTAGCCATGGATTGTGAAAGCTTGGTGCAAAAAGGAATAAACTTTATTTTATGTTTGGAAACCGCCTATGATATATCTAGCATGGAAAGTATTGGGAATTTTAAGTCGTTTTCGTTGGCGGGAAAAGTATGCCACCCAAAATAATTATATGTCTCAATTTAAGATTTGAGCTCCGGCACCTCTACAAATCCCTACTTCCCTCTGCGAAGGGCCTTTCTTTTGCTTTATGCAATTTTTATTTTTAATTTGAGCCTCCATCTTCTCTTATAAAGCACCAACTAGGAGACATCATTATCGTACTTGAGTACCAGGTGTAGTTAATATGCGAGTGTGTTTTATGAATGGATCGATGGTTAAGCATGATGGCTAGGGATAACTTGCTTTAGTATTGATATTTTGAAAGGCATGGTTGTTTGTTGATATGCTTGAGTATTAAAGTCTTCATGTCAAAACTAGACTATTGCTTTGAACCATGTAAAAGTCCAATTGTCCATGCTATAAAGAAAAACAATATGTGATGAACATGATAGGCAGCATTCCACATCAAAAATTCTATTTTCATCATTTATCTACTCGAGGATGAACAGGAATTAACCTTGGGGATGCTGATACGTCTCCAACGTATCTATGTTTTACAATCATTTTATATCATTTTTTGGGATTAACCTATTAACATAGTGCCAAGTGCCAGTTGCTGTTTTCTGCATGTTTTTTGTATCGTTAGAAATCAATATCAAACGGAGTCCAAAAACCGTGAAAACTTTTGTGGATTTTTTATGGACCAGAAGACTCCCGATGGGCCAGAGCAGCACCTGGGGTGTGCCCCGAGGGGGCAACAACCCACTAGGGCGCCCCTGGGGGGCCAGGCGCGCCCAGGTACATCCCAGCTCCGTGGCCTCCTCTCCCGCACCCCTTCTTTGCCCTATAAATTCCCAAATATTGCAAAACCGTTTGGAAAAAACCTAGATCATAAGTTCCTCCGCGCAAGGCTCTGTAGTCCATGAGATCCAATCTAGAGCCCTTTCCGGCACTCCGCTGGAGGGGGAAATCATCACCTGTGGCCATCTTCATCATCCCGGCGGCCACCATGAGAGGAGGGAGTAGTCCACCCTCGGGGCTGAGGGTTTGTACCAGTAGGTATGTGTTTAATCTCTCTCTCTCTCTCTCTCTCTCTCTCTCTCTCTCTCTCGTGTTCTCGAGATGCACAATCTTTATGTATCACGGGCTTTGGTAATATAGTCGGATCATATGGTGTTTTCCCCTCTCTATCTTGTTGTGATGAATTGAGTTTTCCCTTTGAGATTTCATTGATATCAGATTGAATACTTTTATGGATTTGAGAAGACTTGATATATTTCTTGCAATTGAATACTCATGGTGACAATGGGGTATCGTATTGATTCACTTGATATATGATTTGGCACTCAACTTGCGGATTCCCGAGGTGACATTGGGGTAATCTATGAATAGGGGTTGATGCACGTTCTTGTCTTTGTTTCTCGGGTAGAAATCTTGGGGCACTCTTCTTTGTGTTGGATTGAGTATTATGAATATGAATTTGTTTTGGTGTTATTTTACTAAGAACTCTTGGATAGATCAATCGGAAAGAATAGCTACAAACAATTCCTTCTTATGTTCTCCGCTAGATAGGAACTTTGGAGTGATTCTTCATCGCATATTGAGGGATGGTTATATGATCCAATTATATTAGCATTGTTGAGAGATTGCACTAGCAAAAGTACAGACCCTAGGCCTCATTTTCAAGCATTACAATACCGTTTGTGCTCCGTTTTATCACTTTCTACCTTGATGTTTTTTATTGTTACCATTACAAAAATCAATATGTACTATCCATATTACACTTGTATCAGCATCTCTTCGCCGAACTAGTGCACCTATACAATTTGCCATTGTATTGGGTGTGTTGGGGACAGAAGAGACTTTTTATTATTTGGTTGCAGGGTTGTTTGAGAGAGACCATCTTCATCCTACACCTCCCATGGATTGATAAACCTTAGGTCATCCACTTGAGGGTAATTTTCTACTATCCTACAAAACTCCGCGCTTGGAGGCCCAACACAAGTCTACAAGAACAAGTTGTGTAGTAGACATCAATGACTGTGTCGTACGCCTGTTTCGGCGGATGACTGATAACATCAAGAAGCTTTGGAGTGATGCCAGCAATGACAGGGAGGGACCCTTCAGTCCACTTTCTATTGACCATTTCGCTTTGGATTGGATTGATGTCCCCCAGCAGACTAACAAGTATGAGTTCCAATTTCTCTCGATCACTTTTTTTTAATTGTAGTTGTACGTAAGCTGCAACGTATTTAATTCTTTGGCTTTGTTTTAGATTTAACACCGTTATTTTTTTGTTTGATGACAGTATCAACTGCGGATTCTTCATCCTTACGAACGTTATTCGTTTCACGAAGGGGTTCTTGCAAACTATTCCCATAAAGATATCGCGGATATCAGGAACACATGGGTGTACTCAATTGCATCTTCTAACTTGTTTGACACAGAATTCCATGGTTTGTTTGGCTACTATACATGTAAGAGCATCTCTAGTAGAACCCTCAAATCCTTAAATGTAAAACCAATTTTAAGGGTTGAGAATTGCCCAATTTTGACACTTTTAAGGGTTGAAAAACAGGGGCAAAGAGTAGAACCCTCAAACCCAACCCTTATAACGGAATATTCCGTTATAAGGGTTGGGTTTGAGGGTTCTACTCTTTGCCCCAACCCCAACCCTTAAAACTGTCATTTGGCATTGCATAATTTTCACTAGAAAAACATAATAAACCTCCAAACAAACACGGAAATAAAGATCATTGATGCATGGTTTAATAGTTTTTACATCACACAATCATCATCTTCCCCATTTACTCGGCACAATCATCATCTTCCCCATCTATACTTCACTGCATGAAAGTAGCAGAATGTACTAACTACTAAATAGCCTACTAGTCAAATTGGAAGAAAAAAAGCCTAGTAGTGCAGAGAAAGAAAAACAAGATGATTCAAGGCCAGCAAATTAAGACATATGATGCTGGAACTTCAGTCCGCAATGGATGACTTTAGTCCTAACAACATTTTATCAGATATGATATGTTCTTCAATACGAATTTTCAGATGTGAGCTACAATAGCCTCTTTCTATAAAAAATTGCTAGGAGATAAATTCCTAAGATCCTAATATGGTAAAATTAGTGTACTAGCATCAATATAGCAATTATGGTAGTACCGTGAGCATGGCACTTCCGCTCGGCTTTATCCCGGGCTGAAATTCAATAAATTCGAGAAGTAACATCACACAACTGAGTCATCAGTTCATGATATTTGCTAACTGAATAAATGGAGACAGGAAATGTACCATGATGACGGTGCCATGGACCTCTAGGACCTGTCCTGGCTCTAAATATCCAAAGGTGTGCAGCTTGGGGGCATCTCCAATCCTGAGCCTTGCGCACAAGCCACGATTGGGCTTGTAAGGTGATGACAGGATGAGCCGCTCGAGGCATGGAGCCTTCACCACGACGATGTCCTCCAGAACAGAGCCGCAGATTTGCAGGCACCGCAGGCTCTGGCTGACGAGACGTAGACGTAGCCCGCCCTTGATGTGTCCCATGATGTTGAGGACCTCCAGGACGGGGCTCCTGGCGACGAGGGAGTCGACGAAGCCGTGCTCCATTTCGACGAAACAGAGGCCGAGCTCCCGGAGGTGGGGAAAGGAGGCGCCACGCAGGGCGGCCGTGCCCGGCAGCTTCCAGACGCCGAGGTGGAGGCGGGTGAGGGTGGTGATGGTGAAGAGCGAGGCGGGAGGTGGGGTGTGGGTGGGGGCGCGGGGGCTGGAGGTGCACCACCACCTGCTCGGCGGCCGCGGC
>LR738712.1:214852325-214875626 GCA_902687465.1 Secale cereale
CGCGGCCGGGGGCGCGGCGACGGCGGCCGCGGCAGGCGCGGCGACGGCGGCCGCCTCCATGGCCGGACGCGGGAGGAGGGAGGCGGGGGCGATTTCCCTCCCGCGCAATCTGTGAAGTGGAGTGCGGGTTAGGGGGAGTTTTTCCTCCCAACCCTCACTTCTACAGGCTGGGAGGAGGTTTGAGGGTTCGACCTCTAATTTTTTTTACGGATTTGAGGGTTTAGGGGTTCTAGTCTACGGGTTTTTTTGGACGAAAACTGTAAAAAAACGGTTATTTTTAGAGATTTGAGGGTTTGAGGGCTCTACTAGAGATGCTCTAAGTCTTGAAACTTGGACTGCTTACTTGGACTACATCTTTTATTCTACATGAACTTCATTTTATCTTTTTATTGTGCTTGTGTATTTTGTTTCAGTTTTTTCCTTTCATTGCTTACTTGGATAGCAACATTTTTTCTACTTGAACTTCAGAGATGATACCTTTTTATGCTTTTGTTATCTGTAGTTGAATGTTTTCCATTTCATCAATTTATCTTGAACTGTACCTTTGGTTGTGCCTGAACTTCATTAGTTTTTAAATGCAACACATTTTTTAGGTCAACTTGAGTAGTAAGCATGTCATCTATATTTGTTGTACTGTACATTGTGTTGTACCCGAACTTCAGTTATATTTAATGGTCTTTTTTTCTTTTCTTGACAATGGAGCCGTTGGACTTAACCGATTACCACTACCCATACCTCGGGTCATAGGAATGCCAGACTAGGGAGGAATCGATGAGTACAACTCCGAGAGAAGATGATAGCTCTCGAACCCTTATTCCTTCCAAGTTGGGGAAGCAGGCTGTCGGTATTTGTGTTGCTCCAAACACCCCTTGCTCTAGGAAGGTTGGTGCAGTCAAAGCAGTCCAAGCAGAGGTGATTTCGTCGGATGATGATTTTGAGAAGATTGCTTACCCAAAGAATGGTTGATCTGGTGCTGGTGCTATTGTTGGGAGAGGTGGGAAGAATGTTTTCATCGCCAGGAGGAAACCGACAGTTGATTCTGGCAACATAACTTCCTCAAAATGAGCATCAAGATTGCCTATGAAGTGGTGTTCTGCTGTCGCTCCCCTAAATAAATACAGTTACCCTCATCTATCCGGGGCCCGGAGGTTGAAACAATATGTGCTTAGTGAAGATGGTCTGAAGAAGTATTCTGAGTGAGTATTTCTTCTTATTTTTGCTGCTGCCAGACATGCTACTTTTTGTCAACTTCTGATGTTATAGTACCTGAACTTATATTCATTCTCCTTGTCTTGGAGTAGCACTTCTAATATTTTTCCCATCCTTTTAAATCTGCAGCATAGGCTACTGCACGTTCACCATCCCTGGGAATGTGATTGACCTCACAGGACGTGTCCTTTATACTCTTTTCGGTGAAGGGCAGCAGATGGAAGGAGACATAATGGATTATCTCATAAACTTGTGGAAGGATAAGCCGGAGACCTCTGATATCTACTCTTGTGCTGACAGGGTTGTACTGAGTCCCTACTTCATACATGTTTTAGTTCTTTGTAACCCTATCTCTCCTTTTTTTTCTCTAGTTTTGGTGTAATGACATTTGGGAGGTGTTTTAATTCATTTTTTGTGAATGCAGTACTGCCTAGATTATGATTTTTTCGATGCATCAGTTACGAAATTCGATGCAATTATTTTGGCTAAACTCCTCCCAATGTTTGTTCACAAGGGAGAAGACCTTCTTAATGCAAAGCTGGTTAGGTTTTCATAACTCTTGCTTTTTTAATTTTATGTACGTCATTTTGCTGAGTTTGTCAAGAAGTTTTTGTTCATCTCGGTTGTTCAATACTTATGCTTTATAGTTTGTGTTCACCATTTCATTCATCGTTGGTAGGTTTTATTGATACTTTTCAAGCCAATTGACAAAATACCGAACTACAGTGTGTATGTGCTGAATAGATATCGTGGGAGCATTGACATCCTTGATTCACTTGCTTACACTAATAAGGGAATGTCAAGAACAAGTTTCCACGGAAACTGCCAAAATATCGTGAGTGTTTCTTAGCCTGAACCTCCCGTCATATTCTCTTTTTGACATGAAGTTTATTATGCCTTCTGTTGACAAAATATTTTTTGTCTCTGTTTTGGTAATACTGCTTGAACTGACTATCATTTGACAGTTGAACTTCTGGTATATTTTAGCTAGATTTCGTTCAAGTGTAGCTTCATGTACCTGAACTTAACTATATTTGGTTAACATGTTTTTGATTTCATCTTATTTGTCATTTCTGGCAGATTAAGAGATTTGTTCGGTTGCTCGAGGATATGTACGAGAAGGCTGCGTACAAAGCGAGTAAGCAGTCCAACTGGGCGAATATTGCAAAGAGGTCGACTTTTATTGATGTTCCAAAGCAGGTGAATAGTGATTATGGTTTCTTTGCCGTGAAGTTCTGCTCTACATATGATGGCGATGAGCTTGTTGAAGATTTTTGTGATGTGGAAGTATGTTTTGTCCTTGTTCTTGTCTCATCATCCTTTCCTTTTTCTTGTGTGTTTTTTACGAGACGCTCCTGCTGCGGTCTTAGTTAGGCTTTACTAAACTATCCTTTTCATTTTTGTTTGCAGGCTGCAGTAGATGACTAGAATGTCGGTGTACAAAAGTAGGGGCCTTTCTGTACCCCTTTACTTGTGCCCGGGTAGTAGTAGCCACACCTGCAGCCATGCTTGGCAGGGCAGAGGAAGGAAAGGTATGAGACTACCAAGGCAACACTCAAGCGAGAGGCATGAAGACCAAAAGGGCAAGATGGGCTTCCCCCGGCAACACCCTTGCCGGGGCGGCAACATAACCCCGACGGGAGTCTTGCCGGGCGACTTGCCCAACACCAGCAAGGCCGCCACCCTCGAGCCTGAGAGATGTGACACCATCGATGACGTCGAGATCCAGACTCAGGGGCGCTTGCGTGGTGGCATGCAGATCTTTGTGAAGACCAAAGGCCTACGAATCTAGATAAGGACAAGAAGACAAAGACCCCCGGCAAGATCCTTGCCGGGGATGACCGAAGACCCCCGACAAGATCCTTGCCAGGGACAGCCACGAGACACCAGGAAGACCCTTGTCGGGGGCGTTTGCGGGGCCACGGCCAGGCCCTCACCTGCCAAAGTTTCGATGCTCCTCAGCTGTTCCGACGTGGCAACCAGCCCACCAACTAGCCAAGCGCCTGCATGGTAGCATGCGGCTTCTAGGCCAACTAGTCAAGAACTTGCGTGGTGGCATGTAGATGTTCGTGACAACCCTATCACCGCAGCAGCACAACAACCAGCCAGCCAGCGTGGCGCTGCATGCCTCGTCATCTTGGACACGCGTCGGAACAAGGCATGGCGGCGACAGACGGGACGAGGTGTGTTGCCGTCCCTAATAAAGCAAGAGGGCACATAGGCAGCGCATTAAATGCGTTTGTCCTATGATGTCAGGCGATGAACTTGTACACTGTAGATACTTTCCACCTCCTGTGTGCCACTGTGGCGACCCCTTTGCAATATAAAAGGAGGCCCGAGGCGTACTGTTGAAGGATTCAGACTTTTTGGATAGGGCACGCATAGTAGCCAGTTCAAATACTAAAGAACACATGATAAACACAGAAAAACATGACTAGGGTTTTACGCATCATTTGCAGCCCGAACGTGGGTAAAAATTCCCACGCGCGGATCGCTAGACCTGCTCTTTGCGCAGCTCTTCGCCCCCGCCAACCGTAGCAGGGGTCAAGATATTGGGGAAAACGACACCTATGGAAAAGGACACCTATGGGATCTCGGGGATCCCGCAGATCATACAAGATGCATATATAAATATCTAAATTTTTGTTCACTTACGTGCGTGTATGATCGGAACTCCACCGGAGTCTGCGGCTGGCCCTCTGGGATGGGGCACGACGGAGTTATCATAGCCGGATGCAGGAGTGAATCACCAGGAGGAAGGAGAGTTGAAGATGACCTCTCTCTTGTTTGCGTCCTTTTTGCTTTTGGTGGTTGTGGAGCAATCCATCTACCTTATGTCCCGTACAATTCAGAGTAGTAGTAGTAACAACAAGATCCAAAGGTGGTAGTGTGTAGAGCACTCTCCTCCGTGTGTGTGTTCCTGTTGGATTTTTCCTGGGATCTGGTTTAGTTGCTGGCCTTTGGCATTGACGAGCCACACCAGGATAACCTCCAGAGTTACATGCATGACTTGAGCTAACCCCCTCCACTGTCGGCGTGTTTGCAAGTCTGCTGGTGGATACAAAGAATCTGCAGGGGGATTTCCGGCGTCACCCAATTAGGTGGAGGCGCAAAGTGGTGCAGATAGGGCTCTGACCCAGCATCTTGGAAGTCTGCATGTGTTTTGAGTGTCATCCAATTTTGGTGTGGATCAGGTTGGTAATGCTGTTGGTGCATTTGAGGTGTGACCCGTTGAGGGGGTGGCGCAACGCATACATGCTTAGGGTTGTGCACTTGCTGCTGGTAACTTTTAAGCTTCTTTCTGCGTCTCTCATCCTACTAGCATAAAAAGAGTGTGTTAGCACACAAGTTTACATGTGCCTATACTAGTGTAACGGAACTGAGCAGTATTCACAGCCTAAACTTCTCATATAAAAGTGTTGTTCATGTACATATTGCTCCCTAGGACACACATCACACTCTGCACTGAGCTGAGCATCTGCCAATACTTGTGTACCTGAACTGAGCACTCTTCACAGAATGAAACCTCACATTCTTGAATTCTTCACTATTTGATTTCTTATATGTACCTGAACTGGGCACTCTCCACATACTGAACTTCTTGCTTGCAAAGGGGAAATAGTGTCTACAGTTAAAAACCATGACCTTCATGAGTTTGAATGGTTGAACCAATAGTGCATACCAACCTAACCTTCATGTGATCACATGTATGTTTTAATTTCCTTTTATTTTTTGCACACAACCATATACATACCAACCTAAACTCTAGCACACTTACTAGTTGAACTTCACATGGTTTTTCACATATGAATGCAGGCACATTTTCCAATGTTTTGCAACCTGGACTGAGGCTCACACACTACCTGAACTTCACATTGCTGAAAGTAGATAACAGACGGCAGGAAGTTCAACATACCTTGGATAGAAGTTTGGCCAACCTTTTTCCAGCATTAGATAGGCAAGAAGGTCAGGTAAGGCAAGATGGAAGGAGTACGTAAGATCAGGGATGAAGTTCATATACCGTTGCTAAATTTGAAGGCTCCGCCGATGCCGCCTTCGACGCAGAGATGCTCCCTTGGCCACGCCGTTTGGCGTAGCTTGCTCTTTGGACGTCATCTGCTCTACTAAGCCGTCGGGAGGTGAGGATGGACGGAGGAGGAAGCTTCCGAAAGTCCATGGCGGCTTCACCGCTTCCAGGCGACGCAGGATCCTTGCACCGACGTCCGCCGTCACTCGCTTGTCCGCGCTGGTGGTCGGCCAGGAGTTGGTGAAAGCGGGGTGGCGTGGGATCCCATCGGCCAGGAGCTGGAGACAGAGGGGAGGTGCCGGATCCGGTAGTCTAGGAGCTGGAGATGGGGAGGAAGGCGCCGGATCTGACGAAGTTCGGCGGCGAACCACGAGGGAAGGTCGGGGACCGATGGGAGGAGCGGCGAGGAGGGAGGCTACGGCGGCTCGAGATCGGTATCGGATCAGGTGGATCCTGTCAGTCGGGCCGGCAGTTCGGAAGTTGGGGAGGGCTTCTGTCGGGCCCTTATAGGGCTGTCGTGATCCAAATAACTATTCTAATCCTAGGATTTGAATAGTGCTGTCCTATATACATATACATATATGACTAATTTTCTGTACATCTGGGAGTATGTACTCCCATCGTCAATATACCTCTTGTACGCATTGATTATACCCCTCTATTATTCTCAATATACTTCATTAAGTATTCTTAGATACCCCAATAAGAGTTTGGTTGAAAAAATATCATTTGTGACGTACTTTTTGTAATATACCTTTTTCACGTACGAACAAATCAGTATATACGTAAACCTTCAAAAATATGTAGACTCACATGATTTTTTTTCATGAAACAGATTTTGGGGTATCTGGTAATTATTAATGAAGTACATACATACATACATACATACATATATATAGCCGGTCTATTCTGCTAATAGTAGCAGAATAACTATTCTGATAACACTTCCGCACTACACGCTCAACGCAAGTGCAAGTCATTGCTTCAACCAAGTGCACGTCATCACTTCAGGCGAGTGAACTTCCCGGCACAAAAAAACTGCACGCTATGTTTTTTCGGTACCTTTTTCGCTCTAGTTTTTTAATCGATCAGAATGAGACGTGTAATATACCGTTTAAAAGCTATGGATTAGGCGCAACTTAGTCATGTTGAACACTTTTCAAGATTCCACACGGTTTAAGAGCAGTTTTGAAAACGGTGCGGCGTACAACAAGTGGCACCGAGCATTTTTTCACTTTTTTTCTAAACCGCTCGTCGAAATGAAGTAAATGATACACCGTTGGAAATATATCGTCGAGGCGCATCTTTTTTATATATATTATTTTTTCTAATTCGCTACGGTTTAAGAGCAGTTTTGAATTTATTAAATCGCGGAATCGTGTTTTTTTCGATTTTTTTCAATTTTCGTTACTGTTTTAGCTCTAGTTTTCGAACCGTTTGTCAAAACGAGGCGTATATACGTCGTTGCAAAGCTACGGACAAGGCACAACTTTCATATGTTGAAATGTTTTTGAGATTCCTTACGAATTTTAGTTAATTTTGAAAATCATGCGGCAAGGCGCAACTTTCATATGTTAATTTTGAAAATCATATATTGGAATGTTTTTTAGAGGCAGGGGCTGTTTTTCACGAAATATTTGCAAATCGCTGGTCGAAATGTTTCAAATTATATGCTGTTGGAAAGATATCGATGATGCGCAAAATTTTCATGTAGAACACTCTCTCCGATTCCTTATGGTTTAAGAGCAATTTTGATTTTAACGAAATGCGAACACTCTGTTTTTTTGCGACACCAAAATCGACGAATGAACTGCATCAAATATGAAAATGCACTGCTTCAGACGGAAAATCACACTGCATCATACAATCAAGTGAACGTCATGATTTCTTTTGGCGGGCGTAAATTTTCTCAGGCGAGTTTTTTGTTGTCTTTTTTCAACTCTTTTTATGAACAAGAGTGGACCGCAGAGATGAGGGCAAGTGAACACGACATATATCCTAGTGAACCGCATTACTATCTTGTTGTTTCGCTAATTTTTTTTGCACCTTTATGTTGGGCGCAAGTGAATGACATTAGTCTCAAAAGTGAACCACATCCAAGGACCAAACACACTGCATGTGTTGCATTTGATATAGTGAACCACGAAGGAGTTTTATAACGAACCACGTGAGAGAACAAAGTGAGCTTCAAAACATATATATCCATTCATTATTTCACACAGCCACACACACATACATACACACAAAATCAACATTGTCACCAGTCGAACCGTAACCGAGGACTAGTCGAGCTGCACTAGATCACACCCCATCGGCATACCGCACTTGCAAAGTAGACCTCATGAACTAGATTTTTTCATGATTTTTTTAAGAATGGAAAAGGAGTGATCTGCATGAACTTTTTTATAAAAAAATCACTATGCATTGTACTGTAGAGTCCTTTACAGTGGACTTGTTTTTTATACCAAAGAGCGCACTACATGTTCTTTTTATAGTTTCTTACTGCACATGGCAACCGAGTTAACCGTATCAAAAAATAATGCATCCAAACACAAACAAAACTGCATGCGCCCAAACAGCGATACTTCTGCCCACAACCACTACCAACTTTTGTGCCAGACTGAAATTTTGTTCACAAGTAGAGTAGATGTGTTAGTTTCCCTATATGATGCATATCTATACAACTCTGAACACATCAAATTCACAAGTGCACTTTCTGAACAAGAATGTTTGCCTTCTCGTTTCGCATCCATAATGGATCAAAAAAGCAGTGCATAAGCTTGTAGCACCCATCTGAAGAATGCACTGGAGATACATCAACAATGACCTGTACAACACATCTTTTGAAGGAAAAAGAAATTCAAACCTCACACTCAGCATCTGGGAACTGCATGCCTGGACTACAACGAGAGGAGGGGCAGCTCGTCGGGGGGCAGAGATCCACCGATGCGGTGCCACGCCAGGGCAGGCCCTCTCCGGTACACCCAAGCAATGGTTTGACGATGGCGCACATGAGAGGTGGGCTGCGGTGCGGCGGTTTGTGCAATGCACCAGAAAGTGCATTCCATGGCGAGGGGGAGGGCGGCTAGCATCGACGAGGTACACGACGGGATCCGCACAGCAAACTTCATGGCTTTGCACGCCTGTATTGCATGCAGTCGGGCGGCTGGGAACCTCGCGGGGAGAATCGGAAGCGGGGTCGGCAGAGAGCAGAATTTTGGATTTCGTTTTGCGTTTTTTCCGGTCCTGGACGAAATAGACGAATTTCGGAATTTCGGAAATTTTTCGGAAAAAACCGGACGAAAAGTCAAATCCAAAATTTGAATACTGGGATGAAAACTGGCCGAAAATTGAACGAAAAACGTTCGAAATTTGACATAAATTTTGAAATTTTGTGGAACAATGACATATCACAGAAACATACTTAATTGAAGGCAAATTATAGCATGATTTAACTTAATCTACCACTCCAGAATTCAGTCTAGAATGACGAATCAGGAGTCCAGATTATAGTCTACAAGTCAAATAACAGTCCATAATTTAGGTTCTACATCCAGGTCAATCCATAGCATAGTTTAACTACATCCAAGATCACAGCAAAAGAACAGCCATCCAAATGAATTGTCCACAACTAGTCCTGGACAACATTTCATGCATCCCACAAAATAACATTCAGAGTTCTCATACACCACAAAATGCAACCAGAAGCTTCCTTCTGCCATTCTTGTGTCACTTCAGTCACTGGACAGCAGCCTTGTGACCCCATACGATGCTCCAAAGGCTTCTACAAATGCCAAAATGATGGAGTATTAAGTCAATCAATATTACAAGGTAAAGTGGGCTGATGCAATCATTTGGCAATTTAAGAAGCTATGAATTATTTGGATTTTTTCCACTACAATGACATTCCTCATGGTTGTACGAATGCTAGAATTAGCAATCTATAGGTAAACTTGCAACGCCTAACCAAATATAATACTAGTAATTTTGAAAAAAAAAACTTGCTAGAGCATTCCCAACCAGGTCCAATGAACTTATAACCGTGTCAACAAAAAGAAACAGTTAGCACACCCCATGCAACTTTCAGCAAACAAAAACCTTGGCATGAAATGTTTGGGCATTACCGAAATGCGAGGATTACTATAATACTGAAACTGTAGTTTCTAACCAAATATAACAGTAATTTAAGCTTCAGAAATCTAGATCATTTCAAACCAAGTCAACGAACTTACCTGTCAATTGTAAAGGCTCGTCAAGTCCTTCAGCTTCTTGCTTTGCTTTCCTCGACGAGATCTACGGCAGTTCAGCAAACCTCCATCATTTCTTTCCTCAGCCTCGTTTCCATCTTGGCTTGGTTGATCTTTTTCAACTCGCGTAGTTGAATCTTCTCCATCAGCTTCACTTGCGCTATCATCTCCGCATTCATCCTCATCATCAATGTCTACGTACTCATCTTCTTCATCATCATCATCACAATCAATGTAGTCATCCTCATCTTCTTCCAATACTCTCTTCCTTTTCGTTCCATTGCCCTTCCTTCCAAGATGAGAGGATTTCTTGCTTGAGTTAAGGCGTCGTATTTCCTCAAACACGGCGCTAGCAGCATCAGATCCATCCAAGATTACATGTTCCTCATCCTCATTCAACCACTCCATCATTGGATTAGCCTCATCAAACATGGCTGTATTCATCATCATTGCACATGGATCAACCTCCTTATATTTATCATTCTCTCTCACCCGGTCCTTGTCTTCTTCAGCACGTATCTTCAAAGGTGTGAAAACAAAATCAGTAAATAACAACATCATAAACACCAATGTTTTCTAAGAAAATGGAGGATCATGGTCTCAACACACAAGAGCATTTTATACCTTCAAGTTGTGGCGAACGGATACAAACTTGTGCAGCTTGCCATATAATAGACGATTCCTTTGCTTCGTGTGGACCAAGGCCCAAACGCTCCAGTTCCTTTCACATCCACTTGATGACACACATTGGGAAACAATTCTCAAGGCATACTTCTGCAGATTGGGAACGTCCCCTCCAAACTGAAACCACCACTCAGCTACCAACAAAAACTAATGAGTTTAACGAGTTGCAAATTGGAGGAAAGTGCGACTAAGGATCTGCAAGCATTGTAACTTACTTGGTGACATTTTTTCTGCTGAAATGTGTGCAACCCGTTGACCAAACCTTCCACGACGTTCCCTAAAAGCGCTGATTTCATAAATGGCCAAAGCAGCACTATCAGGGTCAGCTATCTTCTCTATCGCAACTGTTAGTGCAGAAGCAAATTCCGGAATGTTGCTCAGATTGATCACATAATGTGTGTATGGATCAAGGACAGCAGCTGCATAAGAAAATAACAGAGGTTATAAACCATGAGAAAAAGCAAGGTAAACATTTATTTTAGTAGTTTATCACTACCTGCAACCATTAGAGTATCCTTTTCCATGGCCTCAATCCTATTGGACACCTTGCTCATGACTCTACGAAGCATTTCTGACCCACCACCAAGACGAGATTCCAAAGTTTGTACAGCTGTCATCATGCTCTTCTTGAAGCCAGACAAGGTGCATTGCTTTTGAGTATCAGCGTACCTAAGGGCTTTATAAAGTGGCTCTAACAGATTAAGAACCCACTCCAAGGCAGCCCACCACATGTTACTAGATAGTAATGCCTCGGAAAACACATAATCATCATCCTTCCTCCAAATACTTTTCTTCCAATCATCAGAGACCATCCATTTCCTAAACTGATCCTTCTTTTCATGATAACTCTCAAGGAACATGAACACCGTACCAAACCGAGTGGCATTGGGTTTTATCAGTTCACCACCAATATTCTTTTTCATGCTATCATGCAGGTTATTGTGATTATGAAAAAACCTACAGATTTGCTTGGCACTTTTAACTATCACATCAACTTCCGGAAACTTAGCAATATCTTTAAGCATGAGGTTGATTGTATGGGCAGCACATGGTTGCCAAACAATATGGTTGTACTCCGGTTGTTCTACAAGAGTTTTACAAGCTTTTTTATAATTTGAACCATTGTCGGTTATAATTTGAACCACATTCTCATGTCCTATCTCATCAACAACAACCTTTTTAATCTGTCTATAGATAAATTCTGCAAAATTTTAGAACAAAAGTATAAGTAACCATATTTAACAAGTAAAGAGCATATAAACATAAGCAACAGTAATTAACAAGTACAAAACAGAAAAGGATGAGCAACCAGAATCAACGAGTAAAATTACAGAAAAGCACAAGTAGACATAATTAACAAGTAGAAAACAAAAAATCATAAGTAGACATAATTAACAAGAAAAAGAGAGCATAAGTAACTAGATTACCATAGTTAACAAGTGAAAAACACTATGCATGAGAACAAAATAAACAATTTTCATTTCAATAGAAAACTAACCAGAATTTTGGGTTTGACCAGAAGCATCAATGGATTTATGAAAAAACATTTTTTCATTGCAATAAACCATGAAGTTGATAACACTCATGCCAGTAGGCCCAGTCCATGAGTCACACATCACGGTGACACCAAAGTTCTTCCAATCTTGTTTGAAAATCTTCAGCCACTCCACAGCTTCGTCGTAGTTCTTGTCCAGATATATCCCATCAATCTCCTTGGCAGTTGGGAGAGGAATTGGGCCAAGCTTTTGAGTGATCTTCATTGCTGCCCGAAAGTATGGACAATCAGCTTTCAGACCAGCAATGTCATTTGCGTGAAAAAACTTTGCCCAAGCTTGGCCAAGTACATCTCTTGACTCAAGATCGAAAGAGGTGGTAATCTTGGGTTGCATTGATACTTTGTTGTTCGATAACTCCTTGTTGAAGAAGGTTGTGATGCTACTTTTCCCAAGAGAGACGCGGACACCACTACCACTCCCACGCCTCCTCTCAACTGCACGAGAGACATTCTTGTCGCTAAGTGACTCCCGAAGTGCCATCTGAAGTTCAGCATCATCATCATCGTCAATGTTTATCACCCCTTCCCTATGATACAGCCCATCCATTATCGCACGCTCCAATCTAAGCTTATCAGTTGCCTTCTTCCTCTTTTTGTTCCTTGTCTCATACACGGCATTCTTCATTAAATCTTTCACATTTCTTGGAACATTTGGGCACTCTATCACTTCACCTACTACATGGCCAAGATGCTCTTTAAATCGAGTTGCACCTCCTCCTCTCTTCCTTAGGTTGCAATACTGACAATGAAATCCTCCCTCAAATTTTGAACCATGGTTCCACACACGATTTATGTCTTTGTTCACAAGTCCTACATTTGAGTGGATTCAGCAAAACAAGATTCAGCAAAACAAGTTTCAGCAAAACAAGTTTCAGCAAAACAAATTTCAGGAAAACAAGTTTCAGCAAAACAAGTTCCTCCCTCAAAATATAAGCACCATGTTAACAATGAAGACTATACGACACTTGTTTTTATCGGATTCAGCAAAACAAGTTTCCAAAATTAACGCATGTTGTTCTACATATCTAAATAGGACAGATCTAGAAAAGGCTCTCGTAAGATATCATAGGTGCATAACAATTTGTATGCTATAAGTATTTAGATAGTATCATATTTTGTAGAGAATCTATCATTTTTGTGAGAACTGAAAACTATGATTATGTAGCTCAATTAAATTATAAAAAAGTAGTCAGTACGAGTTACAAATATATATCCATGAAAGCTCATACGTGACAAGCAAAGCTACATACTTCTTGCGACAGTCAGACCCCGCAGGAAATTGAGGGCATATGAAAACATGAAAGGAGACAAATGGACATAAAAAAAATAAGAGGTTGTATCATCACAGCAGATTACTATTCAAGAAAGGGCTCAGAGATGGGGATGAGTTAACATAGTTCTTTCAGTTACATGTACCATGTCTGAAAATTTGGCATGCTCGCTGCTGTGTAATGAAGCTTAACAGACTGATGCACCAACACAAAACTAAACAATGCAGAAAATGCCCATGAAGCCGTTTTTCTAGTTACCCTGGCAGCATACTTTCAGCATAAGCATTATTTCAAGGAAAATACTTTCCTGCTTTCAGCTCAACATGATATGAAGATGCACTAGGACACAGCAAAACTAAAGTAGAGATGCTCCGTCAGAATAACATGGCAGGGTCTTGCAAATAAGAAACAATGTGACAGCTTATTACCAGAATCTGATTATCACAAACCAAAATAGCACAAAGTAGCTCACCTTGCAAATCATGGCGTGCTGTCTTCTCGCGAGATGCTAGGCTCGGCTGCCTGTGGTCGCCGCGCTCGGTGCTGTTCCAGTTCAAGTGCTGCAGACTCGACCCGATGCGGTCCACAGTGCCGCGACCGTCGCCAAGGTCACCGCGTGCACGTGCGCTGTCGAGGTCGCGGAAGTCGCCGAGGTCGCCGCGCGCACGGGCGCCGTCGAGGTCGCGGCCGTCGCACAGGTTGCCGCATGCCCGGTCACCGTCGAGGTCGCGGCCGTCGCACAGGTCGCCGCGCGCACGGACGCCGTCGAGGTCGCGCCTGTCGCCCCGCTCACCGCGCGCACGGGCGCCGTCGAGGTCGCGGCCGTCGCACAGGTTGTCGCGTGCCCGGTCGCCGTCGAGGTCGCGGCCGTCGCACAGGTCGCCGCGCGCACGGACGCCGTCGAGGTCGCGCCTGTCGCCCCGCTCACCGCGCGCACGGGCGCTGTCGAGGTCGCGCCCGTCGCCCAAGCCCAGGTCGCCGCCGTCGCACCGGTCCATCGGAAGGAGAAGGAGGAGGGGTGACGAGCGGCGAGTGGCTTGGAGCCTGGAAGAGGACGCTGGCCGAGGCAGTGGCGCGCCGGCCGGCCTCGAGCTTCTGTGTGCCTGCAGCCGCCACACAGACAGAGCTAGAGAGGAAAACGAGGAATTAGGGTTAGGGTTGGCTGAGTTCACGTAATTATACAAGGTAGGATATGTGGGCTATTTTGGGTGCTGGGCTGGACTGGCAATTTCAAAAAGGGCCGAAATTATTTGACCGGATCACACTAAATCCGGGCCCAGACGAGATTGACGAATTTCGGTCATTTTCCGTTTTTCTCGGGCGAAATCCAAAACTGTGGCAGAGAGTAGGCGCCGGTGAGCTCACCGTCGATCTTGACACAGTGGAGAGTAAAGGGGGAGCATGGACGCTGGGGCTCTCTGGACCCTGTACTGGAAGGGAGGGAGGGTAGTGGAGGTATCTGCTCGCGTAGGAGGAGAGGGTAGTTGCCGGCCAAAATCCGCCGCTGCGGGAGGTGCACTGGGGGTGGTTGGCAGCTCGGATCCATCGCCGGGCGGCTGATCCATCATCCTAGAGACAACCTAGCTGGATTTGGACGGGGAGGCGCCATGGCGGGCCGGTGTATCTGGTCATGCATTGCTCGATGCCAGATCAGGCTGTCGGCGGGCATCAACCCCGAGCGCGGATCAGGGCAGCGTTCAGGTGAGGAATGGGAAGGGGGGAGCACGACGAGATAGCCTAGTGGTGGACGTGCGGGTGCCTATGGCAGTGCCGGGTGGTGGCTGTAACGCACGGGTAGTTGAACTATAGTAACCCTCTGCTAATGATGCCACGTCACCATGTTTACGGTTGATAAACTTGCGTTGATTCAAACCTTGTTCAAATTCAAAACCGAATGTAAAGGCAAAAATTCAATATTTATCAAACGCGCAAACTAAAATTTTCAAGTTGATGCAATTCATCATTTGGTAATATTGGTGGAGAGATCATCTTTTTATGAAAGGTTTAAGTGCACAAAATAAATTAAAGAAAAAGGAAATAAATCAATAAAACCAAAGAAAACTGAAAAAGGAAACAACAACAAAAAATGAAACAGAAACCCCCCTCCCCCCAGCGGGCCTCGTGGCCTAGCCGGCCTTTCAGCCGGATAGGCCGGCCCACTCCCCCGCACGCCCCGCCTGGTGAAAGTGCAACTATCCCCGGGTGGTTTTGGTAATTACTAACAACATGTAGCTCATTGAACTAATGCTATCTCAAGACAATATTTAAAGAATGTTAAATGATTGGCATGGAATGGATTAGGATTGTGGACCCCTCAAAATGATAAAGAGGAAAGGATTTGCTCAAGCTCCAAGCTAAGGACTCTACATTTTCTATTTTAGTGATCCAAGATCACATTGTGTCCATAGGAAAGCCAATACTATTCAAAGGGGATGAGGTGTTGCCTAATGGCTTGCTTGCTCATGATGCTTAGTGATATGCTCCAAAACCCTCAACCAGTTTCTTACATCCACATATGTACCAAACCAAAAGTCAAACTCGGCCCCACCGAAAATATCTATCCGGCGCCACCGAGTTCATTTGACATAGCCACTGCCAGAAAACCTAATCATTTCGGTCTAACCGAGAGGGATCTCGGTCTTACCGAGATGAGATTGCAAACTCTCTGTTGCCCGTTGCAATATTTTTGGTCTAACCGAGATGTGCAATTGGTCCCACCAAGTCTGTAATGCAAACTCTCTATTGCTGATTCATAACATTTCGGTCTCACCGATGAGCGAATCGGTCCCACCGAGTTTGCCTGACCAACTCTATGTGTGCTTATTACTAGAATCGGTCTCACCGAGTTTACGTAATCAGTCCCACCGAGATTACCTTATGCCCTAACCCTAATGAAATTGGTCCCACCGAGTTAATCATATCGGTCCCACCGAAATACCTAACGGTCACATTATGAACTAAATCGGTCTGACCGAGTTCTTTGAATCGATCCCACCGAGTTTGGTAAATTGTGTGTAATAGTTAGATTTTGTGTGGAGGCTATATATACCCCTCCACACACTCTTCACTCGTGGAGAGAGCCATCAAAACATACCTACACTTCCATCATTCAGTTCTGAGATAGAACCACCTACTCAAGTGTTGAGATCAAGATATTCCACTTTTACCATATGAATCTTGTTCTCTAGTCTTCCCCAAGTTGCTTTCCACTCAAATCCTTCTTCCACCATATCCAAATCTGTGAAGAGCTGTTTGAGTGTTGGGGAGACTATCACTTGAAGCATTTGAGCAAGGAGTTCATCATAAACACACCGTTTATTACCTTTTAGAGAGTGGTGTCTCCTAGATTGGTTAGGTGTCACTTGGGAGCCTCCGGCAAGATTATGGAGTAGAACCAAGGAGTTTGTAAGGGCAAGGAGACCGCCTACTTCGTGAAGATCTACCGCTAGTGAGGCAAGTCCTTCGTGGGCGATGGCCATGGTGGGATAGACAAGCTTGCTTCTTCGTGGACACTTCGTGGGTGGAGCCCTCCGTGGACTCGCGCAGCCGTTACCCTTCTTGGGTTCAAGTCTCCATCAACTTGGATGTACGATAGCACCACCTATCGGAACCAAGAAAAAAACATCGTTGTCTTCTCTTGTGTTTGCTCCCTCTAAACTCCTCCCTTTACCTTCATATGCAATTGTTTACTTTCCGCTGCTATACTCTTAGAATTGCATGTGTAGGTTGATTGCTTGACCTGTGCTAAGTTGCTAAAATCTGCCAAGATTTAAAATTGTGAAAATGATAGATTTTTATTTGGTCAAGTAGTCTAATCACCCCCCTCTAGACATACTTTCGATCCTACAAGTGGTATCAGAGCTTTGGTCTCCGTTTGCCATGATTTCCATAGCATTGGTGATCACAGCCTTGGTTTCAACCTAGGAGAGTATTGCATCTAGCGAGGGAAGTTACCACTATAGAGTCCTTATTTTGATGATACTAATTTTGCTAGTTGGAAGCATATGAAAATGCATATTTTTGGACATAAGCCCGGCGTTTGGGCTATTGTATGTGTTGGTTTGCAAGGTGAATTCTTCGATGGGAAGGAACCGAACCGTGAAGCTACCGCAGAAGAGTTGAAGATACTGCCACTACAAAAGAATACATTTCTGTGATGATACGTGTTTGTCACAGTAGGTCACGTTTTTTGTCATGCATGTACATCCATGACAAATTTATGACAGAATCAAGATAGTCATACCTGTGCTGTCGTAGAAGTGTTCCATGCCATTACCAAAATTATCATCATGGAAGTGTCCACTTCCATGACGATAAATATCGCGTCACAGAAGTGCTTTCGTCAAGGGTGACCAACACGTGGCATCCACCGTAACGGAACACCGTTAAGCTATCGGGTCCGGTTTTGGATCCGATAACCCGTTAACAGCCCCGACCAATGGGGATTTTCCATGTGTAAAATCATCATTGGCTGGAGGAAACACGTGTCGGCTCATCGTTGGGATAGATGTCATCCACTCATTGGACCCAAAGCACCTATGATACGTCGACACGTGGCACGGCCCAACAGAGGCCCATTCTTGTGAAAAGGCCGACCATTTGACTTGGTCAAAAGGTGGCAGGCCGGCCCACGGCAAGCTTGTGAACGACATGTTCGCATATAGCCCATTTACAGCCCGCTAACCCAGGGCCCGTTTACGGCCTATCCGAATTAGGCCCAGTAGCGTCATCTGGGCCGTCCAATATAATTCCAGCCCGTTTTAATTTCCGGCCCATGTATGGCCCACGACATCTTTTGGCCCATATGAGGCCCTTATTACTCTAGGCCCATTAACGGCCCGTGGTAAAACTGGCCCGTAATGAGCAGTGTATCACTTTATACCCATTAACGTCACATTTTGAAACTGGGCCGTAATGAACAGTGTATCAATTTATACCCATTAACGACCCATTATTCCTTCGGGCCGTTTCCAAGCCATGTTATCTTTCGGCCTTCTCGGGGCCCATTTATTCTTGGGCTCATTTCCACATTCGTTTACTTACGGCCCGTTATTGTCATTTTCTGCTTGTGGGCCAAATTCAGCCCGTGGTTACAGTCGGCCCGTTTGTGGCCCGATAATACGTTGGGCCGTTTTCATGTCAAAAAAAACCCATTGGGCTGTTTTCATAGAGTTATCAAATACGGCCTATTAACGACCCGTTATTGTCCATGAATAGTACGGCCCATGATTGGTGAAATGATGATACATCCCATAGAAGGCCCATGGATCCTACAGCCCGTAAAAGGCCCATGAATCGTACAGCCTGTAGAAGGCCCATGGATCCTACGGCCCGTATAGAAGGCGAACGGATCCTATGGCCCGTAGAAGGCCCATGGATCATATGGCCTGCAGGAGGCGCATGGTTACAACAGTCCGTGTGTTGCCATGATTATTTTGGCTTAGTTTCTAAAGATAGGTTATTGTGGCCACTAGAAAAACACAGAAAAAGAACTGCAGTGACTACAAGCAAACAACTAAACAAGACAATAAGGAAATAAATAAGCAAGTAATTAATGCTAGCCTATTATCGCTATTACACATATTACATCCACTGGGCATCAAAGTTCGCCACAAGTGCAAAAATAGGGAACAAAGCAGCATATTACATACACTGGCCGTCAAAATTGGCCACCAGTGCAAATAAACACGGCAACAAAACAAGAGCATAACTGAAACAACTTCAGAAGAGCTCAAGAAACGTGGTATCCACCATGCTGGCAATAAGCTTAGCAAGCTTATTAGCTTTGTCCTGTTTGGCACCAAAATCCTCCAATGCTTGTTGTTGCACCAGAAAGTATGCATCTGAATGCTCCAGGGACTTCTGCAGTCCTTCCACTTCTTATCGAAGCACAGCTGATCGACGTCTTTCAGCTTGTAGGTGAGACTCAAGAAACCGAAATGATTCAGATAGTGAGTTTGAATAGCTTGTGCAAGCGGTACTGGCCAATAACTCCAATACTAAACCAAGACATGACTTTGGGGTTGTCTCACTGTCTTTGAGATAGTCTTCCTTAGCGGTTTTATTAGCTTTGTTGGAGACCAACAAGGATGTGTCACTATCCTGAACCTTATCTGCATTACTTCCTTTACCATTTCTTAATAAGGGACTCTTCTCCAATATTCTGTCAGCATTCTAAAAGAAGAAACAAGCAGACACATAACAGTTTAGCATGTACTAGTATATGAAACTCATTTGGGTGAACCAGTTCATTAAACTACCAAGTCTTCTATAGCCAAGTACTAGTACATAATAAAAGCATCAAACAAACATATATCTATGTCCTATGGTCACTGCATTGTCTTGCCAAATCAAAATAGAGACACGGTTCAAATCATATCAGTTCAAGACAAAGCAGTAGTAAAAGAATACAAAGCGTGGGAAACTACACGGCACAACAAGATTTGAGATGGGTACCACGGGTCTACATGTACAACAACACTATTTGCTTTGTTGTGATGCTAGTAATGTGCATGATATGAGAAGTCAACTATATACATAATTGAAATTGAAATCAATAGAGCTATTGATAAGAGCAAGCCTGTTAAAGAAACATGCGTGAACATACCTACTGTGCCATTGGAGTTTCGATTGGATCCTTCAATTTAAAAATAAGTTTGTATGAGTAAATACAGTGATACAAGAGCAAAGCAGTATGCACGATAGCAATCATAGTTAAAAAAAAGGTACGCCTAAGCGAGCGCTTAAGCGCGCCTAGGCTCTGGGCGTTGGCGAAACACATTGCGCATAACTACGCTTAATCTGTGCATAACTGCGCATAAGCATGCGCTTTGGTCAGTAAGGCGCAAGGCAGTGGAAAACGCACAATTAACGCCTAGCGATTTTTGGAACTATGATAGCAATGGAATCTTAAATTACAATAGTTGTTCTTCAGGTTTAGGCACCTATTCTACATGAATAGATTACAGTAAGACGCAAGAATATAGTACTTAAAAATAGAAAATGAGCTCATAGACCTTACCACATTCTTGGTTCGGGACTAGTACAGAACAAGCCATTCCCAGTCATCGTCCAGTAAATGTGTCTCAGGAGAACGTAAGGGAATTTGATGAGTTTTCTTCAGGTAATTCCGATAGTACCACCAAACATTCTTGAAGATAGCAGAGGTATTAGCACATGTTACCTCATCTTGAGTTTCCAAATTGGTCCTTCTCTATAGAGAAAAATGGGAAAATTTGCTGTATTATAACCATCATGGAGGTAGGATGTATGGGACAAAGCAATGTAATTATCATGAATAACATTACTTACATATAACTCCTGGACAAACACCTACAACTGGCATTTTCCTTCATCTTCAGTATATTATTTCCAAGATGGGAAGATACACACATACAATTTAAGAACATCAAATGCGATAGATGCTAAAGTACGACTAGCTGGTTGTGCTTCCTCCATAGGAATAGGCGTACTGACTGGGGAGTTGGGGTTCGTCGTGGTAGTACTAACCCTTTGGGCACTGGAGCTGCCTTACTAACTGCTCTTGTTTGGGAGCTCTATGGTGGAGATGGTGCTGTGTCAACAGGAACTGGGTTACTATCTGTTGGGGTTGGGGTTAGATTGGGTGAATTTGGTTCTATGTCCATCGTAGTAGGGGTACAATCTGCGAGAGTTTGGGTTATGTGTGGTAGGGCTGGTTCTCGTGCATGTACAACCGGGGTGCTGTCTCCACCAAGAGGTAGCACTGTTTTATTTGAAGACCATGTTTTTAGTCCGCTAGATGCTGGCATCACCCGCTCCAATTCAAATGGCTGACAAATAGGAAACATAGTTGAATGTACAGACATTGTATGAGAGACAGATGCAATAGATAGTGTGGAAAAAAGAGGACATGAAATAGCTGACATGTATATTGTTTAACTAAAATGGATAGCATGACATAATTTCACATATATGATGTCTATCTAAACTGGATAACATAGCATAACATAATTGAAAGATAAGATGAATAACTAAAACGCCGTGCCAAGTTAGATCATACACCTCGGTGGGGGAATATGACTGGTCATCTGTCTCTGAATCCATCTCTGAGGAGCTATCGGGACACAACAAGAGATCTGCCTCGACAGGTAGCACTGTCTGCTCTGAAGGCCTTGTTTTCACTCCAGATTTTTCAATCTCCCACCCAAAAGGCTGATTCATAGGAAGAGTAGTTTAATGTACAAACATTGTTGACAACTAGAAATGTAAGGAAGAAAAGGATGGGCAAGATATCATTCAAATATATGATGCCTGGTTAAGCAGGATGGCATTGCACATTTCACATATATTATGGCTGGCTAAAAGACATGAGACTGCATTATTCCCATATATGATATAGAAACTAAACAGGTGGCGACAGAACATGTCTAAACTAAGCAGATGACATATATGACGTCGAAAGTAGGCATTTCATAGGACTAACATCATCATGCCAATGTAGAGCAAACACCTTGGGGGGTAAATAGGAGTGGTCAGCGGCGTCTGAATCCGCCTCAGAACAGATATCTTCCTCTGGATTACAATCTGGAGAGGGGTGGGGAGGGTTTGCCATTGAACTCACCATGGAGCGATGTCTGCATGACATTGTATTGCCGCGCAAAACTCTTCTCTTTTTTCTCTACATGTTCAACATGACTGTGTAAAATATCTGACATGCATACGAAAAAAATATGGTGAGATTATTTAAGGAGAGCATGCAGAAATTTAGAGTGATGGTAACAACCAGTGGATGGATCCAAAAATAATGATAGCAGGCTGATGATTGCTTTAATTTTATAAAAATACAAATGATGATTGCTTTACTATTTGTTTCCCACCCAATATGAACAACATAGGCATACCCTAGGTGAACCAGATATTAGACAAAGATACTATTCATTGCTTCCTCGAGATGTGCCCCACAACTAATTTAGAACTCAAGTTTGAACATTAATTTGGACATGACTTGGAGTCCAAGAGGTGAACATGACGATAAAGTAGCAGGTAATTTTAAGAAATGCAAAACATATGCATAATCAAAAGAGTGCGATCTGTCTTGTGGACCCGTCTATTCCTCAAGTTCATCTGCTGAGTCGATGATGGTGATGCCACAGCGGTGGGTGCCGGCAGCAAGGAAGGAGATCTATGGCGGCGAAAGATGGTCAGGAGTTGTGATGTCTGGTTTGGTGGATGTTTTTGTCGATGGAGCTCCTCGGGTGTGGTGGACGACGTCGCGGCAGGAGCAGGACAAACCACACAAAGTTCCCTTCGACACCTACCTGTAACTGAAGTAATTATATAAGGGCTCATTTGGCTTGCATGATTCTGTCAACTTGGGATAGGAAAAACACCAGAATAGGATAGGAATGCACATGGTAAACAGAGCATTTGTAAACACATGATTTCTGTCAACTTGGGTGTTTGGTTTACAGGAATTGGAAGAGTAGAGGAATGCAAAGAAACATGGCCAAAATAAAGTGAAACCATATGAAAGCGTGTATAGTTAGAATGTTATTCTGCCACTAATGCACTTGGTCTTGTTTTCATGCATATGATTTTGAAAAGTAGGTCCGGGTGGATGTTTTGCTTCATTCCTTTCAACAAAATGCATGAATAATTGAATAGTAGAGTGCCATTGGAAAATTCCCTGTTGCTATGTTTTTCCGTCGAACCAAAATAGCCCTAATGGATTGACATTAATGTATAGTAATAAGTGATGCGACAAGTGTACAACCTCTTTGCCGTAGTCGTGTCGACCTCAACATCATTGGGTTGGTCGCTGAAGCAGTTGAGGCAGAGGTGGCTGTCGGAGGTGTGGAGGAAGATCTGAGGAATCTGTAGACGCCGTCCAGGGCACTGCTCTGTTGTGATAGATCATTGTGTCGTTGGAGCAGCCCCGGTGAGCCGTAATACGTCAAGGCTAAAGCAGCACAAGACAAACATCGTCAATCTCAAGTGGGATTCTAATAGCATCTCCAATAGATGATGTAAAATAGATGTAAAATTTACATCACCAAAAACCACCTGACTACAACAGATGAGGTAAAAGGTGTTGACTCTGAACTTAACTGTCCAAACTGAAACTTACTATGGAATCTGAAAGTTACTGTGGAAACTGAATGCAATGGTAGTAGAGAGGCACTTGACATGTAGTTTACGGAAGGCCTGCAGTTCATCTTCAACCTGCACCCCCTGAGCCTCCAGCCACCACCAGCCGAACCGCCGGCCCTAGCGCCACCTCGCCGCCCCGAAAAAACTCCCCACCGCCGGTCCGCTGCCGCCCCGGCC
>LR738712.1:214875823-215109126 GCA_902687465.1 Secale cereale
TAAGATAGATAGTGGGGTACCTCTCTGGCGAGCCCCCGTCCCTGCTGTGGGTGGTTCTTCCTTAACTACGGCGAGCCCCCCACCCCCTCAAAATCGACTGACCCAAAAGTCGATTCAGTCGACTGAAGTGTAGATAAATCGGAGCAGAGTAGTAGCACGAGCGAGGGGGAGAGCAGCAGCAGCAACAGCGCGAGAAAGCGAGCGAGAGCCGGAGCAGCAGCAGCAACGCGAGCGAGCGAGCGAGAGCCGGAGCAGCAGCATCAGATTCGGCTAGAATGGACGCCGCCTCCGAAGGGGCCTCGCACTGGGGGAGAGCCGCCATGGAGATGTTGCCCGCGGCGCCGGCTTCATGGTAGCCGCTCCATGTGGGTGCGGGATGGCGCACCATCGGTGCCGGGACGTCGAGCTAAGGAGAAGGTGCGATGCGATGAGTGTACAACCTCTTTGGTGGCGCCGAGTAGGCCTCGGCTTCGTCCAAGGAGTCGGTGAGGATGCTGCTATTCTGGGGGAGCAGGTTAAGGTGGCACTGTGGGGATGGAGCAGTCGCGATAGACGAGCCGATCTTCAAAGCAACTCCTTGGAGGTGGAGGACGGGGCGGCTGAACCGGCGGGACGATGATATGGACAACGGATCCTCATCCGGGGAGGTGGACGAGGGATGTTGAGCTGTTGCGGTGGACGATGTTGTCGGGGAAGAGGCTCCGGCTGGGCAGCGGTGAGGTGGTCGGCGGAGGGTGGTGTTTCGCGGCTGGAGCGGAGAGGTTATGGTGGCCTGGGATTTCGAATGGCAAAAAGGAGGCGATGGAGACACGCTTGTCCAAAATGTAGGGTGTGTTACAAAAGTACCCCCACCGATTTGAACTAGCGGCCCTTTTGGCTCAGGGTTAGAAGGGGGATTCCGCGTGTCGGGATTTGGCAGCTGGAGGGAGTTTTCGCGAGCGTTGTAATTTCGGGATAGCAAGGCACGGGTTGTGAAGGCGCCAGTCTTGGGAGCACGATCTCTGAATTTTCGGGATATAACAAGGTGCGGGTTGAATTTTAGGGAGAAGCCTAACGTGTAATATTGTACTTGTACATACCAAATCAATTCGCACTTCCCTCAACCAAAAAGAAAACGAAAAAATAAAACTATTCACACCACACAAAGAGAGAGTCTTTCCCCGTTTTACTATAAAAATGCTATTTAAAGCTACTCATACCAACAATTTAGTGCAATTAAATGCTATTTGGTAGTATGAATCCATGTTATGTCCAATTAAAAATTTTCGCTTGCTGTATAATGCATGTAACCTACTCATGCCAACATTTTAGTGCATTCCAAATGTCTATACTACCGCTACAATTCAAACTGAATTTGAATTCGTTTCTCTATTTCAATAACAATCTACAATCATGATTGTTGCCAACTTCAACCATCATTTGTGTATTACCTTAATAACACACCACATGATTAATATAGAGATAGATATGAACTATGTGTACTACATGAACTCGAATTCTATTTTTTGAATACACTTGATGTTGATACCAAATAATAGTACATTTGATGTACTAACTATATATTCATAATCTAAACCATGTTCCATACGTGTACACCATGTTTATCACACATAGTACAGTGCCCCGCCCCCTACATTATGACAAGTATTTAGACATGAGCCACAAAAGCCACACATTAGCCCAAATTATGATCAATGTTCTATATGTTATACGTAGTACTAGCAAGATGCCCATGCGTTGCACAGAACATCAACATGATCAAGGGGAGGCCTAATTTACGAATATGGAGAGGGGTGTGGGTATCTTTTTTTCAAAATTGCCATAGTTTCCTTCCTATCCGTCGGATATAAATCGAACGGCCTATATTGCAGGATGGCACCATCGTCAACAACTCCTTTTTTATAAGAGTAGAGATAAAATATATTATATGTAGTATAACATGTTCATAACCACACCATGTGTATCACCGTTATATATATTCAAACATGCGTCGGTTTAAAACACTATGATAAATTCTTCAAATATCTGAATTCACTTTTTATAATGAAGTATGATCTCTATTCGTCTTTTACACCCACACAATCCTCTTATATTTGTAGCTAGCTAGCGCTAACTTGCTCTTGTGCATGCGCCCGCATCCCTCTCACCCTCCCTCAGCATTCTCTAGCTCCATCGCGCAAATGCATCTTTTCACTTTAAATCGTTCACCCACGGTGTGTGTAGGCCCCCCAGCTCCTTCTTTACGGCACACATCGATCGATATGCCTCTCTAGCCAGGTGTGCCTAGCACAAAACACAAGCTTCCCCTCTTCTCTTATCACCTATCATGCCTCCCTCCCACCACTCTCTTCATCGATCTCGTACTCGCACACTCCTCCCCCCTCGATATAGTATGACTCTCGCACCACCTCCTAGATGCACCCCTCTCTCTCTATCCTTCTCCCCGTGCCTCAATTGCTTCTAACACACACATGCATGTAAACCGATCGATCTCCCAACATATACCTAGGTCGACTTTAACTATTCCCCCCCATCGATCGATGTACCTCACAAGTTATGTCTCTCCTTTCTCTGACAAAGGATGATTGATCTTCCTATGTAGTTATGTCTGCTTACCACAGCCATATCCCCCCTCATCATTCATGCATCCCTCCTGACCCGTCTCTCACACGCACGTGCATAGATAGGCAGACATCCCCTCTCTTATTGATATTGCAGGCATGCCCTCCGGTTGTCTAGCAAGCCTATCCCACCATTTGTTAGAAGCAACTCCACTACCACCCCCTCCAACACTCTAGCTCCGTCTCTCTCCGAACCTTATTCCTCTCCTACACATATGCATGGATGCCGATCGATGTCCCTTAATACATGAGGTAGATCGATCTCCCTTAATACATGAGGTAGGCCTCTCTCCTCCTCCACACATATACCAACCAATGTACCTCTATAGTTAATTAGGCTTCCCTCCCCCACCACACACCGATAGTCGAGCGCTGTAGGTATGTATCCATGCCACAGAGACAAACTGCACTTGTCCCCTCTCACGTTCCAGTAGGCCAGCCACTCTATATCTTTGACGTGGGCACACACAAATTCGACGGCACTCTTTATCGATCGCGCACGCGCACACAGACACATCATCCGTCTCTTCGATTCTATGGACACCTCAAGCTAATGATACCTCCACTCTCTTCTTGTGGATCGCCCCTCTATATATATGATATATCCAGAACTCTATTTCACACACATTGCATATGTTACATTTTTTGATTGACCCGCCCCCCCAAAAAAACTCTCACGAACCCACACACTATATATCTCTACGTTTGTATCTCTCTCACACAACCCCACGTAGGTGGTGTACGTATAGAAGAAGAGAATAGGTGCACCGTGCACGTACTCACGCTTCGTGCCCAGCCACACCCGCGCGGGTAGACGGTGGAGCTCATTTCTGTACGAAATGGCAGCCCACGTGCTAATTTGAACGTGTGTAGCGGTTGTTTACCTACGGAGGTCGTGTACCACGCGTGCACGAAACAAAGTTCGACTTGATGCGTTGGTGCGTTATTTTTAAATAAAGTTATGTCGCTCAATGGCATGTACACAGAATATAAAACGATTTTTATGGAGAAAAAGGTATTCCGCTCCACTATATACAATGGAGCCTGCCTGCCTGGTTTGTCTCTCTCAGAGTATCTCACACAAGGCTGCGGTGGCCTCTCTCTCTCCCTCACCGTTGGTCACTCATCCGGCCGCATCCCGTCCGCCGGCGGAAAGGGAGGACGTGCATCGTTTCTCTGTTCGACGGCGCCGAGGCAGCACGTCTCGATCTGCGGTACACGCCGTTCTCTCTGACCAAGCTCCGGCTTGGTTGGGCCTACGCCACCTGCTCGCTGCCGCAGTATGGGCAGATTCCGCCCGCCGCCGCTCACCTAGTTACATCTCGACGACCTCCAGGTATCCCCTCCGGCCTTGCTCCACTGCCCGTCTTCCCACGTCGCTGCATGTGGATCTTCCATAGTTCTTTACCCAAAACGTAGCTTGTCCGGCATACTTTCCATATTGCAATCTCGTCCTCACACCATTTTAGACAAACACAACCATGTTGTTATCTTCCCTTAAGACGAGGAATATGCTTCTTTTTTGTGATCGCATGTGTCATCAACTGTTATTGGCCAGTAATTGTTTCCTTTCTACCTCTTTTTTGCAAACAGGGCTATCCATTTCACCTCGTTGCTATTGCGACCTTTTGGTGAACTGCACAAATCACTTTTTCTTAAGAGTATTTTATGCAGTTGTACCAAAATGTCACATGGGCAACGTCTCTACATTTCAATGCGACTGTACAAAGGGAGATTGGTTTTGCTCTATCCTCCTCATCCAACTCCGAGCCTAATCTTCTCCAACTAGTTAGTCTTAAGAGAGACTACAAAGGTGACCGGCTTCTATTTGTGTGTTTATTGTTTCATCAGCAGACCTCTATTATCGTAATCACACTTAATATCTTTGGAACAGGGATGGTCAGCTCTATTTTAGTGGAACTGCTCAAAATGATCGACTTGTTGCATGCTCCAGACAGCTAATTTTTTCCCAACATGCCTTGTTGATTTAGACAGAGCTGGGCAGACGTTGCTGCCAATGAAAGCATGGATCAATTTTAATTTAACACCTTCTCACAACTTTGTCTTCAGTTGTGATGCAAATATTAGCTCTGATTAGCGAGGAAGTTAGTTTCTTATTGTTTCCGAAAGAGCGTCGGTGGCAAGACACACGAAACAAAACCTAAAAGCTCACACCATTGTACAATTTCATGTCGCTGGAAAATTATTTGTGTCGGTATACAAAAGTAGGGGCGCTCTTTTTTACCCCTTACTTGTGCACGGGCAGTCAGAGCCACGCATGTGGTCAAACATAACAAGATAGAAGGATGAAGCCAGGAACGTGGAGTTACCAGAACAATGCCAAGAAAGGCAGCACGAGAAGACCAAACAAGGAGACAGGCTCTCCCCCGGCAAGGACTCTTGCCGGGGTGGCCTGCACACCCCCGGCAAGGGCTCTTGCCGTGGAGATCCACTCAGACGCCTCTGTCACAGCCACCCTTGAAGCCTATGAGCTCCAACGGTACCAACAACATTGGAGCCAAGGCTCGGGAAGCGCCCACGTGATGGCACGCATATCTTTGTGAAGACAAAGATCTACGACTCCCAAGATAAGAACCAGAAGACATGGCGATCACAAAGCTCCTTGCCGAGGACGCCCACGATGCCCCGACGAGCCTCCTTACCGAAGATACCTCGGAGCCCCGGCAAGCCTCTTGCCGCAGGATACTCATGTAGGCCCCGGCAAGATCCATGCAGTGAACAGAAGCAAGTCCGCGGCAAGCCCTTGCCTCCCCAGCTCGGCAGCCGACCTGCTGGCCCAGGTAGGCACCCACGTGGCGATACGTGGTTCCCGGGCCAGCTAGTCAAACACCTGCGTGGTGGCATGCAGATCTTCGTGAAGGCCCTACTGTGACGCCACCTCAGCTGCGTGCCTCGCTGGCCTGGACGCGCATCACGACCAGAAAAAGCGGCCACGAACGGGACGGGCTTCTTTTCCGTCCCTGATAAAGTAAATAGACACCTAAGCAGCGCATTTAATGCGCCTTGTCCCGTAATGGCATGGGATAAGCCTATACACTGTGCACCTTTCCACCTCATGTGTGCCACTATGGTAGCCCCTTTAGACTATAAAAAGAGGCCCGCGACATACTGGAGGAAGATTCAGATCCTGAAAAGCTGGATAGGCACCGTAGCTAGCTCAAGAACTCAAGAACACTCAAATATACACCAAAGCAGGACTAGGGTATTACGCATCCTCACGGCCCGAACCTAGGTAAACGACCGCTGTGCTGACTCTTAGACCTGTTCTTTGCACAACTTCGCGCCCGCCAACCGTAGAAGGGATTCCCGTGATCCCATAGGTGTCGTTTCGTACCGACATGTTTGGCGCACCAGGTAGGGGGCACAGTTGTGAAAATCTGGTCTAGTAGCTAGGGTAGCGATTCCTCATCGTCATGGCTCCTAAGATGAAGACGATCGGTCGGTTCGTCGGCAGCCGAACGGCCCGTGCCGGTGCAGGCTTGCGACGGGGTGGTCGCGGATTTGAACCGAGCCGTGATCCGCGAACACCTGCGCCGTTCCAGCAGCCGAAGCCTGGCAAGCGGCGTCGTTCGTACGCCAGACAACGAGCCAGATGCCACCAAGTCCAAGGGTGGAGCCTGGCCCCCCGCAGGCGGCATGGGGCCCTCCAAGAGCGGCATCGTACCCCGCACGGGCGATGCGGCGACTTATAAGACGCCCACGACAACGCCCATTGCGCGTTCTCCCAGGTTGTGCATGAAGAGCAGCATCGCCGCGGGGAGGACCCTGGGCGCCGCCGCGGAAAGAGCCCCGCGTATTAGTCACGAGATGCAAAAGATCAGCTTGCTCGCCGAGGCGCTGGCGAGGATGGCGTGCAGTTGCGGGACCATGATAGAGCTCCTTCTAACATGGTTAGAAGTCGTAGCACGCCTCGATCCATGCAGTTCTCCCCGCCACCCACGCCGGCGGAAGCCTTAGCGCGCAGTTGCTCCTTGACTTCCCTCCTACTGCGGAGAAGCTCGACGAGTGGAGAGCTACCATTCATAGCCTTGTCGCCATTGCCAACAAGGACGAACCTCGGCCGACGGGGCCTTCAAGCCGACACTCTCCTGAGCCACCACACGCTAGTGGTGGAAGGACTGGAGGCGCCGCGGATACGGTGTATTCTCCTCCTTGGCGGCTATCACTCGTGCCGGCCCGTCGGGGTGATGCTTGTGATGACGTATCCATAGCGTCATCCGACCCATGGACCCACCGTGATCAGCACCAAGTTTCTTCGAGAGCGTGCCCACGAGGACGCTCGAACCACCATCGAGCACTGGCGTGAGGCGCGCCTCCAGCCGGATAGACGGGCGGGGCCTGCTGTGGACAACCCAGCACCGGGAGGATCTGGAGGCTTACCTTACGAGGTAGGTTGTCCAACCTTTACCCGTGAGCTGCGGCGTTTCCAGTGTCCCACCCATCGCACCTTCAAGCCCGATGTCGGCAAGAAGTACAATGGCAAGACTCAAACAACAGAGTTCCTCAGCATCTACACCATCGCGACGCAGGTTGCTGGGGCGCGCGACGACAAGGTGCTTGCCAATTATTTCCCGTTGGCACTTATACCCAACGTTATGTCATGGTTGATGCACTTGCCGGTGGATTCCATTTCTTCCTGGTTGGATTTGTGCCACGAGTTTGTTGGCACTTTTACGGGAGGCCACAGGCTCATGGCCAAGCAAGCGTTTTGCATGTCATCCCCCAGAAGGAAGGTGAAAGCCTGCGCAAGTACATACAAAGTTTAGCCGAGTGGAGTATAACATCTAGACGTTCATCCTGCCGCCATCATCAGCGCGTTCCACTAGAACATGCGCAACCGCAAGATGCGTGAGGAGCTGGCGATGAATAAAGTCAAGGATGTGGCCGAACTTTACGTTCTAGCCGACAGATGCGCCCGGGCTGAAGAGGGAAGGAAGTACCCCGACGAAGACGCCGGTGTGGAAACCGGTTCCTCGGGCGAAGACGCTGTCGCCCCAACAAAAAAGAGTCGACGCCGTAACAGGAAACGACCGAGTGCGGGGCATCATCAGCGAGTACAGTGGACGCCCACGCGACGACAAAAAAACATAAGTCACGCGAGAATTTGAGTAATTCATTTTCGCATGAAGGTTATTCTCCTTGGAGATCGTGCCCTCTGTACGATAAACCTATATGCAATGGGGCCCTTCCACTATTGGCAAAGCCGTCGCTCTGTTTCGAGTCCGCTCAACAGTTCGAGTGGCCGCGTCGAGAATGGCAGGGAAGCCTTTGCATTACTGGCAACGTTTTTGTCCTGTTTCGAGTCCGCTCGACAGTTCAAACGGCCGCGCTGAGAGCGGTAAGGTGGTTTTCCCGGCAGCAAGCATACCCGACAGGCTATTGAGGACCCGTCCTCAAAATGTCGCGGCCTCGGTTACGCGTCGGCAAGCCCTCCCAATTAAACATAGGGTAGACATACAGGGAAGGATCAAACAGGAAGATAACATGCATCGCTACGAAATATTGCAGAGTTATATTACATAAATTGTTGCTGCGGTTCTGACTAAAGATAAAAACTGTCTCGGTTCTAAACCTGCAGCGGCAACAAGAAACGGGGTGCCTAATGCCGACGCTGGCCCTCTACCCTCTGAATTCCACCGACGCGATCGATGATGGGCTTGATACGCTTCTTGAGCGCCGTGAGATCTACATCATCCGGCAAGCTATCCAGCGCGGCGTTGAAGTCGAGGTCGGGGTTCCAGTAGGCCATCTTGGTGAGCACCTTGGTCAGGGTGCCCCAACAGAGCTTCCGGGATTCGTCAGCTAGACAAGCCGCCTGGTCAGAGTGGAGCTTTCCTAGGGCCTCAAGAACGCGTTCGAAGAACACAGTCAAGCTGGCGTGGATGGAGAGGTTCACCTCCCGGGAGAACGTGAAGCTTGTCATGCCCATGGTGGCCAGATGCGCGGTGAGTTCCTCCACGATGGCGACGAGGCGGCTGATCTAGAGGTCCACACCCTTTACGTACTCTGCATAGCCAGCGGCGTCATCCTTCCGCAGCCGTTTCTCCTCCTCCAAACCCTTGTTCAGGGTCTCCGCCCGAGTTGTGGCCTCAATGAGCATCCCCTTGAGGCCCTCCAGTTCCAGCTTCAGATCCTTGATGGAATCCTGGGCCGTGGAGAGCTATTCGGCCTTGCAGAGGACCTCGGACCGCGCATCCATCCAGGTAGCATGGATCGTGTCCCTCTCTGTGGTCAGCTCCAGGACTCGCTTGTTCAAGCCTTCCCACTCCACCTCCAACTCCTTTACCTTGCTGGCGTGGACCCGAGCCTAAGCATTGAGAGCCTTAATGTGCCTCTGTTCCAGCTCCTAGGTCCGCCGCGCGACAAGCCTGTCAATCTCTTCGTCCTTGCAGCGGAGGGTGGCGGCAAGTGCCTGCTCACGGGTGACAAGGTCTTCCTCCTGAGAGTTCAGTTGAGCTTGGCGCTGGTTGTGGGCGGTCTCATCATTGGAGGCTCGCTCCTTGGCCTTCTCAAAATCATACTGCGCCAACATGAGGTCTCTAGCGCACTCGTCCAACTTTTCCTGGGAAGCCCTCAACTCATTCCGGGCCTCGTCAAACCAGACTTTTGTCTGGGCGACCTGCACCTGTAAGTCCTCCTCCGCCATATCCACCACTGCCGACCTGGACTTTGCCTTGTCCACGCGGGCACGGTAAAGCACCTGGATCTTCTGGAAGCTGGCGCTCATGGACCGAAGAAGCTGCTCCTCTTGAGAACCACCACCGCCGGTGCCCGGCTCGTCGACGACCTCAAGACCAGCGGTGGCGAGCGCCTCATCATCAAACACCTCCCCCTCAATTGGCGCTCTGCTGCTTGCCGTCCAGGGGACATGGACGAACAAGTCATCACTCACCTTAAGGTAGCGGCACGAGCCAGAGGCGACGGAGGAGGAAGGCTGGTCCTCAATAGCAGCCTTGTCGGCCTCCCCGGCAGCAGCCTCGCCGGTTCCTCTGGCATCAGCCCGTTGCCGGCCTCCTCGGCACTGGCGTCGCCGGTCCCTCCAGTAGGCCCTTGGGCCGCCTCCTCTGCAGTGGCCTTGGCGGCCTTGCCGGCCTCGGCCTCGACGTCCGTGGTGACCTTCTCGACAGTGGGTTCGCCATATACCCGGTCTGTCAAGGGTGGGTCTAAAAGTCAAAAGAAAAAGTGAGGCGATGCCCGAGGTCAAAGGCTCAACTTGGAGAATAGAGGAAAATTGTCCATACCAGGCTGGGAAGGAGCGGCGCTCTCCTCGCCAACAACCGTTGCTGGGGAGGAGCCGCTGGCGCTCAAGTCCCTCTCCTCCTCCTCCATGGGCGTGGGCTCGGTGGTCGGTGCCCTTGCCGGGGATGCCCCTCGGGGCGGTGTAGTTGAAGGGGGCGACACGTTGGATGTGGCCCCCTGTGGGCCCTTCTGCTGCTGGTCCCCACCTACAAAGCCGACAAGGTCAGCATCAAGAATTCACGCCCCCGTGTTCGCCCATGGAAAAGTGAGTAGTAAACTTACGCCGGGGGTTGTTGTCCGGGCTGCTCTCCACTACCAGCGGCATGCCTGAAGTACCCGCCGGGGGCTTGTCGACAGATGACGCCCTGGCGCTCTTCGCGGCCCTCTGGGCTAGCGTCTCCGTATCCCTGCAGATATGGCATTGGATCAGAAGGAGATAATACAGGGATGAAACCAGGAGATAACATGAGGGGCGAGGTGCTTACTCGTCTTCTAGTTCCTCCTCCTCCTCTAGTATCCTCCTCTTCCTCCTTGGGCTAAGAGACCCAAGATTGAAGTCGACGTCCATGGCAACGCCTGCGGGAGTGGGAGAAGGAGATGGGGTCCGTCCATGCCTGGATGAAGAGGAGGAGGCCGCCGTCCTCTTAACCACCGTGGTCTTCCCTGTCTTCCTCCCTGCCGTGGCCGCCATCGACCTCGTTTCGCGCCCAAGCTGCTCTGGGGGCTGTTGTCGTCGCGGCTCTGCGGGCTGTTGCCGCCGCATAATGCTGCCGGGCCAGACCGGCTCGGCCGAACCAGCTTGCCACAGGACCTGCCGCCTCGCCGTGGTGGGAGGGTCGGCAGCCCCAGCCTCCTCGTCGGTCTATTCCTCGACCACATCTTCGACAAGGGGAGCGTCGGCGTCGGCGCCCGTGCAGGGGCCTCCCGGGCAGACTTCGCCCACTCAGCGAGCTCCTCCTCTTTGGTGGCCAGGTTGGCCTCGTCATGCACATGCCCGATGCTGCTAGCCTCCAGGGCAAGCGCCGCCTCCGCCGCCCTGGCGGCAATGTAATAGAGCTTGGCCTAGGTAGTGTCGTGGACGAGCACCAGCTCGTCGCGGATGCGCTTCTGTGACAGAGTATCAAAGAACCCCTGCACCTTATCCGCCGGCGGCTTGACCCAAGACGGGTCAACATCGTGCGCGTTGAAATCCAGCATCATGGCGATGATGTCGGACCGGCAAGAATTATTGCTCCGCCGGACCACCCTCGCCGGCAACCCAAAAAGGGGCCCCTTGACGGCCTTGCCAGACTTGGCAGCCTTGCCGGTCCTCTCGGCCCTGCCATCGCGATCCACATCAAGCTGAAAGAGCTTCTGGCAAATGTGGCCGTGCTCCATCACCGTGAAGTTGTGTTTCAGGCCGAGGCGAAGCCTCATGATGTCGGCCGCGTTCCCAAAAAGCCAATCGGCCTCCCCTTGTTGTGCAGCGGCACGATTCGGCGGTGGATGAAATCAGCCCCGATCATCTCGAGGGTGAGCCCGGCCTAGGCAAGATGGTGGATCCTGGTGGTGGCGATTGAGAGCTTCTTGTCGTTGGCTTCGACGTGCCCCCAATCTGCTATGCTGACCGGCGGCCTCCGACGAACTCGACAGAACTCCGGTGGGTCTTCTTCCCTTATCCACAACCACCGGCTTCTCCACTCATCCCACCTTTCCTTCTACGCGCCCTCCGGATACATGCCCTTCTCCTTGGTCCGTGGAATCTAGGCGACGCAGCCGGAGATGGCGTCTCCCCCTTGGATACGAGGGAAGAAGTAATAGCGGAAGAGTGTCGTGCTTGGAACCACCCCGGCGAAACCCTCACAGAGGTGGGCGAAGAAAGCCATGCACGCCACGGGTTCGATGTGAAATCGAGGAGATTGAAGCCGTAGGTGTGCATGATGTCGTTGAAGAAATCAGAGAAAGGATGACAGAGTCCGCAATAGAAGTAGTCGACAAAGAAAGGGTACCGATTTGGGCCGGCCTCTGCGCATTGGGCGGGGATGACGTGCGTGGTTGGATGCCCCTTCGTCTCGCACCCCCAAAAGGGCTTGAAGTATTCCCCGAGATGGACCGCGTCAACTATTGGAGGAATGTAGGTGTGCTTCGTCCGCAGCACCGCTAGCTCACTCTTCGGGAGCTCTTTCTCCCCCGCACCCTCGACCACTGCCTTCCCCTTGCTGGACTTGGGCGCCATTGTAGCCGCGGGAGAAAGAAAGGGATCAGAGACAGAGGGGAGCCCAGTGGCGGTAGGCGGAGGCGAAGGTTCTGGCTTGGGGAAGAAGGAGATGAATGGCGAGCGCGAGATTGGAGGAGTGCATGAGGTAAATGAGAGACGGGCCTGCAGTTTTTCCATTTTCACGGGGAAGGTGCGGGCTGCCCTCCACTACCATTTACTGCAACATGACACCAACGCGCCGCAAACCGCCCCACGCACGACCCCCACGTCAGCGTAGATCATGGGGAAGCGCAACCATCGAAAGAGTTACTGCGATAAAGGGAATCCAACCTCACTGCCCACACACCATTCTGGGCCTAGCCCAACAACGTGTTGCGCTTATGAATGGCCCATGCCCGGGGGTTCCTGTCGGTGTACAAAAGTAGGGGTGCTCTTTTTTACCCCTTACTTGTGCACGGGCAGTCAGAGCCACGCCCGTGGTCAAACATAACAGGGCAGAAGGAGGAAGCCAGGAATGCGGTGTTACCAGAACAACGCCAAGACAGGAAGCACGAGAAGACGAAACAAGGAGACAGGCTCTCTCCCGGCAAGGACTCTTGGCGGGGTGGCCTGCGCACCCCACGACAAGGGCTCTTGCCGGGGCGATCCACTCAGACGCCTCCGTCACAGCCACCCTTGAAGCTATGAGTTCCAATGGTACCAACAACATTGGAGCCAAGGCTCGGGAAGCGCCCACGTGATGGCATGCAGATCTTTGTGAAGACAAAGATCTATGACTCCCAAGATAAGAACTAGAAGACATGGCGATCACAAGGCTCCTTGCTGAGGACGCCCACGAGGCCACGGCGAGGCTCCTTACCGAAGACACCCCGGAGCCCCAGCAAGCCTCTTGCCGCAGGATACTCGTGGAGGTCCCCGCAAGACCCTTGCTGGGAACAGAAGCAAGTCTGCGGCAAGCCCTTGCCGCCCCGTCGCCGCCCCAGCTCGGCGGCCGACCCGCTAGCCCAGGCAGGCACCCATGTGGCGATACGTGGTTCCTGGGCCAGCTAGTCAAACACCTGCGTGGTGGCATGCAGATCTTCGTGAAGGCCCTACCGCGACACCACCTCAGCTGCCTGCCTTGCTGGCCTCGACGCGCGTCGCGACCAGACAGAGCGGCCACAGACGGGACGGGCTTCTTTTCCGTCCTCGATAAAGTAAATAGACACCTAAGTAGCGCATTTAATGCGCCTTGTCCCGTAATGGCATGGGATAAGCCTATACACTGTACACCTTTCCACCTCCTGTGTGCCACTGTGGTAGCCCCTTTAGACTATAAAAATAGGCCCGCGACATACTGGAGGAAGATTCGGATCCTGAAAAGCTGGAGAGGCACCGTAGCTAGCTCAAGAACTCAAGAACACTCAAATATACACCAAAGCAAGACTAGGGTATTACTCATCCTCGCGGCCTAAAACTGGGTAAACGATCGTTGCACTAACTCTTAGACCTACTCTTTGCACAACTTCGCGCCCGCCAACCGTGGTAGGGATTCCAGTGATCCCATAGGTGTCGTTTCGTACCAACAATTTGTATAGAACATCAATTATGTAAACAAATTCTGGAAGCTTCATAGCATTGCCAGAAGCGTCTTCGGCATCCGGGTCCATGTGCCATGCACAAAATTATACTCCTCCGTTCCTAAATATTTGTCTTTTTAAAAATTTCAAATGGGCATATTTTAGAGTGTAGATTCACTCATTTTTCTTCGTACGTGTACTCCCTCCATTCCTAAATATTTATCTTTCTAGAGATTTCAACAAGTGACTACATACATAGCAAAATGAGTGAATCTACAGTCTAAAATATGTCTATATACATCCGTATGTAGTAGTCTATTTGAATCTCTAAAAAGACAAATATTTGAGTAATCACTCGTTGAAATCTCTAGAAAGACAAATACTCCGAAGTATATTTAAGAACTGAGGGGGTAGTGCACAACCACTTGGGAGACTCAGACTGGTTGTTGCGCAGCCTTAATAATGAGTAATGAGCAGTCAAATCATAAGCCCCACCTTTCCCACTGTAAGTTGCTCGGAAGAAGCAACCATCAATACGCTCTTCTTTGAATCCGCTCATAATACTCCATCCATCACTGTTTATAGAGTGCGCTTTAGAAAAAGAGAAAATCTCTGGGACCAAGGCGACTAGAGATCGGCCTGAAAAATAGCATTGGTAGTTATAGCACGGCGTCTATTACTAGAGGAAATAATGCGTACACACATGCATGCAGTTCTTACACCCCGGGTACACACATGCATGCACTTACTCCACTCCGTAGTACTACATCAAGAGAAAATTGCGGTTACCACGCCCTAATTAATTGAGCATTAAACCAAACGCGTCTAAAGTCTCTCTGGTGGTGGAAATGAATTGAGAGAAATGCATGATAATGAAGCACTCCCTGTAAACTGTGACGGAGGGAGGAGTAGTATGAAGGTGCAAAACCAAGTACACGTACGGCCAGTCGGTCAACGCACCTCCTCTTGGCATATCACTGACATGTGGGACCGGAGTGTGAGCAAACCGATCTCAATTGACGGCAAAATGGCCAACCCGCCGTTCCTTGAGAGAGACGAGGAGCGAGAACAGACAGACGGGCTCGCACAGAGGCCAAGATATATTCGAGCATGGTTGATTGATATCATCATTACATGTTGGGCTACCGTTTTCTGCCCTTCTCTGGAATAAATGTGTACTTTATCAGAGATTAAGAAAAATAAGAGTATAGAGGCTCCACCATGCGGTTCTAGTAGTAGTACTACTTGTACTACTAAACCTTGCGCTTGGCTCTTCACCTCTTCGTGAAGTCGAACAATGATGGTACTCCGCATGTTCGGTACTACAGTGTATGCCTCTGGCAATCTGACACCGAATGAACTGATGCATGTCCATCGCCTGGGCGAGGGTACGTTGCATTAGTCAAAAGGCGTAAGCGAGGTTCACCTTGTCCTGCAAGCTTCTCCTCGTTCTGCGAGTTGACGGGACACACCAACAAGTAGTGCTAGTCCATACCCCCTCCTTTCCGGTTAATATTGCTTAATCTTTTTTGCAGGTAAATGAGAGAGCTTTATTCATATATATACATTCTTAGGACGATCAGCCAAGACACTGGTCACTAGGAAGCGAGGTACCCCGCAAAAGAAGAAGTAGGAAGCGAGGTGTTTCATCAAGCCAGCTCTCGGCCACACTCAAAATGCAGCAAGCACGGTTCGCACAAAGATGCGCCACAAGGTTTGCTCACCTGTTTACATGCTGAATAACAAAAAAGAGAGGAAATATTACCGTGTGCTCCTATTTGTAACAGCATATGAGCCAGAATTAAGCCATAATTATGGCGAGTGTTCCATGCAATCAACTTCTATTATCACATGCGAGAACCCTCGAAGAGAACCAAATGTATTGAAGATTGCTTTATCACATTTTAAAATATAATAAGAGTGCAGACGAACCTCCATCCGGTTCCTAGTACTAGTATAGTACCTCTATAGACTATAGTAGTAGTACTAGTACTAATAAACTTTGCGCTTGGATGTTCGCCTCTTAGGGAAGTGCAACAATAATAGTACTAGTATAGTGTATGCTTCTGGCAATCTGACACCGAATTAACTGTTGCACGTCCACCGCCTGAGTGAAGGACAGCTTGCATTAGTCAAAAGTTTCTCCTTGTCCTGCGAGCCACCGCACGCAAGCTTCTCCCATCCTGCAAGCTTCTCCTCGTTCGGCAAGTTGATGGGACATAGCAAAGTAATGCTAGTCCATACTGCCTCCTCTCCGGTTAATATGGCTAAATTTCAAACGAGATAAATACACTGTTTGTCACTGTATATTTGTAAAAATATGGTCAGTGGACTTCATAATATGCTCATTGCGCTCAATATATACATTTTCCAGTGTTTATACGGTCACTAGCTCACCCTGGCTGAGTGTGTGTGTGTGTCCATGCATGTGTAGGTTGAGCACTTAAGCATGACCGTGTGTGTGTTCCATCGTGTGCTCGGACATGCATGCATTAGGGTGTCGCGCGCGTTTTTGCGTCCATGTGTACGTGTGAGTGTTGGATACACGTAGGGGGAGTACGTGTAGGGGCCACTAAAGGAGCAGTCAAATCACACAGTAAGTTAGTTGGAAGAAGCAACCATCATTTCACTCTTCAATGACACGTACACAATATAAAATGGTTGATATGGAGAGAAAAATAAAACCACTATATATGCACTAGCAGGAGCCTAAGCTACAAGCCTGCTTTCTTGGATTGCTCTCTTCACAAGCATAGAACGGCGGTGGCCACACTGCTGGTCACATATCCGGCCTGATCCCGCAGCTGGGGAAAGGGAACAATGTTCTACGTAGACGCTGTCGACATCGGCGAGGGAGAAAATCCACAGTCGGTGCGTCCCAATCGGGGGCCACCGCGGTACGGGCCGATGCCGCGTCCCAACTGCCGTTCTAGCTATAGCCCGATGTCCTAGGTAGTCCATCTTACTTTTGGAGCCGGCTTGCTCCACTGCAGCAGCTCCCCACATAGCTCAATCTCCATGTCGATCTTTCTCTACTTCTACCGACTTCTACTTGTGATGAGTTTATGTCTCATGAACTAGTGCCAGTACTATTATTCTAACCACCCTTCTTCAATATCTTTGCTATGAGAGATGATCAGCTCGACTTTAGTGGAACTGCACAAAAGCATCGTATGATCCGAGGGTGCCAGCCGTCTTTCCTTCGACAGGTTCTACCTGGCCAGGAAATTAAATCAAGTTTAGGTTTTAGGGTTTAAGTCGTAGTGACCCCATCAGTCGTTTTCCTTTCGTACACGCTCTCACAACTTTTGTCTTTAGTTGTGAAGTAAATATTAGTTATGATCTTTGAATTATTGCAATGCATCAGCATGCGTGTTAGTTTTCCTTTGTATTTGATGGAATGTTGTAACAGGGCAACCTTGGAGTAGGAATGAAAATAGAGTGGAAAGTTTCCGTTTTTCCGGAGAAAAAATGGAAACGGAGAGAAACCAACATTTCGTTTCATTGGATCACGCATTGAGCAAAACCAACATTTAAATCACGTCTGTCGCGTTCGTGTCTCACCCTCCTCCACGGCTCGACCCCACACGGTCGCTCGGCATGCCACTCACCGCCAACCAAGTATTCGATAACTTTCCCGCCTGCTTGTCGATGGATCGTGCCATGGAGTACTAGTACTACTGGAAGAGATTGACGAGTTGGGGGAGGACAGCTAGCTGTAGCATAGACTCCCAAGAACTTTTTACATGCATGTTGTGGCCGGCTATTGCGACCTTTGAATGCGGAGTAGTCATGTGCACCAGGAAGCGGCATGGGCGACGCTCTCTCGGCCGGCGCACCGCTTCAATGCCGGCGCTAGTGAGAGGTCGCGTCCGCTCTGGCCGGGCATGAATGCGGCATTGACCGTCCTGAGCAGGAAGCACCCGCGGGTGATGAAGAGGGTTCGGGTTGGTCAGGAGCGGCCGTGGTAGCGGCATTGACGCCCGCAAACAAGAGATGATGTACGTTAATATTGCCGGGTATATAATTAACAACGTAAATAATGTGCCAGTTGGACAAATATGATTGGGGATGGAGATGGAAATGTCATTTTACGTAAACACGGATATGCATGTCTATGTCTATGTGTGTGTGCGCGACGACTCTCGTGACCTGGAAGCGGGGGAGTGTTTTTGATCGAGTTTTCTTTCTTGGTACGTTGAAAAATTATCCGCCCCTTTTCGCTTCTTTTTTCCGGGAACACACTTATTCTATTTAAAACGACTGCTATGGAGAGATTGTTTTACTCCATTATAGCCTCTTGTTTGATAGAGTTTCTCGTATCTCGCTCTCTCACCCTCTCCATATCAAAACAAGATGACAGTGTCCACACTACCTCTCTCCTCACCGGTGGTCACAGATCCGGCCGAATCCCGTCCACTGCGAGAGGTGAGGAGGTGCAGCGTTGACGTTGTCGCCGTCGGCGATGCAGGAAGCTGATGCGCACCATCCTCTCGGAGCCGGCGATGGCGCGGACGAAGATCCTCTGCACCGTTGTACGCTACTGTCGTGTGGGAAGATCCCGCCTGCCCGCCTAAGCAACATCTCGCCCACCTGAGGTATAACTTCTTGTACTGGTCCAGCTCCCCAGGTCACTGCATGCGGGTTTTCTTCTATGCGACTACTCCCCAGCTCCCCATGTATAGTAGCTAGGGTTCGTCGGCTGGTCCAACATCACCTACTATTATAGAGGAAATGCCACTCGAAAAGTTGTCCTGATTTATGCCTCGGTGGAGGTATACATGTTGTTTCGACAAAAAGTACATGGTGGTTGTGCAGTCATTGTCCATATGCTCCTATTGCTGCTGCTAATCTAATACTATCACTGGTTAAATGAAGAAATGCTTTTTTTCTCAGGTATCCTGGTTTAGTTCCCATCAAGATAATCATGATTCTTCTGTTTGTTGGTGTACTTTTCATAATTCTTATTGACAATTGAGATGTCATTGTTAATCTTGTAAAACAAAGTAACAACACTATATCCCTTTTTTATATTTTTGGAAACAGTGATGCATATCTCCATACCCAGGCATGTCTTCCTCAAATTTAGAGGAACTGCACAAAATTGGATGGCCATTGTTGTTCCACCTCACTATCCTCTGCCATGTGGTTCTTCCTTCCTCGAGCTTGACTACGGAGAAGAAACATACCACAGCGAGGATTTGTCAAACTTCATTGGTGCCTCACCCAAACTTGATGCCAAATGGATGATGCATCACCACGATGACCTATCGATGCTCATGGTTGCGCCTCATGGTTGCATTGGCTGGTGAAGCTGATCGATTTTCAAGGAAAAACAAGGTGTCTTCCATCAGTGCTCTTTGCTTGTTACCCACAAAGATGATATCCTTCATCAGTTCACTTTGGTTGCGTTGGAGACGCAGTCGTCTTTCACGTTGGTGCAATTTTATCACACAATTGGCTATGAACTAAATGTTTCCTCAAAGAAGGATCGACGTTGGTACTAAGAGCATAAGTTTTGTATTGATTTCTAAGCCTTCTCACAACTTTGTCTCCAGCTCTCCTGTAATTTTATTTGTCCAACTATTAACTTTGATTAAAAAATGGTGTGGACTATAAACCCGGATGGACGTAGTAGCCCTCCATTTTTATTTACTCTGCATATTAGATTTGACTGAAGTCAAACTTTGTAAAGTTTGACCATGTTTAGGCCGAACACAACAAACCATAATTATTAGAGAGGGCAAACTCTACGTACTCTCAAACCTTTTCGATAATTAAAATTAAAATTCTTTATTTGTACACACTCTCACACGTTTCCGATAATTTGGCGCATGTGTGGTTGTTCACTTAAGGGAGGGTAGTGTACCGCACGTGAAGGACATGAAGTGCGACCAGGACGCATGGATCGTTAGTACATCGGAAGTACTCCCTCCATTCATAAATATTTTTCTTTCAAGTCGTTTGCAATGGACTACCATGTACGGATGTATATTGACATTTTTACAGTGTAGATTCACTCATTTTGCTCCGTATGTAGTCATTAGTTGAAATCTCTAGAAAGACAAATATTTCGGAACAGAGGGACTAGTAGTTTTCTTCACTGGTACGTTAAATAAAGAGTTTCGTTTCGTACTTACACAATTTTAAATGATTGTTATGAAGAGAATAAGGAAACTACTCCACTATATATTAGTCGTATACACGAGTACTATATAGATGCAACTTCATTGACTTTAGTGCACCTGCCTTTGGGTTTATGACTGGTGGGCCCAAAATGTGGCTGTCCCACCTGTCATACAGCCAAAAACAGGTGCAGTTAAGGCACTGGAGTCAGTCCGTAGTACAGTATATATATATAAGCTAGAGCCTCAGCGCTTGTTCGCTATGGTTTGCACTCTCCACACTCTCGCCGCACTACATATATATATACACGCTGGGGGCTCAACGTTCCTTTGCTAGGGTTTGTTATATTCACTGTCTCTCACCCTCTTCCCCAGATCTAAATAAGACTGCGTTGTGGCCTCTGTCTCTCTCACCCCCTCACAGCTGGCGAAGGAGGCGTCCGGATCCCATCGCACCGGGAAGGGGAGGAGGTGCAACGTTCACTCTATAGCATTCGGTGAGGGAGGCAATCCAATGCCGTCTGCACTTTTGTCTTTCACCCAGCGCCTATGCGGGAGGGCCACCGTCCCCTTCTTCCTCGCTGCCATACGTAGTGTGGGCAGATCCGACCTCCCACCACACGCCTTGCCACATCCCGACAACCCTAAGGTATAAGTTTCTTTGAAACCGTCATTGGTCTAGCTGCATGCTGATCCTTTTCGATTCTGTAGTCGAATCTAGGTCTTGGTTCAAAGAGGTAAGAAGGGTGCGGCGGGGTGGAGCATGAATCTAGGACGTGGTTCAACGAGGAAAGAAGGGAGGGAAAGTAGTATAGACTAGCTATGCAGCCGCTTTGTTGGTCGAAAAGGGAAAAAAGGGGTAAACCAGTACACACATCTGTAAGGAACCGAACTCTTTGTTGAAAAGGGAAGGAAACTGGGGGTCGGGTAGTTTGTGCAGGACTAGATTTGCTGCCCTCACATCGGAAAAAGTTTCAAAGAGAACAAATATGGGACCAACGCAGATATGCTGCTTGGCTACATACTCAGCATCACCCATTTAGGGCCTCTTTGATTCAAAGGATTTTCAAAGGATTAGAATCCTTAGGATTTTTTCATGCGTTGATCATTTGATTCACGGGATTGAATCCCATAGGATTTTTTTCCTATGGATTCATTTATACTACATTTTGTAGGAATTCCAACATCTACTCCAACCTCTTGGTGGAAATTCTTTGTTTTTCCTGCGACATAATCAAACAAACTCAAATCCTATAGGAATCCAATGAGCATGGCATTTCAATCCTATGTTTTTCATATTCCTTTGTTTTTGCAATCCTGCGAATCAAAGAGGCCCTTATACGCGTGGACGCACATGGTGTTGGCATGTCCCATGTCCCATCCACATGATCGTGCAGTGTGTTTTAAGATGTTGTGCTACTTGTATTGGTAATGTTTTAAATAAACTCTGCATCACCCCCTTTATAAGTAGATGGAAGCACATGTTGTTGTTGCGCCCACTCTCCCCTGGAACTGTTTATGCTTTTTGTTAATCTAATGCCGCTGGTAAAATTAAGCAGTGCCACTCTCAGAATTAACTATTGAATCTTATTTCAAAAATGCAACACTTGTTAGGGATTGGCGGGATTACCATTTTTGTGGCCGCATGTTTCACCCACCTTTATTGGCCAGTAAATGATTCCTTTTTGCCTCTGTTAAAACATAGATATCTATTCAACTTGTTGCTATTGCGACATTTTGCTTCGCTTAATTTAGGTGGAACTGCACAAAATGAGACCGGCTTTCCATACATGTGTTGAGATCTCTTTCAGGTCCTCCTCACGAGTTATTTCAAATCTTGGTCTTGAAAGGTCAGTAACGACTTTCCTCATAATTAACTAGTGAATCTTAGTTCAAAACTGCAACACTTGTTAGGGATCGACGGGAGGACCATTTCTGTTAGGGATCAGCCGAACTACATGTTTAAGAAATGTATTGTTCAGATAATGTCTCTGTTATTATATATCAGTTACAGTGTTTTACAAATGGTACTATCCTGCTTTGTAGTTCTTTCTACATGTTTAACCAAGGTACTGTTAATATAATGTCTCTGTTAAAATTAATCAGTCGCATTGTTTGAGGAATGATACTTTTCTGCTTTGTCGTTCTTTATACATGTTGAAACAAGGCATTGTTAAGATAATGTCTCGGTTAATATGAATGAATCACACAGATTGAGAATTCCTACTCTCCTGCTTTGTTTCCCATTAAGATAAGGTAGATCAATAGATGTTTTTCTTTTGGGAGTACAAGTCATCAACCATTATTTCTCAGTAATTGTTTCCCTTATACCCTATGTTTCTTACAGGGATATCAAAATTACAGCTCGGTTTTATTCCGACTAAGATTTTAGAAGAACTGCACAAAAAGAGCCAATGTGTCTAAGGCAAACTGCTGCATTAGTGGGTCCAGTTGGTCTTACCACTTTGCAGAAAGAAGCAGTCACTGTTTGCGCTACATTACACAAGGAATTATCGAGAAGCTTTACAGAGTATTAGTAGACGCTGGTGACATGACTAGTTTGCAGAGAGCATAGGAAACTCTACAACACGTGGAGTGCACTGGGCAAAAAGTGCCCAAACAAGTACAGTAAGCCAGGATAGGAATCCAAATCTGTCAATGTCATTCTAAGCAACAATGATAGGGCATCTAGGTATGGTAATCTGTTTACCGTACTTTCAGTTTGTTAGTCCACCGATTGGTGGGTTGACACTGAGGCCAATATTCATCTGTGTGCTGATGTGTCTTTGTTTTCTGGCAGCATATAAATACGAAATCCACAGGGATGCTCAGCTTGATTTTAGTGGAACTACACAAAATGTTCAGATGGTTCGTGTCCTCCATAATAATACTTCATCATGCACAATACATCGAATGTTTCTCTAATCATTCGTCATCGCCTTGAGCCACCGGACTATCAGATGACAAACTGATGATAGACCCAGCCCATTCCACAATCATAGGCATTACATATTTTGAATGGTAAAAGCTTGTCAAAGTTGACATTAGTTTAATATATCGGAATTAGAAAACCTTGTCAATTTTTGCTCATTGATGTTAGCAAGAAGGCATGCATTTTATATTTCTGAGTGGGACGCCCTTTGCTATGAGCAACGTCGATCGTTTTTTCCTATTCCTGTCTTCAGTTTAGAAGTAAATATTTACTCTGCTGAGATGCACAGTCACATGAATGTTGACTTGTCTAAGATATTTTAAGAGTTTGTTCTGAATATTGTCTATGTAATGCCAGGCCTTGTGTTTGATTGCAAAGTTGAGCTCGGAATGTTGTGGCATGCGACATCACGAGCTGCTCAATGTGCTTCCTGAGAATATAGCTTCGTATTGTTTTGCATGTCGATCTAATGCCAGTGATTTGCTTGTTAGGATGATCATCCTCTTCTGTTGTTTCCGTGCTTGAGAAGTTCATCGTCTTATGTTTCATTCATAGCCTATACGACAAGTCGGGTAGGTTAGACGTGAAACCATATGATCTTCCGACCAACTCATCATCTTAGGCCGTGATTGGATCGTCGTTTTCCAACCAAAACTACTTGTAAAACTGACGCTTGTAAATAAAAGCAGACGTTCTCGGGCGAAGCGCTTGGTTGGTCGATTTCGACTAGTAAAATATACACCGATCTCTCAAATTACACGCGTAACCCGCCGGTTTTACTTACAAACCTCGGGCCCTCGGTTTCATTACGCCTGTATTTTACGCGTTGTTTTTGATGATGAGTAAATTACACTGGTATCTTAATACAGGTGTGAAATAAACAAGAGCTCTCAAGCGCGCCCTTACCGTTTCATGCCGTCTCAGTCTCTCGAAGGTGCTCATAGGTGTCCGATGACCCTGGCTTCCTAAATGAGCAGCGGGCGCTGTATTAGACCATCCTTAGGGCCCGCGAGGCCCTCTCCGTCGTCCTTCGAGTTGTTGCGCTCGCCGTGGCACCGAGCATTGTTAACATGGTCAATGAACATGAGGATTCAGGAGATGACTTTATTTTGACTGGTTGAAAGTAGGGACCCAGTAGGGCCATAGCTGTACGTACGCAAGTGCCTCCTTCTAATGTACAACTATTTTTTTGCTTCCTCCTGGTTTTTTGACATCACGGTCCCACACCATTGTCAACCTGTGTAGTCAATATAAACGAGAGAATTGCCCAAGGTGCGGCCGACAGCTGGGACCAAGCAGCTCGAGCAGTATTTGTGTTTTTGAGGCGTGAGCACTGCAGAGTTTTTCTTGGCGATGTTTTCTTTGTTGTTCAGAGGAGAGCAGGGTATTAACTGGGCGGGCTGTGGCCCGTCTAGCCCAGGACAGATATCCAGCCCAAATATTAAAAAAATTCAAGATGAAAATGGCTAGCCCAGTTACACGTTTTTTTAGGAATACCAAGGCAAGGTCAACTTGTTATTCTCCAGCCCGCTGGGTTGCAAATCTTTCCTAGGATGAATGCATTAGGCTTAACAGGAAAATGGGCTTTAAAAATAATTAATGGGATGTAATTATAAAAATTGGGCAGTAACTATAAAAAATGCACCAAGCACGAAATTAGTTTATAAAATATTATCTATGGATTTTGAAAATCTTAATTTTTAATTGGTGCGCTCGCAATCTTTCGCTAGATTTTTACGTAATACAAATTTATATTTAATCTGACTAGAAATTTCGGGACAAAAATATTTCGGATCCCATCAAAATGTGGGAAATTTTATTGAATTCTGTCTTGAACGGTTGGTTGAAATTATTAATCGTTGTCCTACCTCAAAAATGAGCTGTACTTTTAACAAACTATAAAATGAGCCATGTTTATTATTTCTGAAGAATACCCGATCCAGGCCTATTTATTTTTCTATGCCCTGATGGGCTGCAACTCTTTCAAGACGCCTGCAAATCTTGAAAGTAATATGAAATTGGTTGTAAATATAAAAATAGATGACAAATTGGCAATTACTTTATAATTTCTGAATTTTTTCACATTTTCAGATTCCTATTTCACTGGGCATTAACCTAATTTAAATATATCTTCAAAGTACTTTAAATCTGGCTCGACATTTCGGTATTAAAAATAGTTTGGAACCCACAGAAATATGTGAAATTGGCCCTGGCTAACCTAAAAAAATGGACTGCAATAAAGTGCATAAGAAGTCGCAGTGAGCTATGTATAAGTTATATTAAAAAAAGAGGGAATGGTGTGACTTATGAGCCAATTAAGTTGATGCGTCTGCAAGATTTTTTTAGTTATTATATACGTTAACAAACAATTCTAGGAGACGTATCCATTGGATGTCAATCCAACGGCCGTCGTGTTTCTTCAATCTATGATCTTCTTGCTCCACCCGCCAAATCCAGCGCCGACGGGACCGCCTGCTCCTGCCTCCCGTGCAGGCCTCACCCCCTAATACTCCCACCGCTGGCCAGGGCTTCCCTCTACTCACCCACACCCCCTATTATTCTGCGACAACGACAACCTCACATCGCAGCCGAACCTGTGAACCCTCGCAATCCTCTCCGTGTGGGCATCCACTGCCGCGTCTTCCCCGGTGCCATGTCGTCCCCTTCCTAGGCCTCGTCGTCGTCCACCGCCCTGGTGCTCTCGACGCAGCGTGGTCAATGTGGTCAAGGAACGACTTCCATCGGAAGAGTACTATCGTGGAGAGGCTCACAGCTGGGTGCATGGCGGCCGCATGGAAGTGCCTCCTTATTACGCGCAAAATAATTATTCCTCCACTTCACAGCAGGGACTCACCGGACGGGCCACCGTATTTGGCGAAAAAATGTTTCGCTCCTAACTGCTGGGACCCACCGGACGGACCACCGTACTTCGCGAAAAAAACGTCCCCCCTCCCCCCGCTGGCAGCTCAGACCCACCGGAAGTGCCTCCCTATTACGCACAAAAAAATGAATACTCCCCCTGCTAGTTGGGACCCAGTGTAGTGGGAGGCTGACTTGTGGGCCTACTAAGTTGACGGGGATGGAGGGCTTTGTCAACTTAGTCAATATGCACGATTCTAGCTCCATTGACCGTATGATGTCTATCCAACGGCCGTAGTGCTTCTTCAACCTCTGGTCTTCTTGCTCCAGTTGCCCAAACCAGCGCCGGTCGTGCCTCGTGCTCCTGCCTCCCGTGGCCGGCTGCGATGCCCCAGAGGCCTCACCGCCCGATACTACTCCCACCGCTGGCCAGGCCATCCCTCTACTCACCCACACCCCCTGCTATTCTGCGGCGATGGCAGCCTCACACCACGGCCGAACCAGTGAACCCTTGTACTCCTCTTCGCGTGGGCATCCACTGCCGCGTCTTCCGCGGCTTGGCGTCGTCCCTTTCCTAGGCCTCGCCGTCGTCCACCGCCCTGGTGCTCTCGGCGCGGCCTGGTCAACATGGTCAAGGAACGACTTCCATCGGAAGAGTACTATCATGGAGAGGCTGATAGCTCGGTCCACGGCAGCCACAAGGAAGTCGCTCCTTATTACGCAGAAAATAATTATTCCTCCACCTGACAGCAGGGACCCACTGGACGGGCCACCGTATTTGGCGAAAAAATGTTTCCCCCCTGACTGGTGGGACCCACTGGACGGGCCACCGTATTTCATTAAAAAACCGTTCCCCCGCTGTCAGCTCGGACCCATCGGAAGTGCCTCCTTATTACAAACAAAAAAAATGAATACTCCCCCTGCTAGCTGGGACCCAGTATAGTGGGAGGCTGACTTGTGGGCCTACTAAGTTGACGGGGACGGAGAGCTTTGTCTACTTAGTCAATATGCACGATTCTAGCTCCATTGACCGTACGATGTCCATCCAACGGCCGTAGTGCTTCTTCAACCTCTGGTCTTCTTGCTCTAGCCGCCCAATCCAGCGCCGGTCGTGCCACGTGCTCCTGCCTCCCGTGGCCGGCTGCGATGCCGCGGAGGCCTCACCGCCCCCTACTACTCCCACCGCTGGCTAGGCCATCCCTCTACTCACCCACAACCTCTGTTATTCTGTGGCGACAGTAGCCTCACACAGCAGCCGAACCAGTGAACCCTCGTCCTCCTCTCCGCGTGGGCATCCACTACGCGTCTTCGCCGACTCCGCATCGTCCCATTCCTAGGCCTCGTCGTCGTCCACCGTCCTGGTGCTCTCGACGCGGCCTGGTCAACGTGGTCAAGGAACGATTTCCATCGCAAGAGTACTGTCGTGGAGAGGCTGACAGCTGGGTCCACGGCAGCCGCAAGGAAGTGCCTCCATATTACGTGGAAAATAATTATTCCTCCACCTGACAGCAGGGACCCACCGGATGGGCCACCATATTTGGCGAAAAAACATTCCCCCCTGACTGCTGAAACCCACCAGACGGGCCACCGTATTTCTCGAAAAAAATGCCCCCCCCCCGCTGTCAGCTCGGACCCACCGGAAGTTCCTCCTTATTACGCACAAAAAATTGAATACTCCCCCTGCTATCTAGGACCCAGTATAGTGGGAGGCTGACTTGTGGGCCTACTAAGTTGACGGGGACGGAGGGCTTTGTCAACTTAGTCAATATGCACGATTCTAGCTCCATTGACCGTACGATGTCCATCCAACAGCCATAGTGCTTCTTCAACCTCTGGTCTTCTTGCTCCAGCCGCCCAAACCAGCGCCGATCGTGCCTCGTGCTCCTGCCTCCCATGGTCGGATGCGATGCCGCGGAGGCCTCACCGCCCCTACTACTCCCACCACTGGCCAGGCCATCCCTCAACTCACCTACACCCCTTTTATTCTGCGGCGAGGGCAGCCTCACACCGTAGCCGAACCAGTGAACCCTCGTACTCCTCTCCGTGTGGGCATCCACTGCCGCGTCTTCCCTGGCTCAGCGTCGTCCCCTTCCTAGGCCTCGCCGTCGTCCACCGCCTTGGTGCTCTCAGCGCGGCGTCGTCAATGTGGTCAACGACCAACTTCCATCAGAAGAGTATTGTATGTGGAGAGGCTGACAGCTGGGTCCACGGCCGCAGCAAGGAAGTGCCTCCTTATTACACGCAAAATAATTATTTCTCCACCTGACAGCGGGGACCCACCGGACGGGCCATCGTATTTCGCGAAAAAACATTTCCCCCTGACTGCTGGGACCCACCAGCTACATCTTCGCACGCAAGGAAGTGCGTCCGGGCAACAAAAAAACGATTCGCCTCCCTGACTACTGAGACCCACCAGCTACATCTTCGCATGCACGGAAGTGCCCGACAGTCGGGACCCACTTGGTCGAAGCGTACATAGCATTGTGATTCTGGTCGCGAACGTGTAGGTACACACTGGTCGATATAGAGGCGCGCACATGTCGTAGTAGAGGCGCGCACGTAGCATGTACACGTACGTACAGCGGCCAGTGTGCAAGAAAGAAAATACGGCCACATACGTACATATGGGCAGGGTCTCGAACGCCTACTCGCGCATATGTACGGCCAGGGCTCATGTACATGGCTTTGTCGGAATGGAGAAACAATGTCGTCGTCGTGTTCATGGGGAGCCAACCGGCTGGGTCGGAACGGAATGCGTTGTCGTGTTCATCGGGAGGGCTTGGACGGAATAGCCGATGGAAACGAGGCCTGGCGTACCGCAGAACGGAGGAAACGGCCTTGTGTTCGACCGGCCATGGTCGAAACGGGATCTTGTTCATCTTGAGGGGTTTGGACTACCGCAAAACAAAGGAGACGGACCTCCTACGGTCGAAACAGGGGTCCTATTGATCGGGTGGGATGTGGCGTACCGCAAAACAGAGGAAACAGACTTGTGTTGGAGCGCTACGGTCAAAACAGGGGTCCTATTCATCGGGAGGGGTGTAGCGTACCGCAAAACAGGACTCCACGGGATACTGTTCATTGCTACTTCTCGAGCTTGCGTTGTATTCCCTCGAAGAGGAAAGGGTGATGCAGCACAGTAGCGTAAGTATTTCCCTCAGTTTTTGAGAACCAAGGTATCAATCCAGTAGGAGACCACGCGTGAGTCCCTCGCACCTGCACAAACAAATAAGAACTTTGCAGCCAACGCGATAAGGGGTTGTCAATCCCTTTACGGTCACTTACGAAAGTGAGATCTGATAGAGATGATAGTTTGATATTTTTAGTATTTTTGGATATAAGAACAGAAAGTAAAAGCGGGATAAACTCAAACTTAGTGATATAAACCCCATCTTTTTACCCTCGATGGCAACAATACAATATGTGCCTTGCTGCCTCTACTGTCACTGGGAAAGGACACCGCAAGATTGAACCCAAAGCCAAGCACTTCTCCCATTGCAAGAACTATAGATGTAGTAGGCCAAACCAAACCAATAATTCGAAGAGACTTGCAAGGATATTATAATCATACATAAAGAGTTTAGAGAAGAACCAAATACTTCTCATAGATAATCTTGATCATAAACCCACAGTTCATTGGATCTCGACAAAGACAACACAAAAAGAGATTACATCGAATAGATCGCCTCGAAGACCGAGGAGAACTTTGTATTGAGATCTAAAGAGAGAGAAGAACCCATCTAGATACTAGCTATGGACCCGAAGGTCTGTGGTAAACTACTCATAACTCATGGTGAGGCGATGATGATGATGTAGAAGCACTCCGTGGTAGTTCCCCCCTCCGACGGAGCTCAGGAAGCCCCAAGATGGGATCTCACGAGAACAGAAGGTTACGGCGGTGGAACTAGGGTTTTCTCTATTTTTCTGATGGTTTCGGGGTACGTAGGTATATATAGGAGGAAGGAGGGCACCGGGGGCCACATGTGGGGCCCACGAGGCAGGGGGCACGCCCTCACCTTCGTGGGCACCACGTATGCCCTACTCCGTGGTTCTCAAGTCTCCCGTGCGTGATTTTCTCCAAAAATATCTCTCCCGAAGGTTTCATTCCGTTTGGACTCCGTTTGATATCTCTTTTCTGTAAAACCCTGAAACGGGCAAAAAACAGCAATTTGGACTGGGCCTTTGGGTTAGTAGGTTAGTCCCAAAAATTATATATAAGTGTATGACAAAGCCCATTAAACATCCAAAACATCATAAATAATAGCATGGAACAATCAAAAATTATAGATACGTTGGCGACATATCATTCATCTCCACCGTCGACCCCCTCCAGCCTCAACGAGCTAATGTTCATCCACCGTCGACCTCCTCCAGCCTCCACCTACGACTGTTCATCCACGGGCTCATGTTCATCCAGCCTCCACCGCGCTCTACTAGACCGGCTATTGTTCAACCAGCCCTCTCCATGGGCTCCTGTTCAACCACCCCTCCATGGGCTACTGTTCATCCATCCCTCCACCGTCTACTATTCATCCAGCCCTCCACGGGGTGGTCCTGTTCATCCAGCCCTCCACGGGCTCCTGTTCATCCAGCCCCAACCGGTTCGATCGATCAGGGTCATGTTCATCCAAAGGCAACACCACGGGGTTCTGTTCATCCACCCCCACCGGGAACTGTTCATCCAAACCCCCCAGCAACGCTCACTGTTCATCCAGAGGAAGCATTGATCGGCTTCAGTTAGCAGCAGTAGCGAAGGAATTGCTCGATCGGGTTCAGTTAACAGCCATCGATCAATCGCTCGGGTTCAGTAACGCGTAGCCTGTAGTGCAATCGCTCGGGTTTAGTTAGAGCCCAACGCCTCGCACCCACGTGTGTGTGTGTACGAGAGAAACGTGCATCGCTCGGCCGCGACCACCCACTGTAACCCGGAACACCCCGATATATTCCTCGCCCTCGCTTCTACCACGGTTTTTTCCGTCATGGACGGCCCAAAGAATGTCATGCAGCTGCATCTCCGGCCCGCCCAGGACGAAAAGCCCATTTTCTGTCATGATTTTTTGTCATAGAAGTAGGACCCCACCACATCGATGATGATACTGTGTTTTGTCACAATTATTGTCATAGAAGTGTCATTAGTATGACATAATTTTTTTTCGTTCGGCCCAAAATGTCACGGACGTGTCTTTTTTTTGTAGTGTGCAATACAATGCTCAAGCTTGTGATATCCTCTTCAACGGATTGTGCCCTAAAGAATTAAAAAAAATCAGCCGTCTTGAGAATGCAAAGGGAATTTGGGATAATTTGATTGATATCCATGAAGGTACCAACTCCGTCAAGGAATCCAAGTTGGATGTGCTCCAAAGTCAACTTGATAAGTTCAAGATGAAGGATGGTGAAGGTGTCGCTGAAATGTACTCTAGGCTTGCTCTCATCACAAATGAGATTGCCGGTTTAGGAAGTGAACAGATGACTGACAGATTCATCATCAAGAAGATCCTAAGAGCCTTGGATGGAAAATATGACACCATGGGTACATTGATCCAAATGATGCCAAATTACAAAGATCTCAAGCCAATGGAAGTCATTGGAAGAATTGTTGCTCATGAGATGTCACTCAAAGATAAAGAAGAGCTTCACAACAAGTCTAGTGGTGCTTACAAAGCTTCATATGTGACGCTCCTACATCATCAAGTGAGAAACAAGACTTCAATGAAGAATTGAGCTTAATGGTGAAGAACTTCAACAAGTTCTACAAGAGTATAAGCAAAGAGAGAAGCTCCAAGTCAAGGTCCTACAATGATAAGAGATCTTCAAGTCGTGATCGGAATTGCTACAATTGTGGATGACCCGGGCACTACTCCAACGAGTGTACGGCTCCCCACAAGAGAAGGGAAGACCCACCTAAAAGGATAAGTAGAAGAGAAGATTCACCACCAAGAGAGAGAAGGATTAGAGATGATCGTTATGAACGAAGACCATCTCGGAGAAGAAAAGATTCAGAAAGGAAGGACAGATCATCAAGGAGCTATACAAAACGAAGACATCAAGCTCATGTTGGTGAATGGGCATCCAGTTCTGACTCCGATAACCACTCCGAGAGAAGGTACTACTGCGACTCCGAAGGTACTCAAGATGAAGGTGTTGCCGGAATTGCTCTTGTGTCAACCAACTCCTACGACATATTTGACTCACCAAATGAAGGAATTGGAAGATGCTTCATGGCTAAAGGCCCTAAGGTATCACACCCCGGGTATCTTAATTTCAATAGTGATGAAGATGACTTGCTAGGAGATGATGATTTACTTGTTGGTAGCAATAGTGATGAAACTTTTGATGAAAACTATGATGAAATTGCTATTAATAATGCTAATCAAGATAAAACGAATGACAATGATAAGGAGAGGATTGAGCGTCTAACTAAAGAACTAAACACTCTTAAGTTAGCTCATGAAACTACCTTGGAAGATCATCGAGAACTTTTAAAGATTCATGAGAAGTTATGCTTTGAAAAGCTCAACCTTGAGCAAGAGCTTGAGTTCTTAAAGGCAATCAATGATGATCTTCGCAAGAAAAGTTCTTCTTACATTGCCAAGCGCTTACTCTTGTCTACCTACATGCCACAAGTAAAATCTAGCAACAAGAACAAGAAAGATTCTTCCTCTAGTAGCACTGTTCAAGATATCTTCCGATATGCCGATAAATCGGCCGATTTATCGCTTACCGCTGTCTGACTGATAAGATAAATCGGCCGATAAATCAGCCGATATGACGATAAATCGGCCGATATGCCGATAAACTGGCCGATTTACCCTTTATCATGGGTCGACCGATAAGTTCCCGATAAGCGATATCCCCAACATTGTCTAGTAGTAACAATAATCATGCTAAATCCAATGATGTTGCTTCTAGTAGTTCTCTTGATTCCACTAATGACTCTCTTAGCCAAGTTACACTTGAGAAAAAAATAGCTTATTGAAGGGAATTATAGAGAAAAGGTGTTTACAAGAGTCTTGCCGGGAGTAAGCAATTTGAGGAGATTGTACGGAAGCAAGGAAGACACTGGAAGAATCAAGGTGTTGGTTTTGAACGAAAGTTCAATGACAATGGAGTTGAGTGGGAGGAAGATCAATACCCCAAGACAAAGTTTTTCCTCAACGAGAGAAGTATGATCCTAGTTATTTTAAAGGGACACAAGCACAAGATGATCTTCCACCATAGGACCACAAGCTAAAGGGCAAGGATAAGCTTCAAGAAGAGATTGATGCATTTGAAGAAGCTCCTAAGGCCTTGGTCAAGTGGGCCCCCAAGACTACATCAGGTTCTACCTCATCAAGTACGATTACAACTCCAAGGATCCCCATCAAGATGGTGTGGATCACGAAGAAGAAGAACTAGGAAGTTCTTGAGGGTGACTCCGCCAACACACTTCACTCATATCATTTTGGCAAAGGACAAGTGCAAACAACTTTCACATCTTGCACTAGTTCAAGGAGTCACAAACCCTCTTGTTGGTAAGACAAGGGACAAGGTAACCTAATGCTTTCATGGACATCATCTTGTGTGCAATTCACCCTTTGTCCATGGATATCCTTGTTTGTTCCTTGTGGGACTAACCCGTGTAGGTATTGAAAGTGCAACTCACTCCAATTGATTGCTGCTACTTCTCGAGCTTGCATTGTATTCCCTCGAAGAGGAAAGGGTGATGCAGCACAGTAGCGTAAGTATTTCCCTCAGTTTTTGACAACCAAGGTATCAATCCAGTAGGAGACCACGCGCGAGTCCCTCGCACCTGCACAAACAAATAAGAACTTTGCAGCCAACGCGATAAGGGGTTGTCAATCCCTTTACGGTCACTTACGAAAGTGAGATCTGATAGATAGGATAGTATGATATTTTTGGTATTTTTGGATATAAGAACAGAAAGTAAATAAAGCAAAGTAAAGTAAATTGGAAGATTAATATGTTGATAATAGACCCGGGGGCCATAGGTTTCACTAGTGGATTCTCTCATGATAGCGGAATTCTACGGTGGGTGGACAAATTACTATCGAGCAATTGATAAAAAAGCGCATAGTTATGAGAATATCTAGGAATGATCATTATATATAGGCATCACATCCATGACAAGTAGACGGAAACGATTCTGCATCTACTACTATTACTCCACACATCGACCGCTATCCAGCATGCATCTAGAGTATTAAGTTTATAAGAACAGAGTAATGCTTTAAGCAAGATGACATGATGTAGAGGGATAAACTCAAGCAATATGATATAAACCTCATCTGTTTATCCTCGATGGCAACAATACAATATGTGCCTTTCTGCCTCTGCTGTCACTCGGAAAGGACACCACAAGATTGAACCCAAAGCCAAGAACTTCCCCCATTGCAAGAACTATAGATCTAGTAGGCCAAACCAAACCAATAATTCGAAGAGACTTGTAAGGATATTATAATCATACATAACAGATTTCAGAAAAGAATCAAATATTTCTCGTAGATATTCTTGATCATAAACCCACAATTCATCGGATCTCGACAAACACACCGCAAAAAGACTACATTGAATAGATCTCCTCGAAGATCGAGGAGAACTTTTTATTGAGATCGAAAAAGAGAGAAGAAGCCATCTAGCTAATAACTATGGACCCCGAAGGTCTGTGGCAAACTACTCACAACTCATGGGTGAGGCTATGACATTGATGTAGAAGCACTGCGTGGTAGATCCCCCCTCCGGCGGAGCTCCGGAACATGCCCCTAGATGGGATCTCATGAGAACAGAAGGTTGCGGCGGTGGAATTATGGTTTTCTCTGTTGCCTCGATGTTTTCAGGGTATATGGATATATATAGGAGGAAGAAGGGCATCGAGGGAGCCAAAGGGGGCTCCCGAGGGTGGGGGCGCGCCCTGGACCCTTGTGGCCACCTCCTTCGTTCCCTCGTGCGTACTCCAAGTCTTCTGGGTTGATACAGTTCCAAAAATAACTCTCGCGAAGGTTTCATTCTGTTTGGACTCCGTTTGATATTCCTTTTGTGCAAAACCCTGGAATAGGCAAAAAATAACAATCTGCACTGGGCCTTCGGTTAGTAGGTTAGTCCCAAAAATAATATAAAAGTGTATAATAAAGCCCATTAAACATCCAAAACAGAATATATAATAGCATGGAACAATCAAAAAATATAAATACGTTGGAGACGTATCAAGCATCCCCAAGCTTAATTCATGCTCGTCCTCGAGTTGGTAAATGATAAAAACAGAATTTTTGATGTGGAATGCTTACTAACATACTTCTCAATGTAATTTATTTATTGTGGCATGAATGTTCAGATCCGAAAGATTCAAGAAAAAAGTCTATATTGACACAAGAATAATAATACTTTAAGCATAATAACAAAGCAATCATGTCTTCTAAAAATAACATGGCCAAAGAAAGTTATCCCTACAAAATCATATAGTCTGGCTATGCTCCCTCTTCATCACACAAAATATTCATATCATGCACAACCCCGGTTTCAGCCAAGAAATTGTTTTCATACTCAATTTTTTTCAAACCTTTCAACTTTCACGCAATACATGAGCGTGAGCCATGGATATAGCACTATAGGTGGAATAGAGTGGTGGTTGTGGAGAAGACAAAAAGGACGAAGATAGTCTCACATCAACTAGGCGTATCAGTGGGCTATGGAGATGCCCATCAATAGATATCAATGTGAGTGAGTAGGGATTTCCATGCAACGGATGCACTAGAGCTATAAGTGTATGAAAGCTCATGAAAAGAAACTAAGTGGGTGTGCATCCAACTTGCTTGCTCATGAAGACCTAGGGCATTTGAGGAAGCCCATCGTTGGAATATGCAAGCCAAGTTCTATAATGAAAATTCCCACTAGTATATGAAAGTGACAAAACAAGAGACTCTCTATCATGAAGATCATGGTGCTACATTAAAGCACAAGTGTGGAAAAGGATAGTAGCATTGTCCCTTCTCTCTTTTCTCTCATTTTTTTGGAGGGGCTTTCTCTCTTTTTTCGCCCCTCTCTATATTTTTTTGGGCCATCTCTTTTTTTATTTGGCCTTTACTCACATGGGACAATGCTCTAATAATGAAGATCATCACACTTTTGTTAACTTACAACTCAAAGATTACAACTCAATACTAGAGAAAAGTATGACTCTATATGAATGTCTCCGGCGGTGTACCGGAATGTGCAATGAATCAAGAGTGACATGTATGAGAGATTATGCATGGTGGCCTAGCCACAAATACGATGTCAACTACATGATCATGCATGGCAATATGACAATGATAAAGTGTGTCATAACAAACGGAACGATGGAAAGTTGCATGGCAATATATCTCGAAATTGCTATGGAAATGCCATGATAGGTAGGTATGGTGGCTGTTTTGAGGAAGGTATATGGTGGGTGTATGGTACCGGCGAGAGTTGTGCGGTAGAAGAGAGGCTAGCAATGGTGGAAGGGTGAAAGTGCGTATAATCCATGGACTCAACATTAGTCATAAAGAACTCATATACTTATTGCAAAAATTTACGAGTCATCAAAACAGAGTAATCAATACATGCTCCTAGGGGAAGGGTTGGTAGGAGTTAACCATCGCGCGATCACGGCCTCCACACAAAGGATGACACTAAAAAAGTACCTCATGCTCTAACTTCGTCACATAGCGGTTCACCATACGTACATGCTACGGGAATGACAAACATTAACACAAGTATTTCTCAAATTCATAATTAGTCCACTAGCTTGACTCTAATAACACCATCCTCATATCTGAAAACAATCATCAAGTATCAAACTTCTCATCATATTCAATGCACTTTATATGAATTTTTTTACTATATTCATCTTGGATGCCTATCATATTAGGACTAGTTTTATAACCAAGGCACATTATCATGCTGTTCTAAAAGACTCTCAAAAAGATATAAGTGAAGCATGAGAGATCAACAATTTCTACAAAATAAAACCACCACCGTGCTCTAAAAGATATAAGTGAAGCACTAGAGCAAAACTATCTAGCTCAAAAGATATAAGTGAAGCACATAGAGTATTCTAACAAATTATAAATCATATTTATCTCTATCAAAAGGTGTGTCCAGAAAGGATGATTGTGGCAAACTAGAAAGCAAAGACTCAAATCATACATGACGCTCCAAGCAAAACACATATGATGTGTTGAATAAAAATATAGTCCCGAGTATAGTTACCGATAGATGAAGACGAAAGACGGGATGCCTTCCCGGGGCATCCCCAAGCTTAGGCTTTTTGTTTTCCTTGAATTTTACCTTGGGGTGCCTTGGGCATCCCCAATCTTAGGCTCTTGCCACTCTTTGTTCCATAGTCCATCAAAGCCATACTCAAAACTTGAAAACTTCACAACACAAAACTTAGCCAAAAATCTCGTGAGCTCCGTTAGTATAAGAAAACGAACCACCACTCAAAGGTACTTTAATGAACTCATATATTTGTTTATGTTGGTGTTAAACCTACTGTATTCCAACTTCTCTATTATTCATATCCTCCAATACTACTCATAGATTCATCAAAATAAGCAAACAACACACGAAAAACAGAATCTATGAAAAACAGAACAGTCTGTAGTAATCTGTAACTTTCGAATACTTCTGTAACTCCAACAAATTGAAATAAATTGGTAAACGTGAGGAGTTTGTCTATTAATCATCTGCGAAATAAATCAACTAAATAGCACTCTCTAGTAAAATCTGGTGGCTAATCTCGTGAGCGCTAGAGTTTCTATTTTTTACAGCATGATCATATAAACTTCACACAAGTCTTCCCAAAGGTTCTACTTGGCACAAACACTAATTAAAACACAAAACCACATCTAAACATAAGCTAGATGCAATATATATTCCTGAAATGAAGCAAAAACAAAGAAAATAAAATTGGGTTGCCTCCCAACAAGCGTTATCGTTTAACGCCCCTAGCTAGGCAGGATACAAGGATAGGTCTAGGTATTGCCATCTCTGGTAGGCAATTCTTCAATTAAGCACTTATAATTCTTAGGAACTTCTTTATTCCTATTGATAATCAAACTTCCAGGCAAGAAATCAAGAAATTCATTTGTATCAAAAGGTTCTCTTGCGAAAGTGAGAAAGTTGGGATGAACACTTATAGATTTGAGATCCGCAATTTCCTTACTAGATGGTTCACCCTTATTTTTAGGAACATACATAAACTTGGCCAATTTAGTGGTAGAACAATTTGAAGTAGTTTTCATAGCAGAAAGAGCATACCCTACATTTGTAATAATATCCTCAAGTTTATCGATTCTAGTGGAATATTGATCTATTCTCTCTTTAACTGTGGGTAATTTGGTAATTTGGAATAACTCCTACCTTAGATCCATATTGGGTAATTTGGTTGTGGATCTTCCTATCCAAACTATCAACCAACTCTACAGTAGCAACTTTGTTTTCAATAATTTCAAGTCTTTGCATAACATGTTCCAGAGTCAAGACAGTTCCATTAACCAGAAGAGGTGCTGGGCCAAACAATTCAGTCATAGCATTATAAGAATCAAAAGTATGACTACCCAAGAAAATCCCTCCGGTAGTGGTATCAAGAATATATCTATTCCACGGAGTGATGCCAACATAAAAATTATGAAGAAGTACGGAAGTGGAAAGCTTCCTAGTAGATCTATTTTGAGCATTGCAAATTCTATACCAGGCATCTTTTAGATTTTCCTCCTCCCTTTGTTTAAAATTAAGAACCTCACTTTCGGGAGTATTGATAATGATAGGTGTGCTGGCCATGACGACAAAGCAAAAGTGAATGGTAAACACACGGTAAAAGGAGGGCAAATAAAACGGCAAGGATGAAGTGGGGGAGAGGAAAACGAGAGGCAAAAAATGTAATGCGAAGGATAAGGGTTTGTGATAGGTACTTGGTATATGACTTTTGTGTAAGCCTCCCCAGCAACGGCGCCAGAAATTCATCTTGCTACTTCTCGAGCTTATGTTGTATTCCCTCGAAAAGGAAAGGGTGATGCAGCACAGTAGCGTAAGTATTTCCCTCAGGTTTTGAGAACCAGGGTATCAATCTAGTAGGAGATCACACGCGAGTCCCTCACAACTGCACAAACAAATAAGAACTTCGCAGCCAACGTGATAAGGGATTGTCAATCCCTTTACGGTCACTTACGGAAGTGAGATCTGGGAGATAGGATAGTATGATATTTTTGGTATTTTTGGATATAAGAACAGAAAGTCAATAAAGCAAAGTAAAGTAAATTGGAAGATTAATATGTTGAGAATAGACTTGGGGGCCATAGGTTTCACCAGTGGGTTCTCTCATGATAGCAGAATTCTACGGTGGGTGGACAAATTACTGTCGAGCAATTGATAGAAAAGCGCATAGTCATGAGAATATCTAGGCATGATCATTATATATAGGCATCACGTCCGTGACAAGTAGACCGAAACGATTCTGCATCTACTACTATTACTCCACACATCAACCGCTATCCAGCATGCATCTAGAGTATTAAGTTCATAAGAATAGAGTAATGCTTTAAGCAAGATGACATGATGTAGAGGGATAAACTCAAGCAATATTATATAAACCCCATCCTTTTATCCTCGATGGCAACAATACAATGCGTGCCTTGTTGCCCCTGCTGTCACTGGGAAAGGACACCGCAAGATTGAACCTAAAGCCAAGCACTTCTCCCATTGCAAGAAATATATATCTAGTAGGCCAAACCAAACCGATAATTCAAAGAGAATTGCAAGGATATTATAATCATACATAAAAGATTTCCGAAAAGAATCAAATATTTCTTGTAGATAATCTTGATCATAAACCCACAATTCACCGGATCTCGAGATACAAACCGCAAAAAGATTACATCGAATAGATCTCCTTGAAGATCGAGGAGAACTTTGTATTGAGATCCAAAAAGAGAGAAGAAGCCATCTAGATAATAACTATGGAACCAAAGGTCTGTGGTAAACTACTCACAACTCATGGGTGAGGCTATGGCGTTGATGTAGAAGCACTCCGTGGTAGATCCCCCCCCTCCGGCGGAGCTCCGGAACAGGCCCCAAGATGGGATCTCACGGGAACAGAAGGTTGCGTCGGTGGAATTACGGTTTTCTCTGTTTCCTCGATGTTTTCAGGGTATATGGATATATATAGGAGGAAGGAGGGCATCGGGGGAGCCAGAGGGACCCCACGATGGTGGGGGGCGCGCCCTGTAGGAGGGAGCACGCCCTGGACCCTCGTGGCCGTCTCCTTCGTTCCCTCGCGTGTACTCCAAGTCTTCTGGGTAGATACGGTTCCAAAAATAACTCTCGCGAAGGTTTCATTCCGTTTGGACTCCGTTTGATATTCCTTTTCTGCGAAACCCTGAAATAGGCAAAAAAGCAGCAATCTACACTGGGCCTTGGGTTAGTAGGTTAGTCATCCAAACCAGAATATATAATGGTATGGAACAATTAAAAATTATAGATACGTTGGAGACGTATCAATTGCTCCAAATGATCTACATTAACATTGAGCATCTACATCTTCCAAACCTACATGAAGTCATCATCGACTAAACCCAAGGTTAGTTCATCCCTCTTAGGGGGGATATCACATTTAGGGGGAGCTTTACTCTAATAAATGAGCTAAAGCAACTCTAATGATGTGAACACAACAATGCCTTATGTAAAATTGGTAATCCCACTTGCGCCTAAACGATGAGTATGACCTATGACCAAATGTTCTCATTTGACTCCTAAGTCAATATACTCATATATAGATGACCTAGTCATCGCCAATTGCTTGCTAGATGCTAGAATGGCTGTACATGCTTTGCCACATGTTTTATTTGCTATCTTATTGTGTGAGCATGTTGAATGCATATTTTTTTCTCATTCGAGAACATCCATTTGTTGCTTTGATTGTTTGGCTCTTTTTCTTTTGCCAAATGGATGGACAAGAATGCCTAAGTACCCACTCTAGCTATCTATGCCTTTCTCGTCTCAAACTCTATTCATGCTACATCACAAAGCTTGATCAAGTCAGATTCGAACCACTCTGTGTGAGGAGCACTCGGAGTCCCCAATCGTCATAGGCTTAAGCATCCAAAATATCTTTGTGCATTTCCGTATGACCGAGTCATACACTTCAGTCACACCTAGTTCACTAAGTTGATCTAGGTTTTCAATCTTGGTGCAACCGATTTGAACTTTTCGGTCCCACCGAGTTGCAGCAACTGCTAGCAGTTTTGCATCTCGGTGCCACCGAGTTGTTCCACTCGGTCACACCGATAGTGTCAGGTTATATATACTGACGGGCCAAATTTTGGAAAACTTTTCAAACTTCTCAGCCTGCCCATGACCTGCTCTGCCTCTTCGGGTCTCCGGATCATCTCCTCGCCACGAGCGACATCCCCCCGCTGGACTCCGCCGCCGTCAACGGAAATCCTCACCGCCGTTGCCGCCGTAGCAAGTCCACCGCCGATTTAGGGTATGCAATTGACTCTTTGTGCTATTCCTTTACTACTATTCATAGCACAATGCATTACCATGTCTTCTTCCATGTATGAGATCTTCCTATCCAGCAAAAACTTCGTAGAAAGTAGTTTTGATTCAAAAAAATTAGGGTTAGGTCCCCGCCGAACTCATCTCAGACCGACCGAGTTGTAGAAATCGGTCCCACCGATTTTACTTAGGCCAGTGCACAAGTGATTTTCGGTCTGACCAAAAGTTGCAAATCGGTGTGACCGAGTTCGGTTCTCTCTGAAACCCTAGCGATATCGGTGCCACCGAACAGTGACTCGGTCTGACCGAGTTTACTAGTTCAGGCTCCAGAATTGCTCTGGTGTCACCGAGTTTAACAATCGGTAGCTCCGAAATGCTTTCTGTAGAGAACTAAAACTAAGTTTTTCTTATCATTTGTTTTGCAAAAATTATGTGCTTTGTGATGCTCATCCACTCTACCTCATCTACATCTATTCACATGGTCTGCTTTCAGTGCCAAGATGTCAGATCACAGTGACAGCCAGAATGTGTTTGAGGAGCAGGTACAACTAAGTGAGGGCACTAGTCCCTCTAGCAGCTTTGATGAGGGTAGCAGGAGCACACCTAGTGATCTCCCAAAGGTTGCTACCAAGGCAGGAAAGAAGAAAACTTCAGATACTGAGGATGAGGACTTTGTGGCACATGAGGCCACTTCCAACAAGAAAGTGCTCATGAAAGAGTATGTCATAGCTGAGGCATCTAAGCCAGGGCAGAAAAGGAAAATCCCTGCCAAAAGGATTCCCATGTCTAAGACCAGAGCCTCTACTCAAGAGACTATGGTGTTCACACTTGAATCGAGGGATGATGAACCTGGAGGTACAAAGAAGAGACCCAGGAAGACAACAGCCAAAGTGATCGGCAAGCCATCCATGAGGGATGATGATGAAGCTGCAGCAGAAGAGGAAGAGGTTGCTGCACCGGCACCCTAAGCTCCGAAACTTATGGGAGATGCTATCAGGTCTAGGGTTGCTCCTTCTAAGCCCAAGACTGCTCCCAAAACTGCTCAAGCCACCAAGTCCGCACCCAAGAGGAGCACAAGGAACATTCCAGCTTTAGAAAAGAACAAGGCCCCAGTGCCTGAAGTTGCTGAGAAGGCTGAGGCTCAAGTGCTCAGAAAGCTGAAGCCCAAGATCCCTGATCACAATGATGCTCATTTAGTTGCTGAGGACATGAAGCTGAGAAAGGATGCATGTCTCAGGTCGTGGAGGAAGTCTGATCTGTATGCCATAAGGTGTGGACTACATATTTCACACAAAGGAACAACAAGGCTTCTATGAAATAGTTCTACTTGACAAGAAGCCCATTGTTTGTGATATGAGAAGAGTTGACTGGGACTTCATTGATGATAATGCAGATTATTTCCCAAATGTGCATGAGAGCTTCAAAGCATGTGGAGTGGACAAGTTTATGGCTCAAAAGTTGACTAAGTGGAATGATGAACTCATCATGCAATTCTATTCCACTTCCCACTTCTATCCTGATGGAAGGATTGTATGGATGTCTGAAGGTACAAGGTACCATTCGACTGTTGCTGAGTGGGCCAAGCTAATCAATGCCCCTGAAGAGCATGAGGATGATCTAGATGTCTATGACAAGAAGAAGCAAGTCCACAACTCCATGGAAAAATGTACAAGGTGATCCCTGATGATGATCTAGAGACTCACAAGTTTGGATCTGTACATCATTTGCAGGCTGGTCTAGCCACCATCAACACAATCTTGAGGCATACACTGCTGCCTAAGTCTGGAAATGCAAAGATGATCAAAGGACATTCCCTCAACATGCTGCATATATTTGAAGTGCCACAGAAATTCAAAGTGATGAGCCTGATTGTAGAGACAATCAAGAGGACTGATGCAGATGAGAAGAGAGGGTATGCTCCACACATCGAGATGCTTATCAACTCTAAAATGGGCACATACACTTATTTGTTGGACAAGGAATATCTACCCTTGGTGCCTAACTTTGAGGACAACACAGTTGTCATGGATGAGAATGAACCATCTTCAGTACAAGCCCATGAAAGGAGAGAGAAGGTCAAAGCAGAGAAAGCTGACAAGATGCCAAGTGTAGAAGAAGCATCTCAAATGACTCTCAAGTCCAAGCAAGATCAAATGGCATATCTGATTCAAGCTACCATGAGGATTGAGAAGGGCTTGGCCATCCTGACTCAGAATCAGGAGAGCTTGGAGAGGATCATCGAGACTAAGTTCTATGATCTTGATCTGAAAGTGACAGAGATCCAATCTGCAGTTGAGAAGCTTCAGGAGGAAGCAGAGGAGAGAGGAGGACATGCTACCATAGATGCATTTCAGCGAGTGCCTCGAGGTCAGAGATCTGCTGCAGTGCCAATTCCACACACCAGAGCTACTACATCTGCACCAGCAGCTACAGCTTTAGTGCCACCTCCAGCAGCTACTCCACCAACTCCAACTACTTCGTCTGAAGCCTTCATCCCTGGAGTTCTCTCTACACCGCCTCCCGAAGACCAAGCCTGAGAGACGCATAGCACTACGCATTTTCAAACTTTTTGGTAACTTGTTGCCAAAGGGAGAGAAATATGTATAAATCATAGGCTTCGAGAGAGAGTGTTTTGCCTGTTTGGTCTCTCTTGCTTTTAGTTGAACTTCATTTGTGTGTTTGCTTGATACTCTACGTTATGTGTGTGAGATACTAGTGTGATCATGTGTTTGATCATATGCTACCTTAATGTTTACTTGGATGATACTATCTGTATGATCATTCACTTTGCTTGGCGATGAGTGCATGTTTTAGTGTATATCATTTTGAGCGCTCCACCAAGATGTATGTGACATGGAAGAGTAACCCATGATCCTAATCGATTGTGCATTTGCATTCAAACGCAAATTCTAAATAATGCACAATTTTAGGGGGAGCTCTTGCTTATCACATACTTCTCAAAGCGACGATGTATTTAAATCTTATTATCATTTGTCGAAGCTTTGATCTATATGTTGTCATCAATTACCAAAAAGGGGAATATTAAAAGTGCAACTATCCCCAGGTGGTTTTGGTAATTACGAACATCATATAGCTCATTGAACTAATGCTATCTCAAGACAATATTTCAGGAAAGTTCAATGTTTGGCATGGCATGGATTAGGATTGTGGACCCCTCAAAATGATAAAGACAAAAGGATTGGCTCAAGCACAAAGCTAAGGGCTCTACATTTTCTATTTCAGTGATCCAAGATCACATTGAGTCCATAGGAAAGCCAATACTATTAAAAGGGGATGAGGTGTTGCGTAATGGCTTGCTTGCTCATGATGCTTAGTGATATGCTCCAAAACCCTCAACCACTTTCTCACATCCACATATGTCCCAAAACAAAAGTCAAACTCGGCCCCACTGAAAATATCTATCCGCCGCCACCGAGTTCATTTGACATAGCCACTGCCAAAAAACCTAATCATTTTGGTCTCACCGAGATGGGATTGCAAACTCTCTGTTGCCCGTTGCAATATTTTTGGTCTAACCGAGATGTGCAATCGGTTCCACCAAGTTTGTAATGCAAACTCTGTGTTGCCTCTTCGTAACATTTCGGTCTCACCGAAATGAGCGAATCGGTCCCACTGAGTTTGCCTGACCAACTCTCTGTGTTCTTATTACCAAAATCGGTCTCACCGAGTTTGTGTAATCAGTCCCACCGAGATTACGTTATGCCCTAACCCTAATGAAATCGGTCCCACCGAGTTGATCATATCGGTCCCACCAAAATACCTAACGGTCAGATTATGAACTAAATCGTTCTGACCGAGTTCTTTGAATCGGTCCCATCGAGTTTGGTAAATTGTGTGTAACGGTTAGATTTTGTGTGGAGGCTATATATACCTCTCCGCCCGCTCTTCACTCGTGGAGAGATCCACTAGAACATACCTACACTTCCATCATTCATGTTCTGAGAGAACCACCTACTCAAGTGTTGAGATCAAGATACTCCACTTCTACCATATGAATCTTGTTCTCTAGCCTTCCCCAAGTTGCTTTCCACTCAAATCCTTCTTCCACCATATCCAAATCTGTGATGAGCTGTTTGAGTGTTGGGGATACTATCACTTGAAGCATTTGAGCAAGGAGTTCATCATCAACACACCGTTTATTACCTTTTGGAGAGTGGTGTCTCCTAGATTGGTTAGGTGTCACTTGGGATCCTCCGACAAGATTGTGGAGTTGAACTAAGGAGTTTGTAAGGGCAAGGAGATCGCCTACTTCGTGAAGATCTACCGCTAGTGAGGCAAGTCCTTCGTGGGAGATGGCCATGGTGGGATAGACAAGGTTGCTTCTTTGTGGACCCTTCGTGGGTGGAGCCCTCCGTAGACTCGCGCAGCCGTTACCATTCGTGGGTTGAAGTCTCCATCAACTTGGATGTATGATAGCACCACCTATCGGAACCAAGACAAGAAACTTTGTTGTCTTTCACTTGAGTTTGCTCCCTCTAAACTCCTCCCTTTATCTTCGTATGCAATTGTTTACTTTCCGCTGCTATACTCTTAGAATTGCCTGTGTAGGTTGATTGCTGGACTTGTGCTAAGTTGCTAAAATCTGCCAAGAATTAAAATTGGGAAAAGGATAGATTTTGATTTGGTCAAGTAGTCTAATCACCCCCCTTTAGACATACTTTAGATCCTACAGCTGGCCTATAGGCCACACCCGACCCGAACCCTAACCCCCAACTCCCCTCACTCTTCTCCCTCTCACCCCCCTCGATCCTGATCGGGGCTCGACCACGACTACCCCATCGCCCACCGTCGCCTCCCCGCCGTTATACCTCATCGCCATCGCCGGACCTCGCCGTCATAGCGCCATCACGCCTTGGAGCCGCCCCCGACGCCATTGCTTGTCGCCTCCCCGACACCGTCAATGGTGCCGCCCCAGACCACCATCGCCGCCTTGTCGTCGGACGCCTCCTTTTCCGTCGGCGCACATCAAGCCTCGCTGCGCCCCATTCCTCTACACGCCCTTTAGCACCCTCTCCTTTTTCCCCTGGCCTCGGCCATCTCCCGACGATGTTAGCGCCGCCCCATCCGCTGCTGCACCATGCCCGTGCCGCCGCTCGCCTGTAGCGACCGCCGCCACCAGCGATCATCGCTGCTACCCGGCGTCGACTTGCACGTTCTCGCGCTCGCCGCCTCCCCCTTCCTTTGTCCACGCCGCCACGGACCAGCGCGGCCGCCATCGCCTCGCTGTCTCGCAGCCGTCCTGCGCTATGGCCCCTCCCACCTGTGGCCGCTCGCCACCCCACGCGGCCTCCCCAAGTGCACCACCGTGCCCGCCGGCGCCCCGTCCTGCTCCCCCGCCTATGCTGCCGCTGTGCTACCTCTTGAGCTTGCGTTGTATTCCCTCGAAGAGGAAAGGGAGATGCAACATAGTAGCGTAAGTATTTCCCTCAGTTTTTGAGAACCAATGTATCAATCCAGTAGGAGACCACGCGGCAGTCCGTCGCACCTGCACAAACAAATAAGAACTTCGCAGCCAGCGCGATAAGGGGTTGTCAATCCCTTTATGGTCACTTGCGAAAGTGAGATCTAATAGAGATGATGATTATATTTTTGGTATTTTTGGTTTAATAAAACAGCAAATAAAATCAAGAAAAGTAAAGTGGATGTAGATTGATATGTTCAGAATAGACTCCGGGACCATAATTTTCTCTAGTGGCTTCTCTCATGATAGCGGTATTCTATGGCGGGCAAACAAATTACTGTCGAGCAATTGATAGAAAAGCGAATAATTACGAGACTATCTAGGCATGATCATTGTATATAGGCATCACATTCGAGACAAGTAGACCGAAACGATTCTGCATCTACTACTATTACTCCACACATCGACCGCTATCCAGCATGCATCTAGTGTATTGAGTTCATACGAACATAGTAACGCAAAAAGGAAGCGACTCATAGAATGGCAGAGCAAATAGAGCTCTTGCACATTTTCGTTAATCCATGAACATAATCAATGTATGTAGACACATGGATCCGTACATCTCGATCGGAAAAGAATCAATAGAAGGAGAATCGGACGATATCTTTCTCGAAACAAACAAAAAGGAAAAGAAAGAGAAAACAGAAATCATGATCAACTAAGCCCTCTCGAGGGCTTGCTTAAGAATAAGAAATAATAATCTTATGGAAACATATATGTATTCCAACAAGGAAGGAGGATTTTCAATGCGGGGTATAAAAACATATCTCTCTGTAGCACCCGTGCTAAGTACTCTATGGTTTGGTGCTTTAGCAGGTTTATTGATAGAAATTAATCGTTTATTCCCAAATGCTTTGTCATTCCCTTTTTTAATTCTAGTTATTGCTATGGGAGGGATAGATTTCTTCATGATATGACAAAATTTGATCCTTTTCAATATTTTTTTAGTATCGGAAGGAAAAAGAAAGAAAAGATTAAGAAAGGTGACATGATGTAGAGGGATAAACTCAAGCAATATGATGAAAACCCCGTCTTTTTATCCTCGATGGCAATAATACAATATGTGCCTTGCTGCCTCTACTGTCACTGGGAAAGGACACCGCAAGATTGAACCAAAACCAAGCACTTCTCCCATTGCAAGAACTATAGATCTAGTAGGCCAAACCAAACCAATAATTCGAGGAGACTTGCAAGGATATTATGAGCACACATAAAAAAGTTCAGAGAAGAACCAAATATCTTTCATAGATAATCTTGATCATAAACTCACAATTCATCGGATCTCGACAAACACACCGCAAAAAGAGATTACATTGAATACATCTCCTCGAAGACCGAGGAGAACTTTGTATTGAGATCTAGAGAGAGAGAGAAGAAGCCATCTAGATACTAGCTATGGACCCGAAGGTCTGTGGTAAAGTACTCACAACTCATGGTGAGGGCGATGATGATGATGATGAAGGCCTCCGTGATGGATCCCCCTCCCGGAAAAGGCTCCAAGATGGGACCTCCACGGGGACTGAAGCTACGGCGGTGGAATTAGGGTTTTCTCTCTGCGTATGGAGTTTCTGGGGTACGTAGGTATATATAGGAAGAAGGAGGGCACCAGGGGCCGTGTGGGCCAGCCTCGAGGTAGGGGGTGTGCCCTGGGAAGGGGGGTGCGCCCCCACCCTCGAGGGCTGGCCCTCTGTCCCCTGACTTGGCCCCGAAGACTCCCGAGCGTTATTTCCTCCAAAAATATCTCTTGCGAATGTTTCATTCCGTTTGGACTCCGTTTGATATTCCTTTTCTGCAAAACCCTGAAATAGGCAAAAAACAGCTATCTGGACTGGGCATTTGGGTTAGTAGGTTAGTCCCAAAATGATATAAAAGTGAATGATAAAGCCCATTAAACACCCAAGACTTCATAAATAATAGCATGGAACAATAAAAAATTATAGATACGTTGGATATATGTGCAAATCGTCACTTTACGGCCCAATTTACAAAAATATGGCACGACTCGCCCGTCCGCGCCGCTCTACAACGCCATAGACGATTCGCCTGTCCGCTCTCGCGACCGGTTCATGCATCCGGGCCGGATTACAATGCGGAGGACAACTTGCTCGTCGGCACCATTTGCAATGCCGTGGCTAACTGTACCTACCGGCTGATTTTTATGGTCTCTTTTTTATCACAGCTGGGTTGACCTCCGACAAATACCAGGTGCTATTTACCTTATTTTTTAAGCACATATTAATTCATTCGAGCAAAATTACTTTGCACTGCTGTATTTTATATGAGGAGAATTATTCATTCCAAAGTGATATTATACCGCGGAGATGGAGGCACGCCAACATCATTCGGCTCAAGTGGTCGTCGTTACTCAACGGACTCCCGCGCTGGCTTACAGCGTTGTGGCTGTCTCTTGCGACCACGCCAGTTTACAACACCGTAGCCGTTTCTCGCGACCGCGCCGGTTTACAACGCTGTGGCCGTCTTTCGCAACCGCGCCGGTTTACAACGAGGAGGGCAACTAGCCCGTCAGCGCCGGCCGACCCATCTGTTATTCAAGCAAATCAGGTGTTATCCCTCCTATAAATTTTATCAGGACATTTTAATTCCCCTGAGCACCATTACACTGCCCTATTGGTGTTTTTATGTACAGGTAAAATTATTGTTATACTGCGGGTATAAAGCACGCACTAGCAACGTTCTACAACGGCGTTTTCCTCTCTGTCACATTACCTGATGAACGGATGACCAGTTCACGCGTCCACACCGGTTTACAACATGGAGGACAATTTGCCCGTTCCGCACCGGCTTATAATATTGCGGCCGACTCGTCTGTCTGCTCCTACGGTCGACTCGGTTGTGATTGACGTCAGTTTCACCGTGGTGATAATCAACTCCGCGGTGGATAATCTTTGGCCTAAAGATGTCAGGTGAAATCCATCCAGTATATTTATATATTATATATCGCTTTCTTTAAAAGAGAAATTACTCCGGCTTGCAAAGTTATCTAATGCAGGGCCATAAACCGTCACGGTGCTGTTTTAAACCGCCGGTCCATCGTCTTCCTTGCGGTGTTGCATCCAAACCGCCGCTGCGAGCTGCCTATGGTCCTGCTCCTGCCACGCTCATCTTGCGGGCTTTAACCCACCGGGTTATCTTTGAGGTCTCCTCGAGAAAATGATTAAAGTGCCATTGAAGTCGCTCTAGATTATTCATGGACGATATATGATATATATAAGAATCATCTATCATCCAGACAAAGTCAGGTGATGTCTATCTAAGTTTATTTTATTAGCAAATACCATCTTTGTCAAAGAACAATTACTTTTGTCTATATATTTTCATGGGCAGGACAAATTGTCTGCTACAGAAGTGGCCACCATATCACTAAGTTTATTGAATGATAAGAGGGGACCAAAGAGAGTTTGTTGCACAGCACAACTCAAACATAGGTACCTGGTGAGCATAGCTCAGAAATATGGCACATGGGGGCTTCTGTTTATAAAGTGCAGTTCTGACTACCCTCCTGATCCGGCGACCAAACAAAGACCATCATAAGAGTTTGTCACATGGGGGCTTCCGTGGGCAAGGGAGTTCCTATGGCCTCTTAAACCGGCGCCCTCGAAAAATCGGGATATCATCTGTCTTTTTTGTTCATAAAGAGTATCACATGGGGGTTTCCGCGGGCAAGGAAGTTTCCCATGGCCTCTAAAACCGGCGGCCATATGAAGACCATCATAAGAGCACTGCTCTGGTTGCTTAGGCAATTTCCACATGATGATAAGGGGCAAAAGAGGGTTTGATGCCTAGCACAACTCAAACATATGCCCCGACGAGCAATGCTCACACGCTACCTGGGGGTTCCTGATGCAAGTTCATCAGTGAGTTGAAAACTCTTGTAGTGAACACGGCTTGGAAGCCTGGTGTATACACCTACAACCCCTGATTAACCTGCCTGCATCAAGTAAATCGCGCCGTCCAGGTAAACCTGGTATGACCCGTCGAACGTATCACAAGTCAATCCTTCGGGACCCTGAACTTGGTCACGTTAAATTGACGATCATCAAGTGATTACACAAGCCAAAATCTTTATGAGATTTTGAACATTGGTAGCATTTGACATTGATGATTTGGTTAAAGACTGCGGATCATCTTAACAGGCTTTGCTAAAAATGGTTAATGACAGTAGCCTGGCAGCTCATAAAAAGCCTCGAATTTGGAGCCTGGCAGCTCGTAAAAAGCCTCAACTACATGGTCTTATTTGCCCAAAAACTTTATTTTTCATTTTTTATGTTTTCTCAAATCTTTATCCTCAAGGTCATTGTTTTTTCAACCAAGTCCATTGATTCAAGAGTGGATGGCTACAAAGTTGCCGCTACATCTGTATTTACAGAGTTATAGTGTGGGTTATAAACACCAGTACTAGTTCACAGTTACACCGGAGTTCATTGTAACTCGGTTCGGCCTTCATGACGAGCCGACAAATAATCAAGGGAGTCATCAGCACTTACACCTTGAATGGTTTCTGCCAGATTAAGGTTTATTATGATACACTTAGTCACAGGTGGAATAAACCGTCAAAGGCATTATAAGCAAGAAATAATTATGAAGTTGCCAACTGAAGCAATCTCATACAACTGGTCTATTTATAGATAATGATCGGTGTTTATTAAACCGGCCTGGCCTTTGACTATAAGTCACCAGTATGAGATAAGATAATGACCGACATTTATTAACTCGGCCAGGTTTTATTTATAAACCGGCAATCTATGATAATTACCGGTGCTCAAATTTTGGGTTATCACCTTTACTACACTGGCTTGATAGAACCAACAGTGTGATCAAATATTACTGGAACCGGTTTTCAAACCGGGTTATATTATTCAAATCTATAAATAGCCAACATGGCTGGATTTTATTATGGTTATCAATAGCCAGTATTATGATTAAGGTTTTCAAAGTCGCTTTAGCGCAATGGCTATCATATTTTCAATGGTATGATTTATTTTACAAAGGAATAGTCCCGAGTCGCTGCAGTCTTACAACCCGTCACTTGGGGGCTACATTATTCAAGTTAATATTACATCAAATATGCAAGTCTCATGTCGCTGCAAGCATGCACCATGACACTTGGGGGCTAATGCAAAGTCATTTTTTGCTCACCTTTATTGAAGACCCGACTCATCACATTGTAGTGAGCTGGCCCTTGGGGGCTACCAATTGCTCCTATCAACAAATCAAGGTACACAAGTATTAATCCATTATATTAAAGGGTCCACTACTCAGTTGGTAAAGGACAAAGCTCTTAACCTTGTGGACGCGGGTTCAAACCCTATGATGCGAATTACATTATATATTGTTATTTTCAATGAAGTATATACAAAGTCTCTGCTCATTATTGCATAATGACCCGACCCTTGGGGGTTACAGTGGTTGATGTTTTTATGAGCATAAGGCAATTATAAGTCCCAGACTGCTGCAAGAATGACAACCCGGCACTTGGGGGCTACATATGTGGAATATTCAGTTTTTACTAGTGATTGGGGTGAACAACCTGGATTTCTTCAAGGTTGCAACAATTATAATGAAACAAGTCTTAAGCTATCACTATGTTCTCCTCTTAAGACTTGGGGGCTACAGGTAATATGGATATAGAGGAGGAACATCTTCAAATTCTCAGTTTTGGGCAAATCAGGAAGATTAATTGTGTGACCCGGTGTTGGCAACAATCATAACCCGGCGTCTGTAAACAGGCATGACCCAGGATCATCAGTTTTTATAGCCCGACAATTTTGGTAATCATAAACCGGCAAGTTCTACATCTTCAAACCGGCTGGATATCAATTGAATATTTGAAGACCAATATTTTTTTCAAATCGGAGCATTGAACACCGATTCGAATGGATTCTTGATTTACAATATTATGAAGCTGGTCTATTGACCCGGATATTCTATAAGAAGGAAAGGACAAGGACTTAAGGATGGTCAGGTGCCGGTTTACAAGAATTCTTAGCCCGGAGCACAACCTATCAAATTTGTTCTTGTGGTTATTTTGCAGCATAAGTTTACCATGGATAAATCCAAGCTAAACTGGCTAATGTCAGGGATATACCCCGCGGCGTAACCCGGACGGAGATATGACCCGGCCGGACTTGGCGGTTTACTTGAGACCCGTTTTACACTTGGCGATTCACTGGCGACCCGCCCTGACCAGACGGTTTACAAGCAACTTACCTGAATAATATCACTCACTAGTAACCCGGCTGACGGTGGTCGGATGACAAGGCCCAAGGCCCAGAAGGCCGGCTCATTTTATGGTGGGCCGGTTTAAGAGGAAGACATAAGGAATATTCTCCTACAAAGGAAGCAAGACTAGGACTCCACTTGTAATAGAGTAGTCCTAATCCAACTAGGACTAGTCATGTAACCCGCCCCTTCAACATATATAAGGAGGGGCAGGGCTCCCAAAAGAGGAAGAAGTTCTGACAAGTGAGAGGTGCCATATTCTTTAGGGCTAGACACAACTAAAGGAGAGCCGGTTTACCGGCGACTCCATGAGGGTCATAATGAGATCTAGCCTCAAACAACATGTAGGGTTATTACCGGAAGATGTTTCCCGGGGCTCGAAGCTGTCTATATCCTTGTCTTGCGTTGTGTCTCTCGATTCCGCTCAACCCCTCTCAAGCTACCACATAGATGTGTTGGCCTCGCGAGTAAGTCCTTACCCTAGGACATCTGTCGTGACAAATCCACGACACCTCCCAACAAGCGCTATCGTTTTACGCCCCTAGCTAGGCACGAGATTTCAATGATGTTCACATGAAAGACAAGAATTCAAGCACAAAGAGAGCATCATAAAATATGTGACAAACACATCTAAATCTAACATACTTCCTATGCATAGGCATTTTATAGGCAAACAAATTAGCAAGATAAGCAAGATCTAGCCTATGCAAGGAAGAAGAAAGAAACAATAGCAATCTCAACATGAAGATAGGTAACTTAGTAGCATGAACATTTCTACAACCATATTTCCCTCTTTCATAATAATTGCATGTAGGGTCATGATCAAATTCGACAAAATAGCTATCACATAAAATATTCTCAACACGATCCACATGCATGCAAAGTTGACACTCTTCCAAAATAGTGGGATTAACATTAACTAAAGTCATGACCTCTCCAAACCCACTTTTATCAAAAGTTTCATAAGATTGAACATTCTCTAAGTATGTGGGATCCAAAGTTGACACTCTTCCAAACCCACTTTCTATATTAATGCAAACATTATTATCAATCTTATATTCATCATGGGGATTAAATAAATTTTCAAGATCATAAGAAGAATCATCCCAATCATGATCATTGTAACAAGTAGTAGACATAGCAAAACAAGCATCCGCAAGCTTAGGGTTTTGCATATTATTAGCACAATTGACATCAATAGAATTTACAATAACATCATTGCAATCATGCTTTTTATTTAAGAAACTATCATGAATCACTTTTTGTTTTAAAAATTCCTCACAATTTTCAGATTCATAAATTTCAAGCAAAACCCCATAAAGATAATCTAGTGCACGCAGCTCACTAGCAATAGGTTCAACATAATTGGATCTCTTAAAGAGGTTAGCAAGTGGATGAGGATTCATACTTTAGCAAGGTAAGATGCAAGCTAGTTGAGGGCACATAGCAACACAAGCGAACAAGAACCAAGCGAACGATAAACACACGGTGGAAGAAGGGCAAATAAAATGGCAAGGGTGAAGTGGGGGAGAGGAAAACGAGAGGCAAAAAATGTAATGTGAAGGATAAGGGTTTGTGATAGGTACTTGGTATATGACTTTTGCGTAAGTCTCCCCGGCAACAGCGCCAGAAATTGGCTAGTTGACGGGGTGGCAAATCTTGACTTGACTTGGCGTGAGTCTCCCCGGCAACGGCGCCAGAAATTCTTCTTGCTACCTCTTGAGCTTGCGTTGTATTCCCTCGAAGAGGAAAGGGAGATGCAGCACAGTAGCGTAAGTATTTCCCTTAGTTTTTGAGAACCAAGGTATCAATCCAGTAGGAGACCACGTGCCAGTCCCTCACACCTGCAGAAACAAATAAGAACTTCGCAGCCAACGCGATAAGGGGTTGTCAATCCCTTTACGATCACTTACGAAAGTGAGATCTGATAGAGATGATAATTATATTTTTGGTATTTTTGGTTTAATAAAACAGCAAATAAAAGCAAGAAAAGTAAAGTGGATGTAGATTGATATGTTGATAATAGACCCCGGGACGATAGTTTTCTCTAGTGGCTTCTCTCATGACAGCGGTATTCTACGGCGGGTAAACAAATTACTGTCGAGCAATTGATAGAAAAACGAACAATTATGAGACTATCTAGGCATGATCATTGTATATAGGCATCACGTCCGAGACAAGTAGATTGAAACGATTCTGCATCTACTACTGTTACTCCACACATAGACCGCTATCCAGCATGCATCTAGTGTATTAAGTTCATACGAACAGAGTAACGCCTTAAGAAAGATGACATGATGTAGAGGGATAAACTCAAGCAATATGATGAAAACCCCATCTTTTTGTCCTCGATGGCAACAATACAATACGTGCCTTGCTGCCCCTACTGTCACTGGGAAAGGACACCGCAAGATTGAACCCAAAGCCAAGCACTTCTCCCATTGCAGGAACAATAGATCTAGTAGGCCAAACCAAACCAATAATTTGAAGAGACTTGCAAGGATATTATGAGCACACATAAAAAAGTTCAGAGAAGAACCAAATATCTTTAATAGATAATCTTGATCATAAACTCACAATTCATCGGATCTCGACAAACACACCTCAAAAAGAGATTACATTGAATAGATCTCCTCGAAGACCGAGGAGAACTTTGTATTGAGATCCAGAGAGAGACAAGAAGCCATCTAGATACTAGCTATGGACCCGAAGGTCTGTGGTAAACTACTCACAACTCATGGTGAGGGCGATGATGATGACGATGAAGGCCTCCGTGATGGATCCCCCTCCCGAAACAGGCTCCAAGATGGGATCTCCACGGGGACAGAAGCTACGGCGGTGGAATTAGGGTTTTCTCTCTGCGTATGGAGTTTCTGGGGTACGTAGGTATATATAGGAAGAAGGAGGGCACCGGGGGTCGTGTGGGCCAGCTTCGAGGCAGGGGGCGCCCCCCCCCCCCAATCTCGAGGGCTGGCCCTCCGTCCCATGACTTGGTCCCGAAGACTCCCGAGCGTGATTTACTCCAAAAATATCTCGCGCGAAGGTTTCATTCCGTTTGGACTCCGTTTGATGTTCCTTTTCTGCAAAACCCTAAAATAGGCAAAAAACAGCAATCTAGTCTAGGCCTTTGGGTTAGTAGGTTAGTCCCAAAATGATATAAAAGTGAATGATAAAGCCCATTAAACACCCAAGACTTCATAAATAATAGCATGGAACAATCAAAAATTATAGATACGTTGGAGACGTATCATGCTGCGCCTCGCTCGCCCTGCGGCTCGCCTGCCCCGACGGCACCTTGCGGCACCCGCTGGCCCTCGCACTGCTCCCCGCACTCGCGTCGTGCCTCGCCTCCTCTCGCCGGCTGCCCGCGCCTCGGCGCCGGCCCGCCGTGGCCTCGTCGCCGCCGAGCATAGCCCCGGCCGATCGGCCTCGCCTCCCCATCCCGCGCACGCCCATTACCCGCCCCCTAAAAAAGGAAAAAGAAAAAGAAGAAGTAAATAATAATAATAATACTAATAATAATTAATTAGTTAAACTATAAATTAACTTAATTAATTAATCCTAATTAACCTAATTAGTTTAGACTAACCCCCTGTTAGTGCCACAACCACTTACATGTGGGTCCCGCTGGACCCACAGGCTAGGTTTGACTCTGGTTAGTGGGTTGTTGATCGCTGATGTCACCGTTACGTCAAGCTGATGTCATCCCCTACTTTTCTGGATACTGTTGTTTTAATTTAATTAAAAGTAATTTCAGAATATTGTTTAAATCTTTGAAAAATCATAGAAAATAAACCGTAGCTCGGATGGAAAAGTTTTATATATGAAAGTTTTTTTTTGAAACCTGAGACAGAGGGGGAGGCCCCCACTGCTATATATTACTTTTAAAATTTACAATGTACATGGTGTAGGGGCTGTACAAGGTCATTCCCTGGCCACTTTGTGGCTCAGGTGAAAAGTGGTACTAAGAGGAAGCTAGTCAGAGGGGAGGGAGTCCAAGAGCAGGAAGATGAAATCCTTCATAGTATCTTTAACCCTATGTTGAAGTAAACCAAAGTCTGTCTTAAATCTAGCTAGCCAAGAGTGATAGGATGGGTTGATGTTCCTGAAAAGTTTGTCATTTCTCTCCTTCCAAATGCTCCAAGATGCATGTAAGAAGAGCTCCATGAACATAGGTTTGTTCCAGTTTTTTTGCCCTTTCCAGCCAAGGCATACGCGTATTGTGTTGTCTAGGATTCATTCCAAGCTTGCACCAGCATTATTGACTGAATGGGCAGTTTAGGATCATGTGGTCCACATCTTCTTCTGCATGGCCACAAAGTAGGCATGTGAGATCATCCCCCACGTTATAGTGTCACCGTTTGAGCATATCTCTTGTATTGAGGCGATCGGAGAGGAGAAGCCAGCCAAAGACTTTGATCTTGGCTGTGACTTTGGATTTCCATAGCCTGTGGTATGTTCTGTGGGCTTTGACATCCCTAAAGTAGAATTTATAGTAACTTCGGGCAGTATAATCTGCGGTCCCCCAGGTGTATGTCCAAGTGTCAGTTGCAGTTTGATAATTGTCCAGTACGACGTGAGTCACCAGGCGCTGGATGTCGCGCGTTTCTGCATGAGCCTCCTGAGAGAGTGGTAGGTGAAACGCTTCATCTAAGGAGGAGACACTTTGGAATTGTTGTACTGAGGCATCTTCATGCTTGGCAAAGGAGAAGGCCCTAGGGTGTGATTCAGCAAGGATCTCGTCAAGCCAGAGATCTTTCCACATAAGTACATTTCTTCCTTGGCTGATTGTCACCTTCGAGATTCCACGGTATATTGGAACTAGTTTGAGAACATCCCTCCACCAGAAGAAGCCACAGGGGTCAGAAGCATGAGGGATCTTGTTGGTGTAGTATGTGGACCAAATCAAGTCAACCCATGGGAGATCATGTTTGTTGTAGAATTTGTGCAGATATTTGAGTAGGAGTGCATCGCTTTGGATCCTTAAGTTGATGATACCAAGGCCTCCACTTTGTTTTGGGCGGCAAATCCTATCGCAGGCAGCTAAGGAGTTACATTTCTCCCCTTGGTCCCTTTTTTTTTGTCCAGAGGCATTTCCTGCGAATCTTATCCAGTAGGTCCAAAATTTTCGGTGGTATTTTGAGTGTACATAGAGCAAACATTATGAGCGATGTGATAGTCGTATTTAACAATGAAAGTTTGGCTCCGTAGGACATCATTGATAAGGTGGAGGTTAATCTTCGCTCAGCAGAGCATACCATCGGCATTTGATCTTGAATGGAGGGCTTGCAAGTCCCCAGAGGAAGGCCCAAATATGTAAAAGGCATGGTGCCAGTTTTACATTGGAAAATATTGGCAATTTTATTAGTAAGATCCTCTCCGCAGTTCATTGGTAGGAGTGTTGATTTATGAAAATTGATTTTAAGACCAATAGATGTGGCAAAGTCATTGAGGATTCCTTTCATCGTCTGCGCTTGAATAGGGCATGCTGGCATGATAATTATGGTGTCATCCGCGTATTGAATGACTGGGTAGTCCTGTTGCTGCTCTCTTGGTAGTGGTAAAAGAATCCTCCCTTGTCTGAAAGCCTCATTTATGGCTGCCTGTAGGAGATCCGCTGCAATAACAAAAATGAGAGGGGATAGGGGGTCTCCTTGCCTGACTCCACATTTGCAGATGAATTTCCTTCCTGGGACTCCATTTAGGAGGACAGAAGATTTGCCCGTGGAAAAAATTGATTATATCCACGAAATCCACTTGTTATTGAATCCCATATGTTCCATGATTTCAATCATAGCCCCATGTTCTATGGTATCAAAGGCTTTTGCAAAGTCAAGTTTTAGCAGGACAAATTGTTTCTTGGAGGCTTGGCATTGATGGATATATTCAAAGGCCAAGGCAAGGCAATCTTGTATGGTTCTACGTTTGATGAAACCATATTGATTACGGTGTACAAGCTTGAGAATAACCTTTTGTAGTCGGTTGGCTAGAATCTTGGTGATAATTTTCAAGGAGCAGTTTAGAAGTGTGATGGGTCGAAAATCAATGATTGTCTCAGGAGATGAAACCTTGGATATTAAAGTAATGAAACCCTCATTGATGCTTTCTAAGTTTAAGGTCCCCTCATGAAACTGGTTATAGAGATTATAGAAATCCTCTTTGATGATATGCCAACATGTTTTAATGAAATGGCCCGTGAAACCATCCGGTCCAGGAGCCCTGTCAGCGGGCATATTTTTGACAACATCATCGATTTCTTGTTTGGAAAAAGGTATAGTGAGCTGATCCAGGTCGTCCAATTTTTTGAGGATGTTATGGAGGTTGAATTTCATTTGGTAATTACCAGAAGAGCCAAGCCTGTCCTTGTAGGTATGATATATGAGAGCCTCTTTTCCAGAATGATCGTCCACAGTGGTACCATTGTCTAATTGAAGAGTTGGTATATTATTCCGTCTATATCTGTAATGCCCCGGATGTAATACTTTCCCTTTTGGGCATATAATATATCTCCGGCTTCATCTATTCCATTCCGGGTTCCTTGTCTTTTGGGTTTTCGTCATTTTGTTGTGTGAGTGTGTGGCATTCATTCATATCATGTAGTCATGTGCATCACATTGCATTTGTGTTGTCGTTTGCATCCGGTTCCACGCGTTCCTTCCCGTTGTCCGTTTCGCGTTCCGGAGCTACCTCACGTGTCCGTGGCGTCCCGTAGGCCTACTTTGGTGTTTGGCCGTGTAACGTTACCGGTTTGGCGCGAGACTTGTCGTGTGTTGTTGTTTTGGTGTGTGTAACCCGCCTGTCAAATCTCGTCGCGTTTCGAGTCCGTTTGCTACCCCAACAGTTATTCACGTGGGCTCAAAGTGCCTCCACGTTGAGGCCCAAGACACCCCCTCCAACAGCCCACCAACCACTCCAAGCCACTTCTATCATCTAGGCCATCCAAATCTGATCCTATGGCCGAAAACCGCACTCCATTTGGACAACCCTAGCTACTTGTGCCTATATATTTGTCCACTCCCCCAAATTTTGCCCTAAATCAAGGAAACCCTAGCCCCCACTTCATCCCCTTCCTCCAGCCACCATCACCTCGTCGGAGCTTCGCCGGAGTCTCGCCGGAATTTCGCCGGAGCTCCTCCACCTCGCCGGAATCTGCTCCCCACCTCACCACCGGAGTTCCTCAACCTCACCTCTCCTCCGGGCCGCCTCCACTCCACTCCGCCACCTCCTCCGCGGGCCCCGAGCTGGCCCGTCTGCACTACAGGCTCCTCCCCGCCGCCGGCCGAAGGAGACCGAGCTGCCCCGCCGTTTTCCTCGCAGGCAGCCGCCGCCGCTGGTTCGAGGGATCGAACCCTAGGATCGATCCGATCCAGAGGCTGGGTCAACGCCCGATCCCATCCAGGCCGCCTTCCCCTCGGTCGCCAGCGCCCGCAGCGGCCCAGCGCGGGCCAGATCTAGCCGCGCGGCCCAGGCGCCTCCTCCCGGCCTGAGGCCGCCTCCAGCCTTCTCCCGCAACGCCCAGGCCGCCTCCATCCTCGCTTCGCCAGCCGCCAGTCGCCCCGCAGGCCGCCTCTCCTGGGCCTCTCCAGGCCAGCAGCCACGCCAGGCCGGCCCTTCTTTGCTTCGCCAGATCCGCGGGGCCTGGCGGCCCGATTCGCCGGGTTGACCGCGGCCCGCTTCTCCGCCGCGCGCCGCCAGATCCGCCGGGCCACCGGCCCGTCTCATCCGATCCGCTTCATTTTTTCCCAGATCTGGAGGTTGCTCTCTCTCTCTCACTAAGTCCCCAGATTTCTTGTGTGCTGATGCATTTTTAGAACGTGGATAACTTTGTGTGTGTTGCTCCGTTTTGCGCAAATGACATGTCCAGACGTTCGTGGTGACTAGCACTACATTTCATTCCTTTGTGCCATGCATGTTTGAGATCATCTAGATGTTTATTTTTCTGTTGCAAGAGTGCATCCCGATATAAACTGCTGCTATGTGATGTTTTTATGCCATCTTTGCATAGTGGTAACTTTTAGCTCGTTTATCTGAATGATGCAAATGACATGTCCACGTGCTTGTCTTGCCATGCTCTACATGTTGCTTGTGTTAGGTTGCATGATAGATTTAATCTTGCCATGTTTATCTTCGTTGCAAAGTGCTATGTGGTTGTTTAGTTATTTAACTTGTTATGAAATGCCATCTTGTTGAGCTCATTGCTATCGTTGTGTTTATCTCCATGATGCATGCTTGTATGTTTCGGGATCACCATCATGTGTACTTTGATGTGGTGCTTACCACTTGCCTTGTTTAGTTTTGAGGTGACTTAAACTTGCTCTTATAGATGCCATGATTAAACTGTTGTTTTAACACTTAGTGGATTTTCACTAAGTCTGGAATCTGTAATGTTCCGATGCCATGTTTGCGTGCTGTTCTAGGACAAACCATGATAGTTTTGAAGTGTCTCTTGATGGTTCCTTGTAGTATATATTGTTGGCTATCCATTCATGTTCTCAAGTGCTTATTTAAGTGGCTGTAGCATATTTAACTTTTGCTCCAAAGTTTCAATAAAATTATGCTGTCAGGATTTTGTTGTCAAGTTTAATATGTCCAAGCTTGTTGCTATTGATCCGTGGCTCCTTTGGGGGTGCACCTTTGGACTTATTTGCTGTAGGATATGTCTAATTTATGTTCATGCTCTTTGCCATGATGTTTGAGTGCTGTAGCTTAATTATCTAGTGCTCCGAAGTTGCTATGTTGCTGTAATTTACAGCTTGTGCATGTTTCTTGTTTCGGGCATAACTTTTAGCCCGTAGCTCCGTTTTCAGCGAGTCTTATATGAAACTTGATTGATTTTCCGTGTAGATTCATAATATCCTATTGTTATCATGTTTTGAAGCTTGTGCTTGAGTGCTATTTTCCGTGCTCCGTGTGCTTTCTTAGTGCATCCATCATTTTGGTGTGCGCAATGCATCTTGTTGATTCGTGCCTTGTGTGATTGTATTGTTTAGAGCCGGAAGCTGAGACCGAGTACGAGTACGAGCACGAGCACGAGGTTACCAACGAGGTTGAGCACGAGGACCCCTCTTTCGATCCGAATGACAACTCTTCAGGCAAGATGACCGAACCCCGATAACATTACTATCTTTGCCTATTGCTAGTAGTTTCGCTCTATAGTTTTGCCTCGATGCCTATGTCTTTCCTGTCAGCCTCCTACTTGTAACCATGACCATGTTTAACCACCCTACCTATGCAAACCGTTGAATGGCTAAGTACGCTTCGCTCAGCCCCTCTTATGGCATTGCTAGTTGCAGGTGAAGATTGAAGATGCTTGCTTAATGTTGAAGTTTGTTGGGTTATATCACACTATATAAATGCTTAAAATGAAATCATCTATATATTGGCAAGGGTGGAAGGCTAAGCCTTTTGCTTGGTGATTTGTTCCACTCATGCCGTTAGGAACCGTTTAAACCGGTGTTATGTTCCTTGATTATGCGTTCCTCACACGGTTGGGGTTTATGGGGCCCCCTCGATAAACCGCTAAGTGCTAAGACTTTTCCAGCAAGTCCCGACATTGGTACTATTTGCCTAATAACTAAATAAACTTGCATAGGGAGTAATTAACCCTCTTTCTTAATCAACAACCCCGGGCCAGTGCTCCACATGAGTGTTGGTCCGAAACGGGGAGCCTACGGGGCCGCCTTGGGGAAACCCGAGGTATCTGGCATACACCTGTAGCTTCGCCCATCCGGTCGTGTCCTGAGACTAGATACGCGCGGCTACTATCAGGGTGTCGACACGCCGGGAGGATTTGCTGGATTAGCCTTACCTTAGTTCGGAGTATCTTGAGCACGGGATTCCGAGAATACTCGGGTCTTCCCACCTTGGAGTTGCGACTCCGCGGATCGTGGGCTTGTCATGGGCCAAGTTGGAACACCCCTGCAGGGTTATGAACTTTCGAAAGCCGTGCCCGCGGTTATGTGGCAGATGGGAGCTTGTCAATATCCGGTTGTAGATAACTTGACACATTGTTCTAATACACTACCAGCGTGTGTACCATGACTGTCAATTTCCGAATAGGGATTCGGGAGTTGAACACGCTGGGGTTATGTTTGTTGAGCTTTAGCTAGGATCACTTCGTGATCATCTCTCGTCTGAGGCACTTCTCTTCTCGCACTCTCTCACGTAATCTAGTGCTAGTTGCTGCTGCAGACACTTATTCTTTTCTTCAGCCTTATCCTCTCCCAAGGCATAAATAGTCTTGTTACCCGGGAACGGGATTGCTGAGTCCTCTGTGGCTCACAGTTACTTCACCACACCAGATGCAGGTCCGATGGTGAGCTATCCAGGTGATGGCACCGAGCTAGACTAGGAGTATGACGAGGAGCGTAGTCGATACTATGTTCGTTATCCTGATGATCAGTAGTGGAGACTTCTACTAGGATTCGATCCGACCTATGGATTTTAATTATGTTTGGTATCTTGTCATTTGGATTTTTACCCTTAGAGGGCTGTGATGTTTTATTGAATGATGATTTGGAGATGTATTGTATTTGTGTGACGTGGCGAGTGTAAGCCAACTATTTTATGTATTCCATCGCCATCTTTTACATGAGTTGTGCAAAGATACCAGACTTGCGATCATTCCAGCATGGGGTTATGTCTCTAAGTCGTGCCTCGACACGTAGGAGATATAGTCCCATCCTGGGCATTACAATATCTTTCTGAAGCAAGGGCCTTAAGGAGTTTTGGATCTTCGTCCCCAAATTGAACCCACCGGATGGTGCATCTTTTTTTCCAGTATTGTTTCTGATAATTTAATAGCCGGAGAATGTGTTTCTTTAGGATTATCCTAAAGTTATGTTCTGGTGTGGATAGAGGCCTTACATTTTCTCGGGCATCAAGATCAGCCAGAGTTGAATTTGAATTTTCTATAGCAATGGATAGTTTAGATATCTATTTACTCCAGTGTTTGAGGGCATACCGTAGCGATTTGAGCTTGCGACAGAGCACCGTGGCTACATTGGGATGTTGTGCAGGTCTACTCCAGACCTCTGTAACCAGTTCTATAAACCCTGGATGCTGGACACAAAAGGACTCAAACCGGAACAGGTTACATTTTGGTATTGTAGTTTCAATGATTACTACACAAGGAATGTGGTCAGAGACTGGTTTACCAAGGGGTTTAACCATAGTATTGGGATATGATAGTGTCCAATTAGTGGAGGTGAGGAACCAGTCAAGTTTTTCCAGTAGTGGATCATGCTGCATATTACTCCAGGTGAACGCCCTACCTTTAATTGGTAATTCAATAAGCCCTTGTGAGCGAATAAAGTCATTGAATGTGATCATGTCATTAACATTTCCTCCTGGTTTATTACGGTTAGAAGGGCTGCGGATGTAGTTGAAGTCTCCCAGTAGGATCCAATCTTCATTAGCAGGGATATTCAAATTAAGGAGCCAGTTTGTATAGTCCACTCTAGAATCCCCTTGGCAGGGACCATAAATATTAACAAGGGTCCATTCTTGAGCCAATTGTGAGGACTTAAATTTAATGACCAGAGCGAATTCTTCTTCTATAAGGACAGAGCCAGTGAAGATTGAACTGTTCCATATGGTGGCAATGCCTCCCGAGGCCCCGCATGATGGAATATAAGCAAATTTATCAAACCGTTTCGGGCAGCAGGATTTCAAGAACATATTATCAAAAGAGGGTTTCTTCGTTTCCTGCAGGCAAATTACCGCACAACCACTAGAGGAGATAGCATTTGATAAAGCCAAAAGCTTAGGATCCGAGTTCAGACCCCGAATATTCCAACAAAGTACATTCCAGTTTGAAAGAAAAGCCATTAAAGTAAACAGGCAATAGTGCAAGAAGATAACTAGGCATTAGAGGGACCCTCATCGTGATCCACAAGGAGCACATCTTCAGAGAGTTCTTCAGGAGGAATGGCGCAATGCTGGGTGCCAATCTGCTGGATTTCCGAGATTGTCAGGGGCGGTGGTACTTCATTAACCTGTTCCTTCGACAGGTCAGAGATGACGACGGCCGAGGGGATCACTCGTGGCTTTACTCTTGATTTCTTGGTCTTACTATCAGAGATGAGAGGCACTTTGAAACCATCATATTTATTTGAACGATTACTGTGACGAACTTGTGCAATAGAGACTGGTGCTTTGGCTTTGTTACGTTTATTCTTATGAGGACCAACCGAAGAGTCCCCCATAGCAGAGTCAGAGCCAATGAGAGCAAGGCCATCAGAAGGTGCCATCGCAATATCATCAAGTTCAGTTAGGGTAGCAGAGCGAGGCTGGTCCCTGAGAGCTACAGAAGAGTTGATGGTCCATAACTGTGAGTATGAGCTATATCCACCTGCAGCATCAAAGGAGGTAATAGTAGCAGAGGCATCAAACTGTCCATCTTCAGAAGTGGACACATCTAGCTGGACACTCAAATTTGCAGGCTTGATTCCGTAACCATGTGCCCAGGGCCCAAATGTGGCCAATGTTGGCATGATCTTGCTGGAGAGGAAGTTGGTGACGTGCACATATGACAGTGGCTAATTTAGGAGGATGGAGGAAATTAGATCATTGTCAGCAGAGAACCCAATGTTAATGCCAGCATTTGATACCTGAATATTGAACTGAAGTTGAGGTGTTGCTGTGGGGGGGGGGTGCATTGTTGTGAAGAGGCACCACAGGATTGCTTCTGGTCACCAAATCTTGGGAGGAAGTAGAGCCAAAGACAAAGGAGTTGTTTCTCTGCAGAGCCTGCATGATGCTAACTGGGACAAGGACCAAGGCCTAAGAGCCAGAACTGGAGCTGGAACTGCTTTGTAGAGAGATCGAGTCATTCCATGCAGCGGCTGGGCTGTCTTGCTGATTGTCAGGCGGTAGAATGCCATCTTGAACCTGCAGACCTTCATTGGCAAGCCACTCTTGGTAATTGTATAGCATAGGCGGTGCCTGGGGTGGTGGATCTGGCCATTCCCCCCAGTTCGGCTGGAATTCCACATCAACACTATGGGGGGCTGCACCATCATTGTCAGCAGCCATTGCATTAGCCGCTCCTTGTTGTGCCATCCAGTTATTGAGCTGCATTTGATATAGCTGCTCAGCAGTGAGTTCTTCTCCATAGAGAGGGTGAGGAATACCATCTTGCGGAGGCGGATCCTCACCAGCAGGCGGAACTTCAGGCAGATGTGCATTCCAGTCAGAGCTGCGCAGCATAGTGACGCAAACTGTCCAACAATGTCTGTCTCCACCTAACTGACGGATCACCAGGCTCTTGGGTACTAGACGGAGACAGATCCGAATACGCGGTCCGTTCGTCTGCCACATGCTCCTTGCATAGCGAACATGCAACATACCCCCTCCGATTCATCTGTCTAAAAACACGAAACACCCGGGATACTTTCCCGGATGTTATCCCCCTTCACCGGTATCGTGTAGCACCGCGTTAGAGCACCCTAGCACTGCGTTTTGACATGTCGTGCTTCATTTTTGCATCTATGTGCGTTCTATTTATTGTTTCTTCCCCGTCTTCTCTCCGGTAGACCTCGAGATTGATGCTACCTTGGTGATCGACTGCATCGACGACAACCCCTCCTTCTCGTCTGAGCAACCAGGCAAGCCAACCCCTTTGATCATTCCGATATCGCCCATTCCCTTCTCTCTTATGCTTGAATTAGAAATGCTACTATTTTGTATGATCCTATTCTGATGCATAGCCTGTTGTTGTTACTTGCCTTCATACCTTACATGTTTATCCTAAACTACTTGTTATAGGTTGGTTGTTGACGCACCAGTGACTCCCACCTTGTCTCGGTTGCCCCTGCTGGATTATCAGAAGACCCGATCAACGGGATCGAAGACTAGGCCCCGCCACCGCACATCACTTTCCCCTTAGTTGCTCAACACTATTGGGTTACTATCAAGTGCCGAGGGTGATACCTCATCAGCACTTCTGATGTTAACCTTGTAGGTTAGTTCATCGGTTATGGTCATCGAGGGTGATTCCTCCTTCTCCACTCCCAATAACGACACTGTCATGCAACACCTCAAGAGTGGACATCGAGGGTGATTCCTCCTTCGTTCACCTTGACGATAACATCAAGTGGAATTCCATCGAGGGTGACTCCTCAGGGTTCCCCTTGGTGCTAAACACACGGTTACTATGCTTACTATGACTTTACAATGAACCATGTTACTAAAGACGGGTCGACCCTGAGGAGTACCCGTGCGAGCTTATTAGCGAGTGATGTGGAGTCGGATTGACCTGGAAGGTGCCCGCGAGTTAATTACGTGGCACGACCGGGCATTCCTGGCCCTTGCCATAAGTCCACAAGACGGGGCGACGGGGTCACATGACCGTGAGTCTCTGCTTGCTACCGCGTGCTCCCAAGACACTAAACGGTTTGGATATTAGATCTGAGGGGCCTCTGGCCTGATAGCACTAACCATCACGTGGGCAGAGTATGGGCGTTCTGCATCGTATGCATCAGCCGAAACTTAATAGACGTCATGCCACTAAGCTGCACGCGCCGGGTTGGACTGTGTATGCACCTGCCTTTTTAAGGAGTTAGCTAAGTCTGCTCACCGGCCGCCCACACAATGTGCAGGAGTTCCCGGGGAGATGGCCCAAGACCCCGGGGGGCATAGGTTTAGTCTGGCGTGCTGACCTCTCTATTCAGCCTAGGTCGAGTTGCGGCATATCGTTTTGGCCGAGGCCCGACATGACCCAGTAAAGTGTATCCAGCTGGAGTCAAGCGAGCGTGGTGGGTAAGTTGGTGTACCCGTATAGGTAAGAAAACATCTATCGATAGCACGTCCTACGGTAATAGACACTTGGTGTTGTATCCCGATCGATACAACTAGAACTGGATGCTGAGGCATGTAACGGATATGTGGTTCCGTGAGTCGAGAGAGGATCCCAGAGCGTTGATACAACAAAAAAATATGACTTATGTTATACTACTATACTCCCTCCTCTTGCTGCAAGATGGTGGTTTCCAGAAGATTCTAGGCTCCTAGCTTCTCCCCCTCTTATTCTGGCATTCTACAGTTTAGTCCAGAGATACTACCCCTTTTCATTGATACCAATGCATATGTAGTGTAGATCCTTGCTTGCGAGTACTTTGGATGAGTACTCATGATTGCTTTTGCTACCCCTTTTCCCCCTTCTTTCTTCTTTCTGGTTGTTGCAACCAGATGGTGGAGTCTAGGAGCCAAATGCCACCATTGACGACTGCTACTACCCCGACGATGCCTACTACTATGTGACGGCCGCCGACGACCAGGAGTTGTTAGGAGGATCCCAGGCAGGAGGCCTTGCCTTTTTGATTGTTATTACTTTTGTGCTAGCCTTCTTAAGGCATACTTGATTAACTTATGTCTGTACTCAGATATTGTTGCTTCTGCTGACTCTTGTGTATTTGAGCTTATGTATTCGAGCCCTCGAGGCCCCTGGATTGTAATATAAAGCTTGTATTCCTTTATTTGTGTCTAGAGTTGTGTTGTGATATATTCTCATGAGTCCCTGATCTTGGTCATACACATTTGCGTGGATGATTAGCATACGGTCAAATCGGGGGCGTCACAAGTTGGTATCAAAGCCAACTGCCTGTAGGAACCCCCCTTTCCAACTCCTTGGTCAAAGTTCAGTCTAGTCTTTGAAAAACTGTTTTACTAACATGGCGGTGTGGCTTATGGGCCCACGTTGCCATTGGTGGTATTAGAATCTTTTATTCCTCGTCTATACTTTGGGACTCTGTTCTCTCTTCTATTTGGGTTAAATGAATTTACTAACTACATTAGGATCTCGTAACCACTTTCCCCGGAGAGCCCCTTCATTCCGGATGGTTGCCTGCTTCACCAGAAGACTTCGAAGATACTCTCCGATCTACTCCCGAGAACTTGTGTTCATTGCTTTTGCAATCCCTTAATACCGTTGAATCCTTATGGATAACTACATACCCTTGTCGTTCATACTTCCATCCCTACTTGTTCTTGTTATTACAAGATACCCGAAAGTATCCTCCGACTTTTGAAAATCCTTTTTCCGACTAACTTGCGGCTCTTTTCCCCATGAATACCCCTACGAATAATTCCTCACACTTATCGGGGATTTGTTCATCCCCAGTTGATCATATGTCTCACAAATGTCTTTGAAACGCTATTCAATCTTCCAAAATCCTCAGCAACCTATTGCTCTGCAAAGTTTTACCTGCTTGCATTATGGTTAATTCCATATGTCTAGCAATATTCGTTAAATCCTTTGCGATTGACTTCCTCCTAATGATTCAACATGTGTGTGAATCATGCAATCATCAGTTGATCCTTTTAAATTATTTTTCTGGCTTAGACGTCATTTTGAACATGAGTTGGTTCTCGACCAATCTATTTTTCATCGATTTTACCCCTAAGTCAGTTCAACTTACCCATCCTTAATCAGAGCGGTTGCTTCAAATCGCTTGTTTCGGAAATCATAATTCCTTTGCATTTGAGTTTTGAATTAATTAGTTGTTTCTATAAACTGGTCTCCCTGCATTCTTTCTTCTTATGGTTTTGTACCGATGCTCACATCAGATCCCTTTGTCATCAAATGACCAAAAGGGACGAAAAATGAGGACTAACGTCCCTGAAGAATATCATCAAGATGTCGATGGAGGAGCGCTAGCGTTGTTGGGGTCGTCCGTTCATGTAGGGCCTGCCGTAGTGTCGTCCAGTTCTTCAGCTTCATCCGTCACGTGCAATGAAGAAAATGAACTTGTGACCAGCTGAGGAACTTTGACCTTCTTGCATTTCTTCGAAGGTGGCTAAGACCAGTCAAAGTGTTGTTGGAATTCCATCTCCTTGAGTTCTTCAGCATTGAAGTGATGTGAAAGAATAGCCCAAGTGTTTCGGTGTACAAAAAGAGGGGTACACTTTTTGTACCCCTATGACTGTGCACGGGCAGTCTGAGCCACGAGCACCACCACACCAAGCACGGCAAGGGAGGTGAGCCAGGGTAAGACCGAAGCTGGATGGAACTGAAGCCCAAAGCTAAGACCACAAAGAGCAAAGGGACGAAGCGGGTTCCCCCGGCAAGATCCTTGCCGGGAGCCGGTTTTAGCAGCCCCGACAAGATCCTTGTCGGGGCCGGCTTTAGCAGCCCCGGCAAGACCCTTGCCGCGGCGAATCGCACCACGCCTATGGAGCGGATCACCCTTGAGTCCACTGCCCCCATGGGGCAAGGATTCGGGAGATATCCCCGTAGTGGCATGCAGATCTTTGTGAAGACATTCAAGACCAGATACACACTAAGAAGACGACGACCCTTGGCGGGATCCCAGCCAAGGAAGACCACAAGACCTCCGGCAAGCACCTTGCCGGGGATGACAGCAGGCGCCGCGGCAAGACCCTTGCCGGGGCCCCGGTAAGGCCCCTTGTCGAAGACATCCGCAGGGCCACCATCAGGCCCACACCAACTAAGCCTCCACCACCCCATGCAGCTGCCGACCCAACCAGCAGGGCAGGCACCTGTGTGGCGACATGCAGATCTTCGTGAAGACCCACCATTGCGCCACCTTAGCTACCTGCCTGCCTACATGGCATCTCAGGCACCGCTGGCGAGGGCGCGTGTCGACACAAGAAGGAGCAGCGACGGACAAGACGGATGTCTCCCCCGTCGCCGATAAAGCAAGGACACCTAAGTAAGACGCATTAAATGCATCTTGTCATGTAATGCGAGGGATAACCTCGCATCACTATACCCTTTCCACCTCCTGTGTGCCACTGTGGCAACCCCTTTTCCCTATAAAAGGAGGCCCGAGGCGACCAGGAGGAGGATTTGGCTATTTGGAGCTCCTCACGCCCCATAGCTAGCTGAAGAATACAGATATACAATCCACCAAAGCAGGAGTAGGGTTTTACACATCCTTGCGGCCCGAACCTGGGTAAACGAACCGTGTGCTAACTGTTGGATCCGCTCTTCTCTCAACCCCACGCCCCGCAACCGTAGTAGGGACTCTTGTTATCCCATAGGTGTCGATCCAATACCCCGACATCTTTGGCGCGCCAGGTAGGGAGTCTTGGTTGTGAGAATCGGCTTTAGCAGTTAGTTCGACGCTCCTTCGTCATCATGGCGCCCAAGAAGAAGACAACGGTGGAGGTTGGCCAGTCAGAGGCCGAATAGCCCGTCCCGACGCGGGCGAGCAGCAGGCCTGTCGCGGAAAGGACCCGAGGTGCTGCTCGCGAACACCAACACCGTCCCAGCAGCCGGAGTTCGGGAGGTGGCGATGTTTGTGCGCCTGGTAACGGGCCGCACACCGCCAAATCCAATGACGGAGCCAGGCCCTCCACGGGTGGCGCGGGGCCCTCCAGGATCGCTGCCGCATCACCCGAAGGCGACGCAAGGACCTCCAGGACTCCCACGCCGGTGCCAACAGGGCGCTCCTCCCAAGCAACGCGTGACGAATGGCGCCATCATGCCGAAGTTCCTGGGCGTCCCCACGGGAAGAGCCCCGAGCGCCACTCCCGAGACGTAGAAGACCTGCCCGCCCGCGGAAGCGCTGGTGTAAACGGCACGCGATCGCGGGATCGTGATGGAGCTCCTCCGGACATGGTCAAGGGTCGAAGCGCGTCGCGGTCCATGCAGGTTTCGCTACCGCTAACCCCAGCCGAAGCCCTGGCACTCGCGCAGTTGCTCCTCGACTTTCCTCCCGTTACCGGGAAACTCGACGAATGGAGAGGCACCATCCGAAGCCTTGTCGCAGTCGCCAACAAGGATGAACCAAGTCCAGCGGAGCCCCCAGGTCGACGCTCCGATGGGGTCCCACGCACCGGAGGCGGGAGGACCGGCAGCACCGTGGCCACGGTGCACTCGCCTCCTCCTCGCCCAGTACCGCGTGTGTCGACTCGTCGGGACGTCGCGGGCGACGATGTCTCCATAGCATCGTCCGACCCACGGACCCACGGCGACCAGCGTCAAGTTCTTCAGGAGCGAGCTCATGAAGACGCTCGAACCACCATCGAGCGCCGGTGCGGAGCGCGCCACCAGTAAGACAGGCGAGCAGGGCCTGCTGTGAACCACCCAGCACCGAAGAGCCCTGGAGGCCTACCTTACGAGTTAGGCTGTTCGGCTTTTACCCGCGAGCTGCGGCAATTCCAGTGGCCCACTCACCACACCTTTAAGCCTGACGTTGGCGAGAAGTACAACGGCAAGACCCACCCGTCGGAGTTACTCGGCATCTACACCATCGCGATGCAAGCTGCCGGAGCCCGCGACGATAAGGTGCTTGCGAATTATTTTCCATTGGCTCTTAAACCCAACGCCATGTCGTGGTTGATGCACTTGCCGGTAGACTCTGTTTCCTCCTGGTCGGACTTGTGCCATGAGTTTGTTGGCGCCTTTACTGGAGGTCACCAATCCCATGGCCAGGCAAGTGACCTGCACGTCATACCCCAGAAGGAAGGTGAGAGTCTGCGCAAGTATATACAGAGGTTCAGTCGGGTACAGTACAACATCCCTGATGTTCACCCTGCCGCCATCATCAGCGCGTTCCATCAGAACGTGCGTAACCGCAAGATGCGTGAAGAACTGGCAATGACCAAGGTGAAAGATGTGGCGGAACTCTATGTTCTTGCTGACGGATGTGCCCGGGCTGAAGAGGGAAGGAAGTACCCCGGCGAAGATGCTGGCGCGGAAACTGACTCTTCAGATGAGGATACTGCCGCCCTGGCGAAGAAAGGCCGGCACCGCAATAGGAAGCGCAAAGGTAAAGCCGTGATTGCCGTTCAGGGATCTGATGACGCCCGCTCTGCCAAGAAAACCAAGGTGGGTGACCCCGGCAAGGAAATTGTCGGGTGTCGCTTGCCGGGCCTTGGCGGCTGCCGAGAAGCCAAGAAACTCCGGCAAGAGATACTACAAGATCCATCGCACCAAAGCCATGATCTCTAGGACTGCCGACAGGTTGAGCTCCTTGCTGAGAAGCAGAGGGCTGAATATGACAGGCGGGACAAGGAGAAGGGCCAGGACGGTGCTGAGGGGTCCGGCAGGAAGCGTGACGGCCAAGCGGGCTGTTGCGGCAAGGATAAACAGCAGGAGAGGCCCGCCCGGGGCCGTGACAGAAGGCCAGAAGACGACGATCACGAATAGGACGACGAGTCCGGCCACCAAGAGTTTCAGAAAGCCAGGAGGCCATGTGCGTCGATGGCGGCACCTCGCTGCATACTTCTCACCGCCAACTTCAACAGTGGGTGCGTGAGATTACAGCGGCGGAGCCGTCGCCCGGTGCCCAAAAGCCGCTGAAATGGTCCAGCACGCCTATCATTTTTGACGCTGAGGATCACCCTGATCGCACTACCGCAGTCGGGTGCTTGCCATTGTTGGTTTCGCCGACAATACGCAACCTGAACGTGACAAAGATTCTAGTCGATGGTGGGGCCGGTCTGAACTTAATCTCGCCTACCGTGGTCGAGAGGCTGCAGATTCCTGACAGAGACCTCGAAGAAACAGGCATGTTTCAGGGGGGTCAACCCAGGAAGAAGTCAACCAAAGGGTAAGGTCACGCTGCCCGTGACTTTTGGAAGTGATCTGAACTATAGGACCAAAAGGATCGTGTTCGATGTTGCCAAGATCCCCTTGCCTTACAACGAGATCCTTGGCTGCCCAGCGCTGGCCAAGTTCATGGCAGCGTCACACTACACCTATAACACCCTGAAGATGCCAGGACCTATGACGATCATCACCATCCCCTCCGATAAGAAAGATGCGCTGATTTGAGCTGACCGACTATACCAGCAAGTAGTTGGAGCAGCTGCTGCCACGAGGGCACTTGCTCCTGCCACTGGAGCCCCGGGAGGGAAGAAGAAGAAGACCGGTGAGACCTCGGACACCCACTCCGGCAAGCGCACCTCTTCGGAGTGTTGTGCTCCCGTCGAGGACGTGCCAGAGAGCTCCACCGGCAGGAAGAAGACCGGTGAGACCTCGGACACCCACTCTGGCAAGCGCACCTCTTCGGAGTGTCATGCTCCCATCGAGGACGTGCCAGAGAGCTCCACCGGCAGAAACAAGAAGTACAGGGCCACGCTGCCGGGAACCAAGAAGGTTTCTGTCAAGGAGGACGACATAGGACGGGCTTTCACCATAAGCTCCACCCTTGACGACAAATAGGAAGACGCGCTCGTCACCTTCCTGCGGGCGAATGTCGATGCGTTTGCATGGCAAGCATCCGACATCCCCGGTGTTCCCAGGGAGGTGATTGAGCACCACCTTGATGTCTGTCCTCATGCGCGGCCCGTCAAGCAGAAGGTGAGGAAGCAAGCTTTGGAACGACAAGAGTTCATCACAGAGGAGATCCAGAAATTGGAAGCTGCTAGTTTGGTAAGAGGAGTGATCCATCCAACGTGGTTGGCCAATCCAGTGGTAGTGCGCAAGGCAAATGGGAAGTGGAGGTTGTGTATTGATTACACAGATATCAATAAGGCTTGTCCTAAAGACCCCTTCCCGTTGCCGCGCATCGACGAGATTGTTGACTCCACGGCTAGGTGTGACCTGCTGTCATTCCTCGATGCCTACTCCGGCTACCATCAGATCTTCATGACAAGAGAAGACGAAGAGAAGACAACATTCATCATCCATATAGCCCTTGCAAACGTCTCCATAGAAATATGGAGGCATATATGGTTGATATAGTGGTCAAAACCAAGAGCAGGGCAACCCTTATACCGGATTTACAAGAAACATTTGCAAACCTACGCAAGATCAATCTCAAGCTGAACCCTGAGAAGTGCGTCTTCGGCGTCCCGTCCGGCAAGCTTCTCAGGTTCTTTGTGTCACAGCGTGGGATAGAGGCCAATCCGGACAAGATCAAAGCTATAGAACAGATTGAAGCACCCAAGCGGGTCAAGGATGTGCGTCGGCTTGCCGGCTGCGTTGCCGCCATGAGAAGATTCATTTCCAAGTCTGCGGAGCGCGCCCATCCCTTTTTCAAGGTTCTGGAAAAGGCGGGCCCGATGGAATGGACGCTAGAAGCCGAAGCAGCATTGCAAGATTTGAAGAGGTACCTTTCCTCCACGCCAGTACTATTGCACCTAGGCCACAAGAAACGTTGCTGCTATACCTAGCGACAACGAACCAGGTGGTCAGCGCCGCACTAGTGGCGCAAAAAGAAGTTGATGACGAGGTAATAGCAGCGACAGAGCCTAATGCCGTTGATGCAGAGACGACACGGCCGGTCGGAGTGCCGCCAAGGAAGAAAATGATGCAGCACCCGGTCTACTTCGTTAGCTCCCTCTTGCAGGGGGCTAGATCAAGGTACTCCGGTGTGCAGAAATTGCTCTTCGGCCTTCTTATGGCCTCGAGGAAGCTGCGTCACTACTTCCAGGCGCACGAGATCACTGTCGTCACTTGCCTCCCTCTGCAACGGATATTGCACAATCCAGATGCAATGGGAAGAATTGTAGAGTGGGCACTGGAGCTGTCCAGCTTTGGCCTCAAGTTTGAATGTACCTCGACGATTGATAGCCGAGTCCTGGCGGAGTTCATTGCAGAATGGACCGCGACGCCTGATGAAGAAGTCCAGGAAACTGCTCTCCCCGGCAAAGAGGCGAGTTGTGACTGGATCATGTACTTTGATGGAGCTTTCTCCTTACAGGGCGCCGGGGCTAGGGTACTGCTGGTCGCGCCCGCTGGAGAGCACCTCAAGTACGTGGTCCAGATGCACTTCCCCAGGGAGGTATTAGCGAACAATACTGCTGAGTATGAGGGGCTGCTTGCTGGTCTTAGGGTCGCGGCAAACCTCGGAATCAAGAAACTCATTGTCAGGGGCGACTCGCAGCTTGTCGTCAAACAAGTCAACAAAGATTATCAGAGCCCGTTGATGAAGGCCTACGTCGATGAAGTGAGAAAGTTGGAAGAGCGCTTTGATGGTATACAGGCGGAGCATGTTAACCGAGCAGAGAATGACATCGCCGATTACCTGTCAAAGCGCGCTGCCCTCAAGTTACCCGTGGAACCAGGTACCTTTGTGCTTCAGATTTCTCAAGCAGCGTTGATCCATCAACAGAGGAAAACAATAGGAGGAAATCAGGACCCGACAAGTACTTTCCCGCCGAGCTCCCCAGAACCACCGGCAAGGATGTTGCCGGGGACACTGAGCCCACCACGGGACGGCTAGCTCCGGTGGAGTGTCAAGCTCTTGCCGTCGAGAAAGCCGCTCCTATAGCGGAGGAATGCCTTTAGTCCTCACCGTCGAGCCCCAGGATCCAGCGTGGGCACAACATACCGTCCGATTCCTCCAAACCGGGGAACTTCCTGAGGAGCAGGAAGAAGCGGAGAAAGTAGCCCGTCGGTCTGCTATGTATCAGTTCGTCGATGACGTCCTGTATAGAAAGAGACCGAACGACGTGAAATTGAAGTGTATCTCTCGAGAGGAAGGACTGGGGCTGTTGGCGGAGATACATGGAGGCATATGTGGATCCCACATAGGGTCAAGAGCCCTTGCCGGCAAGGCATTCCAGCAGGCTTCTTCTGGCCCACTGCCCTCCAGGATGCGACGGCACTGGTCACCAGGTGTGAAGCGTGTCAGTTCCATTCAAAGAAACTTCATCAACCAGCTCAAGCCCTTCAAACCATTCCTCTCTCCCGGCCCTTCTCGGTCTAGGGGCTCGACATCCTGGGCCCCTTCCCCCGCGCTGTCGGGGGCTTTGAGTATTTGTACGTCGCAATCGACAAGTTCACAAAGTGGCCAGAGGTGGAGACAGTGAGGAAGGTCACAGCCTAGTCCGCCGTCAAGTTCTTCAAGGGACTAGTGTGCCGTTTTGGTGTACCCAACAGGGTCATCACCGACAACGGCACACAGTTCACAAGCCGCACCTTCATGCAATATATCCAAGACCTCGGCAGCAAAGTCTATTTCTCTACCGTTGCTCACCCAAGAAGCAATGGTCAAGCTGAGAGGGCAAACACTAAAGTACTAAAGGCTTAAGGACAAAAAACCTTTGACAGGCTGCACAAGAGCGGAAGGCGCTGGATTGATGAATTGCCGATGGTTCTTTGGTCGATCAGAATGACGCCAAATCGAGCCACCAGCCAGACAGCCTTTGCCCTGGTATACGGGGCAGAAGCAGTTCTCCCCACTGAACTCATATACGGGTCACCTCGAGTGCTCGCTTATGATGAGCTTGAGCAAGAGCAACTGCGGCAAGAGGACGCAACGCTCCTTGAGGAAGATCATCTTCGGGCGGCTGTGAGAGCAGCACGCTACCAGAAAGCCTTGCGCCGCTACCATAGCCGCAAGGTCCATGCCCGAAGCTTTGAGGAAGGCGACCTTGTTCTTCGGCGCGTTCAATCGGCCAAGAATACCAACAAGTTGACGCTGAAGTGGGAAGGCCCTTATCGGGTAATACGAGTCACCAGGCCTGGCGCAGTCCGCCTGGAGACCAAAAATGCCATTCCGGTGAGAAATTCCTGGAATATTGAGCATCTTCGCAAGTTTTACCCATAAGGCGCGGCTTGCCGGGCCCCCCGGCAAGCCACCTTTTGTACAAGCCTTGCCGGCAAGGCATGTAACCCTTTGTACAAAGCTAGGCGCAGACCCTGAGCATAAATAAATAAAGCGCTGGCGCCCTAAGTTATAGCATGCATGCTGAGTCGAGTCACGTCCTTGGTTAGGGTTGATAGTGCTTAGCGGCGGCTAACCCCTAGCTTAGAGGTCAAGTTTGCACCCCTTTGTCTTTCTTTTATCTTCTTTGGTTCACAGGACACACAGATATCCTTGCCGAAACCACTTGGGAGAAGAAAAAGGAACAGACCAGCATCTAGGCCCCGGCAAGCCAGTATTGCCGAGGGCTGCAAGAGCAAAGATTCACCCACGGCAAACCGGGGTTGCCGGGGGCTGCAGCTTCAGATAAGTTATTCATCCCTTATCATGCATTCCATTATGGACTGAGGTATGTGAAACCTCGTTTCTTTCCTTAAAACTACCGCGCTCCCATGACTCTAGGCCCTAGGGCTCGTTCCTGGGATCGAGTTTGGTCGTAGTCGCGGCAGCGAAAGGATGAAACAAGGAGCTTAAGCCCACTTCATCCCTGCCTCCGCCAAAGGCGTGAGAAAGGTCGAGCGAAGTGGGGAGATGGCAAGGCCTGTTGCCGGGCGAGAAATTGTTTATCTTAGAGATATCAGGGATTTGTTCCCTGTTGTGGGTTCTACCTACGAACAAATGACCCGGCAAACATCCCTTTTTCATTAAAAACATTCCATTCAGGTACAGTCCGTAGGGAATGAAAAACATGAACAAGGGGATTACAAGTTTTAAATTTAACAGATGCCCGAAGGCTTAAAAACTAAAAAGAGATAAGATGCCTGTAATGCTTTTCTTGTCCCTATCCTCAGGAGGCAGGTCAAGGAGGCGAGAAGGGCAAAAGGAGCGCCTAGGCGAGCTACGGGCGGCAGAAGACACCAAGAGGACATCTCGGTGGCCGCCCAAGGGCTGGATGGTGATGGCGGTGCCGAAAGCAGAGCTCGAAGACGAGGCGGCAGGACGTCAGTACGCGTCGAAGGCGTCTGTGCCCGCGTACTCCGACATGATGACCTTGCCGCCCGCCCTGTTCCTCTTCCGCAGCCTCCCTATGCCAGCCGCCAAGGGGACGACCCCGAGAAGTTCAAGGAGCCGGCGACACGGATGATGGGGTCGCCGGTGCCACCAGGAGCGACACCCGACACCTAGTCGGACCCGTCATCCTGCCGCCTACCGCCCTCGTCGTCGCTGCCGCTGTCCTCCTCGTCACCCTTGCTCGAGGAGGAATCTTCGTCATCGGAAGAGCTCTCCACGCAACACCTTGCACGAGTCCCAAAGTGCCCGAAGACCTTGACGGAAAGAAGGCCACCCTCCACCAACTTAAAATGGAGAGTGAGCCCATTCATCAAGCTGTGGATACGAGCAAACGTCTTCCATCCCTGACGAAGATACATCACATGAGGAGCGGGGAAGTCGACGCGGACCCGCGTGCCACTGATCCCACAACCCCTCATATGCAACCGCAATAACTCCGGCGGATCCAGCTCCATCTCCCGCGCAAATGGAGTCGGGAGACGAAGGCGACGGCGCGACGGCCGCTGCAACCTGACGAAGAACTCGCAAGGGTCATCCCCAACATGGCCCTCCACTGGAGGAGGAGCTGCTGGCGGGGGCGAGGCTGGCGGGCCGCCCCGTCCTCCTCTTCCCCGAGCGCCCCGGCCTCGCCCACGGCCTCGCCGCCTCCCCCTTCCCCTCACGGCCGGCTCCGCCACCGCAGGTGCAAGAGAAGGAGGGACGCGTTGTCGAGCGGCGACCCTTACCGCCACCGTTGAAGGGCCGGGATTTCCTCTCTCCATGACGAACGGAAGAGAGGAGCAGAAGCTGAAGGAGGAAGAAGATGGAAGAGTGCGAGACGCCGTCCTCCCTCCGCCCCCCCCGCTCTTTATAAAGAAACGGGGTTGGGTTCGACCGCCCTGCTCGGCCAATCAAGATACGGAAGGCACAGGGGGCCAAGGACCGACCCGCCGCCCCAACCAGCGACGGCCCGGTTTCCCGCCTCCACCGTTTATCGCCCCGAGCGCATGGGAGACACGTGGCAGATGTGCAGAACCGAGGGGACGGGTGAGGCGACCTCTCCCCACACCGTGATCGTGGGGAGTGGGCGCCTTGAGGACTGCGCCTCGGCCCCATTAAGTAACCGGGCCGCGCCTCCACGCCTCCCCCCGTTTACGGGGAAGGCGCGAAGCCGCCTCTTTACTGCGACGTGAAGCATGCCTGCGGAAACCGCCCCGCGCATGTCGCCCACGTCACGCACGCCCCTCCACACCGCGCCATGCGCGCGGATCGTGGGAGGCGCAGTGCGCGGAAAATCTTACCACGGTAAAAACCATCCCGCCTGCCCACGCACCGTTCTGGGCCTAGCCCAACAACGCGTCGCGCTTATGTGTGGCACAGGCCCGAGGGCTCCTGTCGATGTACAAAAACAGGGGTACACTTTTTGTACCCCTATGACTGTGCACGGGCAGTCTGAGCCACGAGCACCACCACACCAAGCACGGCAAGGGAGGTGAGCCAGGGTAAGACCGAAGCTCGATGGAACTGAAGCCCAAAGCCAAGACCACAAAGAGGAAAGGGACGAAGCGGGTTCCCCCGGCAAGATCCTTGCCGGGAGCCAGTTTTAGCAGCCCGAGCAAGATCCTTGCCGGGGCCGGCTTTAGCAGGCCCGGCAAGACCCTTGCCGCAGCGAATCGCCCCACGCCTACGGAGCGGATCACCCTTGAGTCCACTGCCCCCATGGGGCAAGGATTCGGGAGATATCCCCGTAGTGGTAGTCCACTGTCCTCAAGACCAGATACACACTAAGAAGACGACGACCCTTGGCGGGATCCCAGCCAAGGAAGACCACAAGACCTCCGGCAAGAACCTTGCCGGGGATGACAGCAGGCGCCGCGGCAAGACCCTTGCCGGGGCCCTGGCAAGGCCCCTTACCGAAGAAATCCGCAGGGCCACCATGAGGCCCACGCCAACTAAGCCTCCACCGCCCCATGCAGCTGCCGACCCAACCAGCTGGGCAGTCACCTGCGTAGCGACATGCAGATCTTCGTGAAGACCCACCATTGTGCCACCTCAGCTGCCTGCCTGCCTACATGACATCTCAGGCACCGCTGGTCAGGGTGCATGTCGACACAAGAAGGAGCGGCGACAGACCAGGCGGATGTCTCCCACGTCCCCGATAAAGCAAGGACACCTAAGCAAGACGCATTAAATGTGCCTTGTCATGTAATGCGAGGGATAACCTCGCATCACTGTACCCTTTCCACCTCCTGTGTGCCACTGTGGCAACCCCTTTTCCCTATAAAAGGAGGCCCGAGGCGACCAGGAGGAGGATTGGGCTTTTGGAGCTCCTCACACCCCATACCTAGCTGAAGAACACAGATATACAATCCACCAAAGCAGGAGTAGGGTTTTATGCATCCTTGCGGCCCGAACCTGGGTAAACGAACCGTATGCTAACTGTTGGATCCGCTCTTCTCTCAACCCCGCGCCCCGCAACCGTAGTAGGGATTCTTGTGATCCCATAGGTGTCGATCCAATACCCCAACAAAGTGCGATCGAAGATTTCATGCGCATAGTAGTGATTCTTCTTCACAGTGTTCCGTGTGACAGTCATGTTCTGAAGAATTGCAGCAAACTGGCGCTTGACCCACTTGTGATTTCGATCAACTTTCTAATGAAGACTTAGAATAAGCTCACGGTCAGTCATCACTCCTGGAACAGTTGCTTGAGGAATTTGCTTTGAAGCATTTGCGACAGTGTCTTGGATTGCAGAATCATCATTGGTAGAATAAGATGCAGCTTTGTGAATCTGGCCATCCAAAGGACGAGTACCTTCAGCTTTGCCCTTTCTGTCAACTGAGGAAATGGTCTGTTTGAGGACTTCAACAGGAGGCAAATAGCCGAGGTGATTCTGAAAGTCAGCCTTGTATGCAATTGAAGACATTGTTCTAATTAATCTCATAATCCAGTGAGCATAAGGATTCAACTCAAAAGGTAACAGTGCAACATTCGCCAAAGTCCTCATGAAGAAATCGTGATAATTGATGGGAGTCCTATGCATGATATTGAACAGAAGATTCTTCATGATGCCCACAACGTCTTCTTGTTCAGAGTTGTGGCCCTTAAATGGACTGAGGGTTTTGGTGAGAATGCGGTAGATGGTCCTCGTCACATAAAGCAAAACCTTCACAAGGAAGGTTGTTCTTGGAGGTCGATCAGCTTTCAAAGGCTTCATTAGCACTTGCATCAGATGATTTGGAAGTTCAGGTTCATCATACATCAATCTTGCGCCTTCAGTAGGAGGGTGAATAGGTATGGCATGAAGAAATTTAGATGTTGGTGCTTTGTAGTGAGTGTTGTTAGTCATCTAGTCAAGCACCCATGAGCTGATGTCATCAACATTACCAGTCAGGTGCAAGGTTGCATATAATTGAAGAATGAGTTCTTCATTCCAATCGCAGATGTCAGAGCAGAAACTCAGAAGCCCAGCTCCGTGAACAAATTCAGCACAGACTCAAAGCAAGGGATGGACTCCATGTCAACATGAGGAATTTGACGATACTCAAATACCTTATCCTTGTCAAAAAGCAGTGAAGAATAGAAATTCATCTGAGTGGCTATCCAGAACCGCTTGTGATGAAGTCTTGCTGAGTCATAGGGCTTGAATTCAGTGAAGAATTGATGTTCAGCGAAGAAATAATCAGCCTTGAATTTCTCCTTTGTTGCATGAGGGTTCTTCTACTTTGGCTGAAGATTTACAGATGATGATTTTGCAGCCTCTTGATGCATAACTTCGAGAGCTGCTACCTAAGGAATCGAAGCTTCAGGTTCTTCAACAACTATTGGTTGTTCAATTTCTTCAACTGTTGCAGTTGGAGCTTGTTCAGGAAAGGATAGAAGTGGAGTGTGAAGTTCTTCAGAGCCCGCGTGAATTTCTTCAGTTTGAGCTGGGGACTGAGGAACTTGCTGAAGTGGTGTGGTAAATCGGGAATTTGGATGAGTCTTTTACCAATAATCATCATTGAGTACAGGACTTGTAGACCCAATATCCACATCTTCATCTTCTTCCATTTCCTCAACGCCAGCCTCTTCAGAAGTGAACTGAGGCATGGGCGATGATACCAGAGGGGTTGAAGGGATTGCTTCCGCTTCAATTTCATCATCCAACAGCTCTGAAGAAGCAGCAGAAGGATTTTCTTCAGTAGAGTCATCAGGTATTTCATAATCCTCACCAAAGGGAAAAATCTCCTTTGATGGTACAATGGAAATTGGAACAACATCAATGGGTTGGTGATGGAGCTTCACAAAGTCCTCACTTTCTAGTTTCTTGGGAGCTGAGGATTCTGCAGTTGATGATGCTTTCCTTTTCTTCACAGTTGCCTTCTCTGCAGCCTTTGTCTTCTTCACTTCTGATGCAGAAGGAAGTTTGATGGTCTTCACAGGTGAAGACTTTGCAGGAAGTGCAGATGAGACATGTTCAGTTTCTTCAGGCGTGACTGCTGCAGTCGCCCTGGCATTCTTAGTTTCTTTAGGCGCTGCTTCAGTTTCTTCAGCAACCCTGGGTTGTTCTTCAGGCGCAACATTGGAAGTTGCCCTAGCAGTTTCTTCAGTGGTTGAAATTTCTTCATCAACCCTGGCATGTTCGGTTTCTTCAGCAGCGACATTGTCAGCTGCGCTTTCATTTTCCTCAGCAAAATGAATTGCTTCTTGTGAGGAACTTTCACCACCAAGCTTGAGGGACTTGGAGAGCTTGACGAATCTGACCTTGGCACCTAGCCAATCAGCATGTATCTGTCAAATTCATCACTGAGGCATTTGATCTCTGTTTACAGTTTCACAAGGTCCTCAGGAGTCATGTTCACTATATTTTTCTTCAAGAGATGCTCCTTCTTGTACTGATCTTTCTTGGCCTTGCTAGCTTGTTCAAACTTCCATTTTTCTTCACCAATGAAAGCAACCAACATGTGACTTTGACCAGGAGTGAGATTCAAGTCAGGGAGAGGTGTATTGGGATCTTTGTGCCAAAGATCAATGTAATCGATGATCTTCTTAGGATCCAACATGAGAGAAACATAACTACCCTTGGCTCTAGCGGCCTTCATCTACCTGTCCCTAATGATTTCAGCAAGTTCTTCATCATCAGCTTCATCATCATCAGATGGAACTTGAAAGGCCACTTTCTTCTGAGGACTTGGCCTCTTTCCAGGTCAGTTGTGGTCTTCACTTTCAGCAAGGTTGGACCAGGTGAAGATTGTAGAGGAGCTGATGAACTTACAGAGGCTCCTGAAGAAATTGAGAACCCTGCAGTCCGTTCACATGTTGCAAGGTGCACAGGAGTTGACGACTTTGCAGCAGTAGGTGAGGATTGTGCAGCAACAGAGGTAGTGGAGGCGGACCTTAAGGAATTTGCCTAAGGAATGTGCCCGGAAGGCTTTAAGCAACTTGGTCTCGAGGGCATTGCTGTCGAGGAATTTGTCTTGACAACCGATTTCTTGAGCATGGACTTTTTGGGCTTGCTGGCAGAGGCCTCAGAAGTAGAGGCAGCAGCAGCAGAGTCTTCATTTAATTTCTTCAGTACTTCTTTGGCAGCCCATTGAAGCTTTGCATGACGCTTTTCCCATTCCTTTGGAAATTCCTCACCACGCCTGACGCTTGAGGGATCTGCAACTTGGCCTCGTGCCAAAGGAGGTCATGTACAAGGAGGGTTTACTGCGAATTTCTTCATGTACTTTGTAGTAACATAGCGGTATTCCCTCATTCCTTTGCCAATCTCCTCTCAATCCTCTAAATGTGCACTTTGCGCTGATTCTTGTTCTCATTGCCATGAGTTTCTTCATCTGGAGTGCAATACTCATCATAAAGGTCTTCAGGGATTTCAAACACAGTATTTGTCTCAGGTCTCTTTCCTCCCTTTTGTGGTCTCTTGCCTTCAGCCATTTTCCTCACTTGAGGATTTTGAACAATTGAAGTTTCTGAGGATGTATGTAACTTTTCTTCGAGGAATGCTGCAAATGAGTTAAGTTGATGAGAACTTAGAGATTCAGCAACAGACATTTGTACCTGTGAGTGGAGTATAGGTACAAAGAATTTGGAGAGGTCATATGCGTTCTCAGAATTTTCTCGACAGTATGAAGTTTGAGGAATTTGACCATGGGAGTCTTGAAGACTTTCACTAAGCATTCTTGCTTTAGGTTCCAGAGCTGTATAGATCAGAAATCCACCCAATTGAGGAATCATGAAGAAAAACACAACTTAGATAAGCAAATCAAGAACATATAGATTTAGGTGTTTAGGTAGTGGGAAGTCAAAGAATAAACACCTTTTGAAGAAATTGTGAAAAACATGAGAATCAAAGAAGGGTAGCAAAATTAGATTTTAATTACCCTTGGTGAATAACACGACGAACTAGATGAACTTTGGAGAAGCTCGTTGGTCCAGATCTTCCACGCCCTAACTTTGCAGAAGGACACAGCTACGGCGGCGGCGGAGTGAAGATTTCTGCGGCTGGTGGAAGTACAACGGCGAGGAGGTCGAGGCAACGAAGCTCTTCCTCACCGGCGTCGATGGAGAGTAGCGGCGGCACTAGGTCTAAGAGATCGAGTGAGATGGTGGTCAAACGAAGTAAATAAGGAGAGGTGGAAGGGGAGGGGTATTTATAGCCACAGTGAAAAACCGCACATCCGAAGGAATTGGACGAACGTGCCCCTGCCCTTTTCTATCCTAGCGACATGTGTCACCCACGTTCGGAGGAGTAGATAGTGGAGATTGTGGGAGAGTTGTTTAATCCATCGTGGGATGCAGAACAGTTTGAGCGGCTAAAGCCGAAAATTTTGGATAAGAAAATTTTAACGTTGGGTTCACAAATTCTTCAGCTGTCAAGGACACAGTGAAGATTTTGAATAGGTTTCAAATAGAACGCACATGAAGAATTTGTGAATATACTGGATTGAGATAAGCATAGAGGGGGAAGGGCCCGATCACATACACTTAGAGGACGAAAAACAACTTGAGGAATTAGCAATTAGTGAATGATGTAGAGGACATAAAAACTCTCTCTCTCTCTATATATATATATCCAATGAAGAACACCAGAAAAAGTTGAAGAAATTACAAATTTTGAGGAATTTGAAAATTTGTAGAATTTGCAAATTGAAGAAAAACTCAAATTCCAACTTCGGTTGGTGGCGTGACCCACCGTATAAGAATGATGATTTCACACACCGCGTACAATTGTCGTAGGGCTATGAGAATCGATTTCTTCACAATTAGAGGGTTAGTCATCATTGATTGAAGAAAAACGTTACTTCGTGTGTTGCGCATCAAAGTCATCAAATTTTCATAAGTGTTAGGATGTGGGTCCTTTCAAAGAACATTCAAAGATTCTAAGATATTTAGCTCACACCGGAACTTGCAAAATCTCTTCTTGGCCAAGGGTTTAGTGAAGATATCTGCCAGCTTGTGACACCCCGAGACCAATGCGCCATGTGTCATCCTCTTATTCGCCTTCATTGCCATGTCATTTGTTTGTGTTGAATCTTGCCATGTCATCATGTGCATTGCATCCTCATGTTTTAAAAACTTGCATCCGATCTTTTTCTCCATTGTCCATTTCGGGATCCGACACTCTCACATGCACCCATTGCACTCTCAAATCTTGTTTCGTGGGTGGGAGAAAAACGTTCTCGGAATTGGCCGAGATTTTTCGAGTGGCCTTGGTATATCACCGGTAGACTGCCTGTCAAATTTCATTTCATTTGGAGGTTGTTTGATGCCCCAACGGTTAACCGCCAGACCCCTCTCTCTTTGCAGCCCAGCACCCCTCCACAAAACTCCACTAGCCCATCTAAAACCCCTCCATGTTCTTTGCCATTGGATCATGACCGCGTGGCCGAAAACCGCACCTCAGTAACCCTCTCCTAGCTCCCTATAGCTATAAAAACTCCCCCCATCCAAATCTAGAAAACCTAGACTATTTCCTCGTTTTCCGCGCCCCTCCATAGCTCCTCGCGCAGCCGGACGTGTTCGCGTCACCGTCGGACGCGACCACCACCCAGCCACGTTGCCGAGCCAATAGAGGCCTGCCACCTCAGCCGGCCGCCCCCCGGGATGAATCCACGGTCGCCACGTGGTGCCAGCCGCGTCCTCCCCCGCGCTCCTGCAACCTCCACCGCCGCGACCCACCTGGCCCACGGCGGGCCCGCGACCGGGCCGATCCGGGCTCCGCTCTAGCCCACGCCTCCCGCGCCCCTGTGACGCCCGGATCATCACGCTACAGTAATTCCCTCCTAAGGATGCCATGTCACCACGGTTACTGTTGATAAACTCGTGTTGATTCAAACCGGTTCAAATTCCAAATTCATATTAAAGTCCAAAAATTCAAATTTCTCAAACATGCAAAGTAAAATGTTCAAAGTGTGGAAAATATTCTATAGCCAATTATGGTGGTGACCCAACATTTTGTAAAGTGTTTAAGTGCCCTAAACTAATCAAAGTAGGGTCCAAAACAATAATTTAAATGCCATTTAATTTATAAAAGTCACAAACTATTTTACTTAAGTGCCAGACTTTAGTGTCAGAGGGTTATTTTGCCACTCTATTTGAGGAGCCACTTTTATATTTTACTTAAGCTAATCTTTGCTAGGTAAAGTAAAATAACATAAGTTTTATAAGGAAAAACCTAAAGAAATAAAAAAGGGGGGAAAGAGACACGGCCCCTGCATCTGGGCCTTATTCCCCGAGCCGACCCAGCGACCCAGCTCCCCCTCCTGCGTCGTCTCCACTGTGCGGGCGACCGAGCACCCGTGTCCGTGGTCGCCGCCCGACCGGCTTGCCGCTCCCGCACCGCGGCAGTGCCTAGATAAGGACGAGCCCCCTTGGCATCGTCAGCCCTCCCTTCCTACCCACGATATTTTTCTCCCTCCCCTCCCTCCTTACCCCATCTGGCCCGAGAGCTCGCCCGAGAGCTCGTCGCCGTCCTTCATCGATCCCGCGTCCTCCATCATCGCCTTACCTCGCCGAGTCGTCGTGAGGCTCCTCCTTCGTCCACTCCCTCAACTGCATCCAACCGTTCAAGCCGGGAGCCACCGAGTCGAGCACGATGGCCTCTTCTTCCCCTACGGCCACTTCGACTCCGGCGATGGTTCCGGCGACAGCAAGCCTCCCCCGAGCCGCCTCTTGCACACCTACAGGCTCCCGGTGAGCCCCGCATCCCCTTCCCCCTTCTCCTCTACTCCCCTTGTTGTAGCCGCCATGGACAACCGTCGCCCGTGCACGCGCCCCCATCGCGCCCACGCGACGCCCTGCTGCGGTCACCGTCCCACGCGCACCCGGTGGCCGTGCTCACCGCGTGCGTGGACCTCGCCACCCACCGCGCTCTAGGCCTAGGTCAGGCCGCCGCCAGCTACACTGCGGCCTCGCGCCCGACGCGTCGCCCCTGCAACAAACCCCCGCTGCCGCCTCCTCCCTCCCTTTGCGTCGCCCTCAGCGCCGGTGCCCCGCCACCCTGTCCGTCGCCCCGCCTTGACCTCCCCGCGCCGCTACCAGCTCCGGCCGCCCCCACCGACGCGCGCCGCCCACGGCGCCGGGGTGCCACCGCCCCCGCACACTCGCCGTCGCCGGCCCGTCGCTGGACAGCAGGCCGCGCCCCGCCGCTGGCCAGCAGGCTGCGCACCGCCATCCGCGCCCCGGCGCCGGTCCGCCGTGGCCTCGCCGCCGCCGGGCATAGCCCCGGTCGGCCGGCCTCGGCCTCCCCCTCCCGCGTGCGATGGGCGCTTGGGTGCGCCCCGCCCCAGCGCCCGATAGCCCACGCCCGTTAAGGCCTTTGGGCCTATGGCAAATGGGGCCCAGCCCCTTTAAAAAAAGGTTTAAAAAAAGTTTTTTAAGAAAAAATAAAAAAATAAAAAGTTAATTAATTAACTAATTATTAACTTAATTAATCCTGATAATTAAATCCTAATTAATTATGTTTAGTTAAACTAATTACACATTAGTCTAATTAAACCTGGTTAATTAAATTAGTCAAAGTTGACTGTTGACCCCGCTGACATCACCCTGACATCATGCTGATGTCACTAGATACTATTCTGGATAAAGTTAGACTTAATTAATTAAAGAAATTCAGAAAATCTTTTAAACTTTAGAAAATCATATAAAATAATTTGTAACGCGTATGAAAAAGTTTTATATATGAAAATCGCTCAGAACGACGAGACGAATCCGAATACGTTGTCCGTTCGTCCGCCACACATCTCTATCTTAGTGAACCTGCAACTTTCCCCCTCCGTTTCATCTGCCTGAAAACACTAAACACCGGGGATACTTTCCCGAGTGATATCCCCCTTCGCCGGTACCGTGTACCACCGCGTTAGAGCACCCTAGCACTGCGTGCTGACTAGTCGTGCTTCTCTGTTGCTACTGTTTGCTTTATATTTATTGTTTCTTCCCCCTCTTCTCTCCGGTAGACCCCGAGACCGATGATGCCCCGGTGATCGACTACGGTGTTGACGACCCCTCCTTCTTGCCAGAGCAACCAGGCAAGCCAACCCCCTTTGATCATTCCGATATTGCCCATTCTCTTCTCTCTTATGCTTGCATTAGAACTGCTACTGCTTTTTGTATGATCCTATTCTGATGCATAGCCTGTTGTTGATACTGCTTTCATACCTTACATGTTTATACTAAACTGCTTAGTATAGGCTTGTTAGAGACCCACAAGTGACCCCCTACCTTGTCCCGACTGCCCCGCTAGATTATCAGAAGACCCGATCAACGGGATCGAAGACCAGGACCCGGCACCACACATCACTTTCCCCTTAGTTGCTCGACACTACTGGGTGAGACCTCATCAGCACTGTTGATGTTAACCTTGTAGGTTAGTTCATCGGTTATGGTCATCGAGGGTGATTCCTCTTTCTCCACTCCCGATAACGACACTATCATGCAACTCCTCAAGAGTGGACCTCGAGGGTGACTCCTCTTTCGTTCACCTTGACGATAAGCATCAGGTGGAATTCCATCGAGGGTGATTTCCTCAGGTTTTCCTTTGGTGTCAGACACATAGTTACTATGGTTACTATGACTTTACACTGAACCTTGATACTAAAGACGGGTCGACCCAGAGGGGTACCCGCGCGAGCTTAATTGCAAGTGATGTGTAGTCGGGTCGACCTGGAAGGTGCCCGTGAGATAATACGGGGCATGGCCGGGCACTCACCCTTTCAGCAAGTTCTCAAGACGGGGAGATGGGGTCACATTATCGCGAGTCTCTACTCGTTACCGCGCGTTCCCAAGACATTATACGGTTTGGATATTTGTTCCAAGGGGCCTCTGGCCTGATAGCGCTAACCATCACGTGGGCATAGTATGGGCATTCGGCGTCGTATGCATCAGCAGAAGCTTAACTGATGTCATTGCGACTGAGCGGCGCGTGCCGGGTTGGACTGGTTAGGCTCCTACCTTTTTAAAGGTGGTTGCTAGGTCTGCTCACCGGCCGCCCTCGCAACGTGCAGGAGTTCCCGGGGCGATTGGCCCATGACCCCTGGGGGCATAGGGTTTAGTCCGGCGTGCATGACCTCTCTATTAAGCCTAGGTCGGGTTGCGACGTATTGTTTGGCCGAGGGCGGGCATGACCTGATGGTGTGTCCGGCTGGAGTTAGGCAAGCGTGTTGGGTAAGTTGGTGCACCCCTGCAGGGAAGAAAACATCTATCGATAGCTTGTCCTACGGTAACTTACACTTGGAGTTGTATCCCGATCGCTACAACTAGAACTAGATGCTGAGGCATTGTTTGAATATGTTACTTCGGGAGTCGAGAAAGGATCCCGGAGCGTTGGAACAACAACATAAATATGACTTATGTTACACTACTCTACTTTCCCCCTCTTGCTGCAAGACGGTGGTTCCCAGTAGATGCTAGTCTTCGATAGGGCTAGTTTCTCCCTCTCTTATTCTGGCATTCTGCAGCTTAGTCCACAGATACTACCCTTTTCATTGATACCGATGCATATTTAGTGTAGATCCTTGCTTGCGAGTACTTTGGATGAGTACTCACGGTTGCTTTGCTCCCCCCTTTTCCCCCTTCTTTCTTCTTGCTGGTTGATGCAACCAGATGGTGGAGTCCAGGAGCCAGATGCCACACTTGACGACTGCTACTACCCCGATAGAGCCTACTACTACGTGGAGACAGCTGATGACCAGGAGTAGTTAGGAGGTCCCAGGCAGGAGGCCTTGCCTTTTCGATCGTGTTGTTTTGTTCTAGCCTTCTTAAGGCAAACTTGTTTAACTTATGTCTGTACTCAGATATTGTTGCTTCCGCTGACTCTCGTGTTTTCGAGCTTATGTATTCGAGCCCTCGAGGCCCCTGGCTTGTAATATAAAGCTTGTATTATTTTATTTGTGTCTACAGTTGTGTTGTGATATCTTCCAGTGAGTCCCTGATCTTGGTCGTACACATTTGCGTGCATGATTAGCGTATGGTCAAATCCGGGGCGTCACAAGTTGGTATCCGAGCCGACTGCCTGTAGGAACCCCCTTTCCAACTCCTTGGTCGAAGTTGAGTCTAGTCTTTGAAAAACCGTTTTACTAACTTGGTTGTGTGGCTTACGGGTCCACGTCACCAATTGGGTGGTATTAGGATCTTTTATTCCTCGTCTATACTCTGGGATTCTGATCTCTCATCTATTCGGGTTAAATGAATTTACTAACTACATTAGGTTCTCGTAACGACTTTCCCCAGAGAGCCCCTTCATTCCAGATGGTTGCTCGCTTCACCATAAAACTTCGAAGATACTCTCCAATCTACTCCCGAGAACTTGTGTTCATTTCTTTTGCAATCCTTATTACCGTTGAATCCTTATGGGTAACTGCGTACCCTCGCCGTTCATACCTTCATCCCTAGTTGTTCTTGTTATTACAAGATACCCAAAAGTATTCTCCGACTTTTGAGAATCCTTTTTCCTACTGCCTTGCAGCTCTTTTCCGCCTGAATACCCCTACAAATAATTTCTCACACTCACTGGGGCTTCGTTCATCCCCAGTTGTTCATGCGTTTCACAAAGGTCTTTGAAACGCTATTCAATCTTCCAAAATCCTCGGCAACCTATTGCTCTGGAAAGTTTTACCTGCTTGCATTATGGTTAATTCCATATGTATATCAATATTCGTTAAATCCTTTGTGATTGACTTTTTGATCTTATTGATTCAATAGGTTGCAAATACTCGCAATCATCAGCCAAACTAGAATCCGTTCTTCCTACTCAGACGTCATTCCGAATATGAGCTGGTTCTCGACCAATCAAATTGTCGTCAATTGTACCCCTAAGTCATTTCAACTTACCCATTCTTAATCAGAGCGGTTTCTTCTGATCGCTTGATTTGGAAATCATAAATCATTTGCATTTGAGATTTGAATTAGTAAGTTGTTTCTATTAACTGATATCCCTGCATTCTTCTTCTTATGGTTGAGTACCGATGCTCACATCAGATCCCTGGTAGACCACCAGATCCTTTGATGGATTATTATCCAACATTGCCCATCATATTTAATCTCATTGTGAGTTCTTCCCGAATACATAACGCCTTGGTAAATTGTATCCTCTCTCTTTAAGTTTGTGGTATATGTTCCTAAGATGCCCCGATGGGTTGAACTTATGCCTTCCTTAATCTATGTGAACCTGGAATTTTTTCCAAGATTCATACTCCCCTGGTAATTCATCAGGCAAGTCTTCGCAATCAAATCATTTTTAATAGAGCAGTGAATGAAAGGTCATACATTGAAGGAGTGGGAGTCAACCTTGAACTTTCTGTCAATGCCCATGGACACGGTGTAGATCTTATCATCAAGTCTTCTCTTAAAATTAATTATCCCTTTGATATAAGTTCATATTATATCTGGGATCTGGCCTTTTGCGATTGTGGTTCCGACCATGCTCTCCTTTAAATACCATTTCCCGGACAAGCTAAACCACTTGTCCTCTGCAGGTCAATGCACATGTCCAACCTCTATTATGATCTACCTTCGAGTATTACCCCGTGGTATCTCGATAATGTCATAGAACCATATTACTTCTTATGAGTTCTTCTTCAAGTATTGCTTCTCACTGATTCCAATTTTCCCCGAGTTCTGAGTTGTTAGACACTCAAGGACACCGGTAAGTGAATCAATTCCGCACTCTGATTCGATAACTCTAAGTAATCTACATTGCTTATGAGTTTATTAATTCTTCAAGTCATATCTAGCCTGATCGGCTATATCATTATCGTGCATCCTTTTAACGGTGCTACCTAGTCTTCTTCTTGGAGCACAATATCGGCAATGAGCTAAGCTTACGCTGATCTTCCTCGGCACATCATTTTGCCTTGAACAACTAGCTTGATTTCAAGCTTGTATTGTACTAGTGGTTTCAATAACCTTTCGCTCCATCATTCATTTGACTTGATGTCATCGCCGATCGATTACATCCTAATGAAATCCCTCGACAAATGTGTCATGATCATCATCAACAATGATTTGCCTTCTTCCAAGTTGTGAATCGAAGTCATGATGAGAAATACCATCCTTTCCCCTCGATGAATTGTTGCTCAGCCCGTCGGCCACATCCTCATCTTTTCCTTGCTGAAAATATAAGACTTATTCTATAAGTTGTTCCTTATGGATCCTTTATGTTTTCAAAATCTCAACTTTACCCAATGACCATGTCGGTGCTATCTCGAAGCATGTCTGTGGTACTCCGAAGATCCACAAGAACATTGTAGCGCAATGCTAAATGTTTTTTTAAATACCCAACATCGTTGTGTGGATACATATCATAATTCTTCTTACCCCTTTTATCTATATGGTCATGACTTTAATTTCCTGACACGTATATCGTGCCCAGCTTAATCTTGGGAATGATATACTCCTATTCATTGTGTTTAAACACATTTTCCTTTCCGTTTGTTTGTTTAACCTTTCTTTGATCTTCATATAATCTAAGCAGTAATTATTTTCTGCTTATGTAAACCCCTTGGTGTACAACTCTTTCAGTAAGACCCTGTTACTAATGTTGATAATATTTCGGTAACCACCGATGGATGAGAACTTTGCCGATTGGTCCGCCTCGTTTCAACGAGCAGGAAAATGGTTCTCTCCGTCCCTCGCCTTTGGAACCGATGTTGTTGCCGACATAACTAACATGTTATCCTCTGGCATACCTTGCTTACGTGATTAGGCAAGACGTCACCGTCCTTCCTATTTTCGACCCACATGGTGGGCCCATAACCCACAGTTCCACAGGATCGAAACTTGACTCTCCTGTACAACCTTGATTCTGAAGTGTACTTTACACTTGGCTTCGTATGTTTTACGAGCCACCTTCCCTCACTTATTTTATTCCGGTGTCAGATGCGATATTTATCTCGTTGCTCTAGACCCCTTTTCACACCTTGTTTTAGGCAGCGACGATTGTCTATCCACTTGAAACCTCTTATGATATCTTCTTGTTTTGCTCTCGATGGGCTTCATTTCTTCAGCTCGAGAGATACTCATGTGTTCATTCTTGGGATACCCCCAGATGAATTTCCCTTGTAACATTCTATCGTTGTCAAGCTGCCCCTTTCCTATTCGTGTGTACGATGGAGACCCCGATGAAAGGATGACGACATCATCATGATGACCTGAGGCAGAGGACCGAAGACATCAACGTAATGGATTGACCTCTTCGAGAAGAGCAACCAAGACCGAGAAGATTCGTTAGATTTTTGTAACCACGTCCTTCCCCTTACTCCACCTCCTAAATCTCGGGACGAGATTTCTTGTAGTGGAGGAGAATTGTGACGCCCGGATCATCACGCTACAGTAATTCCCTCCTAAGGATGCCACGTCACCACGGTTACTGTTGATAAACTCGTGTTGATTCAAACCGGTTCAAATTTCAAATTCATATTAAAGTCCAAAAATTCAAATTTCTCAAACATGCAAAGTAAAATGTTCAAAGTGTGGAAAATATTCTATAGCCAATTATGGTGGTGACCCAACATTTTGTAAAGTGTTTAAGTGCCCTAAACTAATCAAAGCAGGGTCCAAAACAATATTTTAAATGCCATTTAATTTATAAAAGTCACAAACTATTTTACTTAAGTGCCAGACTTTAGTGTCAGAGGGTTATTTTGCAACTCTATTTGAGTTGCCACTTTTATATTTTACTTAAGCTAATCTTTGCTAGGTAAAGTAAAATAACATAAGTTTTATAAGGAAAAACCTAAAGAAATAAAAAAGGGGGGAAAGAGACACGGCCCCTGCCTCTGGGCCTTATTCCCCGAGCCGACCCAGCGACCCAGCTCCCCCTCCCGCGTCGTCTCCACTGTGCGGGCGACCGAGCACCCGTGCTCGTGGTCGCCGCCCGACCGGCTTGCCGCTCCCGCACTGCGGCAGTGCCTAGATAAGGACGAGCCCCCTTGGCATCGTCAGCCCTCCCTTCCTACCCACGATATTTTTCTCCCTCCCCTCTATCCTTACCCCATCTGGCCCGAGAGCTCGCCCGAGAGCTCGTCGCCGTCCTTCATCGATCCCACGTCCTCCGTCATCGCCTTACCTCGCCGAGTCGTCGTGAGGCTCCTCCTTCGTCCACTCCCTCGACTACATCCAACCGTTCAAGCTGGGAACCACCGAGTCGAGCACGGTGGCCTCTTCTTCCCCTACGGCCACTTCGACTCCGGTGATGGTTCCGGCGACAGCAAGCCTCCCCCGAGCCGCCTCTTGCACACCTACTGGCTCTCGGTGAGCCCCGCATCCCCTTCCCCCTTCTCCTCAACTCCCCTTGTTGTAGCCGCCGTGTACAGCCATCGCCCGTGCACGCGCCCCCGTCGCGCCCACGCGACGCCCTGCTGCGGTCACCGTCCCACGCGCACCCGATGGACGTGCTCACCGCGTGCGTGGACCCCGCCACCCGCCGCGCTCCAGGCCCAGGTCAGGCCGCCGCCAGTTACACTGCGGCCTCGCGCCCGACGCGCCGCCCCTGCCACAAGCCCCCGCTGCCTCCTCCTCCCTCCCTCTGCGTTGCCCTCAGCGCCGGTGCCCCGCCCCCCTTTCCGTCGCCCCGCCTTGACCTCCCCGCGCCGCTACCAGCTCCGGCCGCCCCCACCGACGCGTGCCTCGCCGGCACGCCCTCTGGCCGCGCCGCCCACAGCACCGGGGTGCCGCTGCCCCCGCACACTCGCCGTCGCCGGCCCGTCGCTGGACAGCAGGCCACGCCCCGCCGCTGGCTAACAGGCCGCGCACCGCCATCCGCGCCCCGGCGCCGGTCCGCCGTGGTCTCGCCGCCGCCGGGCACAGCCCCGGTCGGCCCGCCTCGGCCTCCCCCTCCCGCGTGCGATGGGCGCTTGGGTGCGCCCCGCCCCAGCGCCCGATAGCCCATGCCCGTTAAGGCCTTTGGGCCTATGGCAAATGGGGCCCAGCCCCTTTAAAAAAAGGTTTAAAAAAGTTTTTTTAAGAAAAAATAAAAAGTTAATTAGTTAACTAATAATTAACTTAATTAATCCTGATAATTAAATCCTAATTAATTATGTTTAGTTAAACTAATTACACATTAGTCTAATTAAACCTGGTTAATTAAATTAGTCAAAGTTGACTGTTGACCCCGCTGACATCACCCTGACATCATGCTCACGTCACTAGATACTATTCTGGATAATGTTAGACTTAATTAATTAAATAAATTCAGAAAATCTTTTAAACTTTAGAAAATCATATAAAATAATTTGTAACTCGATGAAAAAGTTTTATATATGAAAATCGCTCAGAACGACGAGACGAATCCGAATACGTTGTTCGTTCGTCCGCCACACATCTCTATCATAGTGAACCTGCAACCTTCCCCCTCCGTTTCATCTGCCCGAAAACACTAAACATCGGGGATACTTTCCCGAGTGATATACCCCTTCGCCGGTACCGTGTACCACCGCGTTAGAGCACCCTAGCACTGCGTGCTGACTAGTCGTCCTTCTCCGTTCTTACTGTTTGCTTTATATTTATTGTTTCTTCCCCCTCTTCTCTCCGGTAGACCCCGAGACCGATGATGCCCCGGTGATCGACTACGGTGTTGACGACCCCTCCTTCTTGCCAGAGCAACCAGCCAAGCCAACCCCCTTTGATCATTCCGATATTGCCCATTCTCTTCTCTCTTATGCTTGCATTAGAACTGCTACTGCTTTTTGTATGATCCTATTCTGATGCATAGCCTGTTGTTGATACTGCTTTCATACCTTACATGTTTATACTAAACTTCTTAGTATAGGCTGGTTAGAGACCCACCAGTGACCCCCTACCTTGTCCCGACTGCCCCGCTGGATTATCAGAAGACCCGATCAACGGGATCGAAGACGAGGACCCGGCACCGCACATCACTTTCGCCTTAGTTGCTCGACACTACTGGGTTACTATCGTGTGCCGAGGGTGAGACCTCATCAGCACTGCTGATGTTAACCTTGTAGGTTAGTTCATCGGTTATGGTCATCGAGGGTGATTCCTCTTTCTCCACTCCCGATAACGACACTGTCATGCAACTCCTCAAGAGTGGACCTCGAGGGTGACTCCTCTTTCGTTCACCTTGACGATAAGCATCAGGTGGAATTCCATCGAGGGTGATTTCCTCAGGTTTCCTTTGGTGTCAGACACACAGTTACTATGGTTACTATGACTTTACACTGAACCTGGATACTAAAGACGGGTCGACCCAGAGGGGTACCCGCGCGAGCTTAATTGCGAGTGATGTGTAGTCGGGTCGACCTGGAAGGTGCCCGTGAGATAATACGAGGCGTGGCCGGGCACTCGTCCTTGCCGCAAGTTCTCGAGACGGGGCGATGGGGTCACATTATCGTGAGTCTCTACTCGTTACCGCGCGTTCCCAAGACACTATACGGTTTGGATATTTGATCCAAGGGGCCTCTGGCCTGATAGCGCTAACCATCACGTGGGCATAGTATGGGCGTTCTGCGTCGTATGCATCAGCCGAAGCTTAACTGACGTCATTGCGACTGAGCGGCGCGCGCCGGGTTGGACTGGTTAGGCTCCTACCTTTTTAAAGGTGGTTGCTAGGTCTGCTCACCGGCCGCCCTCGCAACGTGCAGGAGTTCCCGGGGTGATTGGCCCATGACCCCTGGGGGCATAGGGTTTAGTCCGGCGTGCATGACCTCTCTATTAAGCCTAGGTCGGGTTGCGGCGTATTGTTTGGCCGAGGGCGGGCATGACCTGATGGTGTGTCCGGCCGGAGTTAAGCAAGCGTGTTGGGTAAGTTGGTGCACCCCTGCAGGGAAGAAAACATCTATCGATAGCCTGTCCTACGGTAACGGACACTTGGAGTTGTATCCGATCGCTACAACTAGAACTGGATGCTGAGGCATTGTTTGAATATGTTGCTTCGGGAGTTGAGAAAGGATCCCGGAGCATTGGAACAACAACATAAATATGACTTATGTTACACTACTCTACTTTTCCCCTCTTGCTGCAAGACGGTGGTTCCCAGTAGATGCTAGTCTTCGATAGGGCTAGCTTCTCCCCCTCTTATTCTGGCATTCTGCAGCTTAGTCCACAGATACTACCCTTTTCATTGATACCGATGCATATGTAGTGTAGATCCTTGCTTGCGAGTACTTTGGATGAGTACTCACGGTTGCTTTGCTCCCCCTTTTCCCCCTTCTTTCTTCTTGCTGGTTAATGCAACCAGATGGTGGAGTCCAGGAGCCAGATGCCACACTTGATGACTCCTACTACCCCGACAAAGCCTACTACTACGTGGAGACAGCTGATGACCATGAGTAGTTAGGAGGTCCTAGGCACGAAGCCTTGCCTTTTCTATCGTGTTGTTTTGTGCTAGCCTTCTTAAGGCAAACTTGTTTAACTTATGTCTGTACTCAGATATTGTTGCTTCCGCTGACTCTCGTGTTTTCGAGCTTATGTATTCGAGCCCTCGAGGCCCCTGGCTTGTAATATAAAGCTTGTATTATTTTATTTGTGTCTAGAGTTGTGTTGTGATATCTTCCAGTGAGTCACTGATCTTGGTCGTACACATTTGCGTGCATGATTAGTGTATGGTCAAATCCGGGGCGTCACAGCCCCGCCGCCGTGTGCTCGCGCAGCGTCGCCTCCCGGCTCCCGCCTCGCCCCGCCTCCGCGCATCCAACGCTCGCCGCTGCTCCGCCGCCGGTGCGCGGCCGTTGCCCGTCTCCATCGTGTGCACCACCACCACCGTAGTGGCCCGCCATCGCCGCCTCGCAGGCCACCGCCTCCTAGCCACGACCGACCTCACCGACCCCGCCACACGTCCGCTTCGGGCCGGATCTAGCGAGATCCGGCCGAAGGGCACTCCGCCGCCCAGTTCCGGCCTCCTCCTCCCGTCCCGCCATTCGCCTTCATCGGAGCCGCCGCGGGCGTCTTCAACCTTTGGCCGGGACGGTCCCGTCCAACCTCAGCCTGGACGACATCGTCCACCGAACCAAACCTTGTGCCATATCCCGCCCCGTCTCGTTTCCCGTACTGCGAGATCCACTTTTCCCGAGGTTGTTTTTCTGCTAAGTCCTTAAGTTTTCAAACATTATGTGTGCATGTTCGTGTGGCTGTAACTTTGTGCATGAATATTCGATTTGAGCATATGATATGTCCAAATGTTTGTCTCTTGATGCTCTACATGGTAGTTGCATTAGCATGCATGTTACTGTCCATCTTGTTGCCTTAATCTCTGTTGCAAACTGCTAAGTGTTGTTAACTGCTGAAACTTGATATAACTTGCTGATTTGTCTTTTTCATATCTTTTCGTATGATTTTTATTTGAGCATCATGTCAACATGTTTTAGGATCTATATGATGTCATCTTTGTTGTGGTGCAATCCACTTTTCATGATATGCCTTGTGGTGAGTGAAACAAGCTTGTTAAGTGACCTACTTGCTATTGTTGTTTCCTGAGACTTGTTAAAAACTGCTAAGTCTTAAACTGTTATATTGTAATGCCATGTTTGCTCAATGCTACATTCATATCCATGCATGTTTTGGTATGTCCAGTGACCATGACTTGAATTCCATGGTATGATCTATCCATCCATGCCCTTGTTTGCAATTATAGGTTGCTATGGCTTGTCTCTTTCTTGCTCTCAAATTGCTATATAATGTTTCTGTCAGCCTGTTATCAGTAAGTTCAATTTTGCCATGTGAATACCTAGTGTTCTATGCATCGTATGACCATGTTCTTGCCATGAATAGCTGCATAAACATGTCTTCTTGTTGTTGGTTATATTCACCTGCCATGATATGCTTTGAGATGAGTTGCACAAGCTTGCAAACATGCCTACTTGTCGTTATTGCTACCATGTTTAGTTTATTTCACTAAGTCTGTGAAACTGTTATCATTTGCAATCTTTCCATTATGTTTTGAGCATGTTCTAGTGGTATTTGGAAGTAGCTCAGTGATCACCTTTGTAGTGCTTGACATGTACATGCTTGCCATGCCCTTTGGTGTCATGAAATGTTCCTGTAGCATGTTGTTTTGATGATTTTAAAGTGCCTAGTTGCTGTTTTGGGACAGATATCTTATTTCATGTATATGTGTTGAACCGTTGCTCTGTTTTGGGGATGCTCTATATGAAACTTGCTTGTTTTTTCATGTAGATGCATCATATCATGTTGTATACATGTTTGGAGTGTGTTTGCTTGATGTTTGAATGCATCTTGCATCTTTGCCATACTTAACTTGTTTTGCTCATATCTTTTAAGTCGTAACTCCGAATTAAATGAACTTTATATGTAACTTGACTAGAATTTCGTGTAGATCATCTTGGTGCATTTAAACTTGCTGTTTAAGAACTTTAAATTATGGTTTGTTCAGATCTGGACCAAATTTCGAAATTTGCATATGAGGACTTACCAGAATTGTTAATGTTGTTTCCGGCCTCATTTAAACTTGTTTGTTGTGATGTTCTTGTATGTATCATATCTTGCCATGATTTGCATCATATAGCCTTGTCATGCATCATACTTGGTTAAGCATCTTGTCTTGTTTATGTGTTGTGTGTTTACCATGTTGTTTGCTTCTTTTCGTTAGTTCCTGTTTCATTGCGATCGTGAGGATTCGTTCGGCTATGCTTGGTTCGTCTTCGTGGCTTCGTCTTCTTCATGGACTCGTTCTTCTTCCTTGTGGGATCTCAGGCAAGATGACCGTCACCTTGGATCTCATTACTATCATTGTTATGCTAGTTGTCTCGATGCTATCGCTATATGTCGTGTTGCCTATCTATTTGTTGTCAGCCTCTTTTGTTGCCATGATAACTCTAACCTTTGACACCATCCCAACAAACCGTTGTATGGCTATGTTACCGCTCGCTCAGCCCCTCTTATAGTGTTGTTAGTTGCAGGTGAAGATGAAGATTGCTACATGTTGGAACTTGGTTGTTGTAATATCACAACATCTATTATTATAATTAATGCACCTATATACTTGGCAATGGGTGGAAGGCTTGGCCTTTTGCTTGGTGTTTTGTTCCACTCATGCCACCTTAAAAACAAATAAACCGGTGTTATGTTCCTTGAGTTTGCGTTCCTAACACGGTTGGGGGTTATGGGACCCCCTCGACAGTTCGCTTTGAATAAAACTCCCCTATCAAGGCCCAACTTTGGTTTTACCATTTGCATAATAACTAAAACTTGCATAGAGACTTTACAGACAGCGAGGACTTAATTTACAACTCAGGCCAGTGCTCCTTTTGAGTGTTGGTCCAAACTAGAGCCCCTTGCAGCGCCACCACGGGGAAACTCGAGGATTAGTTTTAGTTGTACAGAGTGTTCATCCGGTCATGGCCTGAGACGAGATACGCGCGGCTACTATCAGGGTGTCGGCATGCCGGGAGGTCTTGCTGGACTTGTTTTACCATTGTTGAAATGTCTTGTGCATCGGGATTCCGAGTCTGATCGGGTTGTCCCTAAGATAAGATGTTTTACCTCTGCTGATCGTGAGAGCTTGTGATGGGCTAAGTTGGGACACCCCAGCAGGGTTATGATCTTTCGAAAGCCATGCCCGAGGTTATGTGGCAGATTGACATTTGTTAATATACAGTTGTAGCTAACTTGACAGAGGATCCGAAATAAAATAAACCAACCACGTGAGTAACCGTGACCGTCTCTTTTCACTTTGAGAAGAGAACACGGTGGGGTTATGTTTGACTCGTAGGTAGTTCATGATCATTTAGTGATCATTACTAGTTGCGACCATTGGCGTAGATGCTCATATTATTCTTGTACTCGTAAGTTAGCCACCATACATATGCTTAGCCGCTGATGCAACCTCACCACTTACCCTCTCCATACCCATTAAGCTTTGCTAGTCTTGATACCCATGGTTATGGGATTGCTGAGTCCTTGTGGCTCAAATATTCTACAACAACAGTTCCAGGTGCAGGTTTCCGATGACTTGACGTGAGAGCGATGTTTATTTGTGTTGGAGTTCTTTCTTCTTCTTCTTCATCATTCTTGGGATAGGTTCCTGGTCGGCAGCCTGGGATAGCAGGATGGATGTCGTTGTTCTTTTCATGTTTTTCATCCGCAGTCGGATGTCTTGTGTATGATGTATTGTATTCATGTGACTTGTATGTATCCCCCATGTATGTATGTAATGGTACGATGTAATGATATCCATCTTGCTAAGCGCCTGAAATGCGGTTGTGCCTCAGTCACGAAGTCATCACGTGATCGGGATATAATCGCATCTTGGGTGTGACACAACTATTCTTCAGTCTTCACGTGGTAAATGGAGATGTCGCCCTTGAATACAAGATCACGAAGAAAATGATGACAGATCTGGATATGCTTTGTCTTCGAGTGCTGAACAGGGTTGTGAGCAATCTTGATGGCACTCTCATTGTCACAGTAGAGTGGCACATTCTTCATGTTGACGCCATACTCCTTGAGGTTTTGCTTCACCCACATCAATTAAGCACATCATGAACCAGCAGCAATGTACTCAGCTTCAGCAGTGCAGAGCGATACACAGTTCTGCTTCTTCGAGGACCAACATACTAAGGATCGTCCGATGAAATGGCATGTGCCGGATGTAGACTTGCGATACACTTGATCAACAGCATAGTCAGAGTTGGAATATCCGATGAGATCAAAATCAAATCCCTTGGGATACCATATTCCAAACGTTGGTGTGTTAGCTAGATATTGAAGAATATGCTTCATAGCCTTATGGTGCAATTCCTTCAGTGTAGCTTGAAATCGGGCACACATGCAAAAACTAAGCATAATATCTGGCCTAGATGCAGATACGTACAACAAAGATCCAATCATGGAACTATATACCTTTTGATCGAAGTATTCACCAGAAGATGCTAGTTTTCCATTGGACTAGCTTCTCCTCCTCCTATTCTGGCATTCTGCAGTTTAGTCCACAGATACTACCCCTTTTCATTGATACGATGCATATGTAGTGTACATCCTTTCTTGCGAGTACTTTGGATGAGTACTCACGGTTGCTTTGCTACCCCTTTTCCCCCTTCTTTCTTCTTTCTGGTTGTTGCAACTAGATGTTGGAGTCCAGGAGCCAGATGCCACCTTGGACGACTGCTACTACCCCGATGATGCCTACTACTACGTGACGGCCGACGACGACCAGGAGTAGTTAGGAGGATCCCAGGCAGGATGCCTTGCCTTTTTTATCGTTGTTACTTTTGTGCTAGCCTTCTGAAGGCATACTTGTTTAACTTATGTTTGTACTCAGATATTGTTGCTTCCGCTGACTCCTGTATATTCGAGCTTATGTATTCGAGCCCTCGAGGCCCCCGGATTGTAATATAAATCTTGTATTCCTTTATTTTGTGTCTTGAGCTGTGTTGTGATATATTCTCGTGAGTCCCTGATCTTGGTCATACACATTTGCGTGCATGATTAGTGTAAAGTGTATCCGACCGGAGTCAAGCGAGCGTGGTGGGTAACTTGGTGCACCCCTGCAGGGAAGAAAACATCTATCAATAGCCCATCCTATGGTAACAGACACTTGGAGTTGTTTCCCTATCGATACAACTAGAACTGGATGTTGAGGCATGTAACGGACATGTGGCTCCGGGAGTCGAGAGAGGATCCCGGAGCATTGATACAACAACAAAAATATGACTTATGTTATACTAATCTACTCCCTCCTCTTGCTGCAAGATGGTGGTTTCCAAAAGATGCTAGTCTTCGATAGGATAGCTTCCCCCCCTCTTATTCTGGCATTCTGCAGTTTAGTCCACAGATACCACCCCTTTTCATTGATACCGATGCATATGTAGTGTAGGTCCTTGCTTGTGAGTACTTTGGATGAGTAGTCACGGTTGCTTTGCTACCCCTTTCACCCTTCTTTCTTCTTTTTAGTTGTTGCAACCAGATAGTGGAGTCTAGGAGCCAGATGCCACCTTTGACGACTGCTACTACCCCGATGATGCCTACTACTACGTGACAGCCGCCGACGACCAGGAGTAGTTAGGAGGATCCCAGGCAGGAGGTGTTGCCTTTTTTATCATTGTTACTTTTGTGCTAGCCTTCTTAAGGCATACTTTTTTAACTTATGTGTGTACTCAAATATTGTTGTTTCCGCTGACTCTTGTGTATTTGAGCTTATGTATTTGAGCCCGCGAGGCCCCTGGCTTGTAATATAAAGCTTGCATTTTTTATTTGTGTCTAGAGTTGTGTTGTGATATCTTCCTGCGAGTCCCTGATATTGGTCGTACACATTTGCGTGCACGATTAGTGTACGGTCAAATCGGGGGCGTCATAGTGGCTATGGCCGCGGTGGAGCAAGACGTGGTGGGCGGCGGGCCGACGTGCCGGGGAATGGTTGGGCGGCGGCGTGGCGGGATATGGTTGGGCGGCAGCGGGAGAAGGGAGCAGATTATGGGTGGTGGGAGGTGGATCGAGAGGAAGGTGGGGTGGGTCGTGGGGAATGGGGCTAGGAGTTTTCTTTCCTTGTTAAACTTTGTTTTTGTGGGGCGCTGCATGCTCGGTTCGATGCGCGGGGCTGTGTGCTTTTGTTAGCAGAATAAGGTTTTGAGGTGTAGAATAAAACTCTTAAGGGTGTTATCATAATGGACCCACCTTATATATATATATATATATATATATATATATATATATATATATATATATATATATATATATATATATTAGCACTATTCTGATCCTGGGATCAAAATAGTTATTCTGACCAGGCTCAGCCCTATAAGGGCCCGATGGGAGGTTACTGAGATCGACGTAGTGAAAGTAAAAAGTCCCAAAGTGACCCCTTATCCCCGTCGCCCACCTTCCCCCGTGACCTCCCGCCGCCGCCCCCTTCTCTAGCGCGCCTGCCGGCCCCGCCACCTTCCTTGCGCGCCGCGGCCTCGCCTCCATCCGGGCGCGCCGCCGGCCCCCCTCCTCCTGGCCCTACCGCCTGACACGAGGCCGCCGCCCCCACCTCCTCCTGGCGCACTGCTGTACCCGGGTCCCGCCACCGCCGGCACCCACTCCGCCGCCTAGCACCTTCCTGTCGCCTGCTAGACTCCCCCAGCGCGCCTTCCAACGCCGAGGCACCACAACGCATAGCTTCTGTAGCCCCCGACTTGCCTCTGCACGTTGCGGCGACCTGGCTCTTGCTGCATCCATCTTTTTTGTAGAAAAGGAGGATGACCCCCGGCCTCTGCATCTGGGCGATGCATATGGCCACTTTATTAATTATTCTCACAAGACCTTACAAAGTAATACAACAGTAAGACTAAAGCCGCCGTCTAAGCACCTCTATCCAGCTGATGAAGGGGCGCAGATAGCCTGGGCCTAATACCAAACAGACATCGCAACCAAACCTAACATCTAAGACCTGAGATCCCATCCAGGACGCCTGCGAGGCATGGGTCTCACCGGTCCGGTGTGCACTCAGATGCCGCCGCCAACTGCCACCGCTCCATCTTCAGAACTGTACTGATGCATCAACCTTGCTCGGTCTAGCTATCGTCTATGCCACCACAGCGCCAACCATCACCTCCTCCCTGCGCGCAAACAGCTGAGCACGTCGCGGTCGCCACTGATACACCTCAGCGCCATGCTGCCAGGTATCACCAGTTGACACAGCTTGAAGTCCTTGGAAGATCTGTCGTGCGTAGCACCTGCCGACCAGGCATGACAAAGCGTAGCACCTGTCGGTCAAGCATGACTTGACATCACCACCGAAGCTCCGTGCAAGACGAAGCCGCTCCACCTCCTGCCTCTGACATCCAGCGCTGCTCTGTAAACGATGCTCCCAAGAGAGAAACTACACCGAAGTGCCGTCATCGTCCAATCTGGAACACCAGATCCTAGGGTTTCCCCCGGAGCAGCACGAGTGGGTCGACAGTAGTTACACGACGATGCCTCCATCAAGGTAACGGCGAGAACGCCGCCATCGCCTGCCGTCGGCTCGGTTTTCACTGGCAACCATGTCTCCCCTACTCGCAGCCGAGATCCGATCACCAAGCCTCTGGCCGGCCATCTCGGGAAGAAAATTACCACCACGTCCACCAGCGTCACCACGCCGGGCACGCGTCGCCGCCGGCACCCCCATGGTTCCTAGAGGCGGACAACCCCCGACGATTCCCATGCCTTGCCAGCCGCCATGGCCCAGACCCAGGCACCACCAGATCCAGATCGGATCGGAGTCAAGGGCCCCAAGCCGCAACCGCCGCGGAGGCAGCACCCCTGGATGGTGCCTAGCTCTCCAGCCCGCCGCCAAGTCATCGCCGGAGCTCCGCCGCGCCACGCCGCCAAGTAATTGCCGGGATAACTCATGACGCCGCCAGAGAAGCCGCAGCTGCTACTAGAGGGGCCTCAAGCCGCAGCTGCACCGCTGCCAGGCAGGGGCGCCGCCACCCAGCACGCCCTCCGCCGTGCCGCTGGGCCCCGCCCATCTCAGAGCCGTCTCACGCCGCGCCGTCCCGCGCCGGACGCCAACCGCGAGGAGAGGGGCAAGATCCCCGCCGCCACCAACGCCGGCTGGTCTTTGCCCGGCGGCGCAGTGCGGTGGCGGCGGGGGGAGAGATCGACGGGGGAAGACGAGGGGCGGCGTGCTAGGGTTTCCCCCGAGGACGCTCGCGGGCATCCAGCTGTGTCCGTCTCGCGATATAAGTTCAAACTATGCATGCGTCCCCGTCCTTCTCCGGTCATCGAAATCCCCCTGCTGCCGACCATCTTCTGCACAGCGATCCATCCAGCACCGCTCTGTTGCCGCACTGCCGACAAGTAACGTCGGACGACCGCACGCGCTCCTCTTAAACTGACGCACGAGTTCACTTCTCTCTGCTTGCACCGCCCCGGCTCCCAGCAGGTCCCTGGTTCCGTCCGCCACCTACAAAGATCACCGAACATGACCTTCCCGCAAGCTAGTGCTCCTACCTTCTTGCGGATCATGCACCAGAACAAATGCGTGTACACGGGGCATATCCATGCGGCTGTTGTGCATTACTAATCGGGTACTTGCCCAATGTGAAGGAGTTCTCTGTCGACTTGCAGGTTCAGTGATGGGCAGGTTCAACGGATGGGCAAATTAGAAACAAATCTTCTTTGTTCTCTCCACAGGCGACCTTCCCTGGCTCCTCTCTTCGAACTTCTGCCGAGTCTCTCCTGCAGCTGCGCATGGCGCTCGGCGGCTTCCCTGGCGCCTGTCCAAACAATCTACTTTTTGTGGCTCTCCCGAAGTAAGGCTATGGCACCCAACGGCTAGCTCTGCTTAGTGAGTTTTTTCTTCGAACTTTCTGTCAATTTGGGCATATAGAGAAGAAGGCAAAAGGCAGAAGAAGAAGAAAATGGTCAAAAGGGACAAGGCCACCTCGTGTGGATAAGAAGTGTGTGGTGTATGAGGGTAAGTACATACAGTATGTTACTACTCCGTGAGTTAAAGAACTTGTGGTTCAAAGAAAAGAGAAGCATTTTATTATCAAGTGGTCACGGATCAGCTCTAAAACTTGCATCTTTCAATTTTTAGTTCATAACAAAAAAAAAGCTAATAGGAGCCTAGTTGAAAAAATAGCAGAAGTTCAATTTATTCATTTTAGGAAAATACATAGAGAAAACTAAAATCCACTTTACTTGTGAACACCTGAAGTTCAAATATTAAATACAAAAGTTCAATCTAAAAAAAAGCAAACATTTTGATGTTAAAAATTGAAAAGCCACTAAACCCCTTAGGGTTCACCCAAAACACGGAGTCATGATTCACTCAGAGATAAAAATGGAAACCAATTTTACCCGTTTCTAAAAGGAACACGGAGTCCAAATTTAAAAGATGGAGCAGTTCCAAATTTATATACCAAGAAGAAAACAAGCCTCACCCAAAGAATGTTAACTCTGACGAATGGATGAGAAAATTTCAAACAAAAATACGTCATAGAAGTTCAACGTGAAAACAACATGAAGTTCAACTACTACATTGAATTAATTTCAGATATATTTTTTGTAAAACTGTCGCGAGTATGAAAAAAATGAGCAACACGGAAAAATTGCGTGTTTACAGCAGCTTGCCATTGGTATATCACTTGCTCAATTCCGATGAGTAGATGGAGAGCTGCGAGAATAAAAGCCCAGGAAAAACATAGTGAAATTCAAGTAGACATGTCGAGAAGTTCACGTTCTTCAAGCGGTGCATTTTCGAATAATCTTTTTTGCGATAAAGGCAGAACGCATTATCTCGCCATTTTCAAAATTAGTTGAAAGAAGCTAGGAATCAGAGAAAACCATCTACATGGAAAAGTTTCGCATTTTCCGTAGCTTTTCAACGGTATATTATTTGCTCGATTCTGATAAAGTTTGTAGAAATTATGGCCAAAAAATGTTTTTAACAATTTTCAAAATTGACTTAAAACCGTAAAGAATTGGGAGAAATAATATATACCAAAAAGTTTTGCATTTCCTCAAACTTTCCAACGCCATATCGTTTGCTGCATTCTGACGTACGGTTAACAAATTAGCTCGAAAATACGAACTCGGTGGGACTTGTACCATTTTCTAAATTACTTTTAAACAATTTAAAATTAGAAAAAACTTTCAACATGAAAAAGTAGCGCATTTTCATAAGCTTTCCAACGCCATATCGTTTGCCTCAATTGGATTAGCCGTTTAGAAATGACATCGAAAATACCAACTTGGTTGTTCAGTTTGCGAAATTTTATGATTTTCCAAATTACACTCTAAGCATAGAGAATTAGAGAAAACTTTCAACATGTGGAAGGAGCGGTTTTGCAGCAGCTTTCCTATGCCATATTATTTGCCTTATTTCGATAAACAGTTTAGAAATGCAATCGAAAATATGATTCATGTTTTTTGTATGAACAAAACACGGTTTTCAAAACTGCTCTTAAACCGCTTACATTTTGCCAAAAATTTAACTTGGGCCATGATACTCATGTCCATAGCTTTCCAACGGTATATCACAAGCCCCATTTGGACAATGTTGGCGGAAGTTCAACCTTTCACCAAGGTAAGTTCAAGTCGAACAACTCGGATAATAAAATTGCAACAGACGCAAGTTGATCATGACCCGAGAGCAAAATCCGCCAACGAGCGAGATTCCTATTTAAAACAGGCATTTAATTAATAATAACCATTTCCAGATTACACTTACATCGCATAGAACACGACTGACCAGAATAATTCATGCGGGGACACATGGTTGCGAAGATAGCCCGAAGGTCGGGTTCCTACAAAGAGAAGTTCAGGCTATGTAACTCATGAAGTTTTGGTTGTGATCAGATTATTATTCTGATCCCGCGATCAGAATAGTGTTTATATATATATATATATATATATATATATATATATATATATATATATATATATAGCAAATGAAGAACTCCAGTGAAAACTTGAAGAAATTGCAAATTTTGAGGAATTCTAGAATTGAACAATTTGCAAAAAAGAAGAAAAACTCAAATTTCAACTTTGGTTGGTGGCGTGACCCACCATATAAGAATGATGATTTCAGACACCGTGTACAATTATCGTAGGGCTCTGAGAAACAATTTCTTCATAAATTTCTTCACACTTAGAGGGTTATTCTTATTTATTGAAGAAAAATGTTACTTCATGTGTTGCACATCTAAGTCATCAATTTTGCATATGTGTTAGGATGTGTGTCCTTTCAAAGAGCATTCGAAGATTCTAAGATATTTAGCTCACACCGCAACTTGAAAAATCTCTTCTCATCCAAGGTCTTAGTGAAGATATTTGCCAGCTGTTTTTCAGTCTTCACGTGGTAGATGGAGATGTCGCCTTTGAACACATGGTCACGAAGAAAATGATGACGAATGTCGATGTGCTTTTCCTTGAGTGCAGAACTGGGTTGTGAGCAATCTTGATGGCACTCTCATTATCACAGTAGAGAGGCACATTCTTCATGTAGATGCCGTAGTCCTTCAGGGTTTGTTTCATCCATAGCAATTCAGCACATCTACACAGCTTCAACAGTAGAGAGTGATACGCTGTTCTGGTTCTTCGAGGACCAACATACTAAGGATTGTCCGAGGAAATAGCATGTGCCTGTTGTAGACTTGCGATCCACTCGATCACCAGCATAGTTAGAGTCAAAATATCCAATGAGATCAAAATCGGAGCCCTTCGGATACCATAATCCAAGCATTGGTGTGTGAGCTAGATATCGAAGAATATGCTTCACAGCCTTATGGTGTGATTCCTTCGGTGTAGCTTGAAATTGGGCACACATGCAAACACTAAGCATAATATCTGGCCTAGATGCACATATGTACAATAAAGAGCCAATCATGGAACGGTATACCTTTTGATCGAAGTCTTCACCATTTTCATCGGTGCATAGATGGCCATTCGTGGGCATAGGGATTTTGACGCCTTTGCCATCTTGCATGTCGAATTTCCTCAGTACATCCTTGAGGTATTTCTCTTGAGATATGAAGATGCCATTGCGTTTTTCACGAATTTGAAGACCTAATAAGAATTTCAATTCTCCCATCATAGAAATATGATATTCTTCACTCATCTTGTAGGCAAATTCGTCACTGTAACGTTTGTCAGTGCATCCAAAGATAATATCATCAACATATATTTGGCACACGAACAATTCATCCTCATATGATTTGGTGAAAAGAGTTGGGTCAAGTGAACCGGGTTTGAAGCCTTTCTTCATGAGGAATTCCTTCAAAGTATCATACCACGCCCGAGGGCCTGCTTGAGGCCATAGAGGGCCTTATTGAGTCTGAAGAATTTGTCAGGATGCTTAGGATCTTCAAAACCTGGGGGTTGCTACTTCTCGAGCTTGCGTTGTATTCCCTCGAAGAGGAAAGGGTGATGCAGCACAGTAGCATAAGTATTTCCCTCAGTTTTTGAGAACCAAGGTATCAATCCAGTAGGAGAGCATGCGCGAGTCGATCGCACCAGCAAAAACAAATAAGAACTTCGCAACCAACACGATAAGGGGTTGTCAATCCCTTTACGGTCACTTACGAAAGTGAGATCAGATACAGATGATAGTTTGATATTTATGGTATTTTTTGACTATAAAAACAGAAAGTAAAAGCGAAAAAGTAAAGTAGATGTAGATTGATATGTTGAGAATAGACCCGGGGGCCATAGTGTTCTCTAGTGGCTTCTCTCATGATAGCGATATTCTACAACGGGTAAACAAATTACTGTCGAGCAATTGATAGAAAAGCGAATAATTATGAGACTATCTAGGCATGATCATTATATATAGGCATCACGTCCGAGACAAGTAGACCGAAACGATTCTGCATCTACTACTATTACTCCACACATCGACCGCTATCCAACATGCATCTAGTGTATTGAGTTCGTAAGAACGGAGTAACGCCTTCAGAAAGATGATATGATGTAGAGGGATAAACTCAAACTTAGTGATATAAACCCCATCTTTTTATCCTCGATGGCAACAATACAATACGTGTCTTGCTGCCCCTACTATCACTTGGAAAGGACACCGCAAGATTGAACCCAAAGCCAAGCAGTTCTCCCATTGCAAGAACTATAGATCTAGTAGGCCAAACCAAACCAATAATTTGAAGAGACTTGCAAGGATATTAAAATGATACATAAAGAGTTCAGAGAAGAACCAAATAATTCTCATAGATAATCTTGATCATAAACCCACAATTCATCGGATCTCGACAAACACACCGCAAAAAGAGATTACATCGAATAGATCTCCTCGAAGACCGAGGAGAACTTTGTATTGAGATCCAAAGAGAGAGAAGAAGCCATCTAGATACTAGCTATGGACCCGAAGGTCTGTGGTAAACTACTCACAACTCATGATGAGGCGATGATGATGATGTAGAAGCACTCCGTGGAAGATCCCCCCCTCCGTCGGAGCTCCGGAACAGGCCCCAAGATGGGATCTCACGGGAACAGAAGGTTACGACGGTGGGACTAGGGTTTTCTCTGTTTTTCTGATGGTTTCGGGGTACGTAGGTATATATAGGAGAAAGGAGGACACCGGGGGCCAAACGTGGGGCCCACGAGGCAGGGGGGCGCACCCTATAGGGGGGGCGCCCCCACCCTCGTGGGCACCACGTATGCCCTACTTTGTGGTTCTCATGTCTCCCGTGCGTGACTTTCTCCAAAAATATCTCTCCCGAAGGTTTCATTCCGTTTGGACTCCATTTGATATCCGTTTTATGTAAAACCCTGAAACAGGCAAAAAACAGCAATCTGGACTGGGCCTTTGGGTTAGTAGGTTAGTCCCAAAAATAATATAAAAGTGTATGACAAAGCCCATTAAACATCCAAAACATCATAAATAATAGCATGGAACAATAAAAAATTATAGATACGTTGGAGACGTATCAAGCATCCCCAAGCTTAATTCCTGCTCATCCTCGAGTAGGTAAATGATAAAAACAGAATTTTTGATGTGGAATGCAAACCAACATAGTTTTTCAATGTAATTCTCTTAATTGTGGCATGAATGTTCAGATCTGAAAGATTGAAGACAAAAGTCTATATTGACATAAGAAATAATAATACTTCAAGCATACTAACAAAGCAATCATGTCTTCTCAAAATACTATGGCTAAAGAAAGTTATCCCTATAAAATCATATAGTCTAGCTATGCTCCCTTTTCATCACACAAGATATTCATATCATGCACAACCCCGATTTCATCCAAGCACTTGTTTTCATACTCTACTGTTTCAAACCTTTCAACTTTCACGCAATACATGAGCTTGAGCCATGGACATAGCACTATGGGTGGAATAGAGAGGAGGTTGTGGAGAAGACAAAAAGGAGAGAGATAGTCTCACATCAACTAGGCGTATCAACGGGCTATGGAGATGCCCATCAATAGATATCAATATGAGTGAGTAGGGACTGCCATGTAACGGATGCACTAAAGCTAAAAATGTATGAAAGCTCAACAAAAGAAACTAGTGGGTGTGCATCCAACTTGCTTGCCCATGAAGACCTAGGGCATTTGAGGAAGCCCATCGTTCGAATATACAAGCCAAGTTCTATAACGAAAACTCCCACTAGTATATGAAAGTGACTAAACATGAGACTCTCTATCGTGAAGAACATGGTGCTACTTTGAAGCACAAGTGTGGAAAAAGATAGTAGCATTGTCCCTTTTTTGGGCCTTTCTTTTCTTTTGTTTGGCCTTTCCCTTTTTTCTTCTTTTTTGGAGGGGCTTTATTGATTTAGCCTTTCCTCACATGGGACAATGCTCTAATAATGATGATCATCACACTTTCATTACAACTCGAAACTAGAACAAAGTATGACTCTATATGAATGCCTCCGGCGGTGTACCGGGATGTGCAATGAATCAAGAGTGACATGTATGAAAAATTATGCATGGTGGCTTTGCCACAAATACGATGTCAATTACATGATCATGCATGGCAATATGAAAATATGAAGCGTGTCATATGAACGGGACGGTGGAAAGTTGCATGGAAATACATCTCGGAATGGCTATGGAAATGCCATGATAGGTAGGTATGGTGGCTGTTTTGAGGAATATATATGGTGGCTGTTTTAAGGAAGGATATATAGTGGGTGTACGGTACCGGCGAAAGTTGCGTGATACAAGAGAGGCTAGCAATGGTGGAAGGGTGAGAGTGTGTATAATCCATGGACTCAACATTAGTCATAAAGAACTCATATACTTATTGCAAAAATCTACGAGTCATCTAAAAAAAGCAATCAACGCATGCTCCTAGGGGGGAGGTTGGTAGGAGTTAACCATCGCGCGCCCCCGACCTCCACAAAAAGGTGGACACTTTACAAATACCTCATGCTCTAACTTCGTCACATAGCGGTTCACCATATGTGCATGCTACGGGAATCACTAACCTTAACACAAGCATTTCTAAATTTCATAATAACTCCACTAGCATGACTCTAATATCACTATCCTCATATCTCAAAACAATTATCAAGCATCCAACTTCTCATCATATTCAATGCACTTAGCGTGAAAGTTTTTACTACATTGATATTGGATGTCTATCATGTGAAGACTAGTTTTATAGCCTAAGCACATTACCATGCTGTTTTAATAGACTCTCAAATGGATATAAGTGAAGCATGAGAGTTCAACAATTTCTTCAAATATTATCACCACCGTGCTCTAAAAGATATAAGTGAAGCACTAGAGCAAAACTATTCAACAGAAAAGATATAAGTTAAGCACATAGAGTGTTCTATCAATTCCTAGGCCATATTTAACTCTCTCAAATAGGTTTGTCCAGCAAGGATAATTGTGGCAAACTAACAAGCAAAGACTCAAATTATACAAGACGCCCCAAGTAAAACACATATCATGTGGTGAATAAAAATATAGCTCCAAGTATAGTTACCGATGGATGAAGACGAAAGAGAGGATGCCTTCCCGGGACATCCCCAAGCTTAGGCTTTTGGTTCTCCTTGAATTTTACCTTGGGGTGCCATGGGAATCCCCAAGCTTAGGATCTTGCCACTCTTTGTTCCATAGTCCATCAAAGCAATACTCAAAACTTGAAAACTTCACAACACAAAACTTAGACAAAAATCTCGTGAGCTCCGTTAGTATAAGAAAACAAACCACTACTGAAAGGTACTGCAATGAATTCATTCTTTGTTTATTTTGGTGTTAAACCTACTGTATTCCAACTTCTCTATGGTTCATACTTCCCAATACTACTCATAGATGCATTGAAATAAGCTAACAACACACGAAAAACAGAATCTGTAAAAAACAGAACAGTGTGTAGTAATCTGCAGGTTTTGCATACTTCTGTAACTCCAAAAAATTCAAACTAAATTGGTAAACGTGAGGAATTTGTCTATTAATCATCTTCAAAAAGAATCAACTAAATATCATACTCCAGTAAAATCTGGTGACCATTCTAACAAGCGCTAATGATTATGTTTTTCGCAGCAAGATCATATAAACTACACACAAGTCTTCCCAAAGGTTCTACTTGGCACAAACACTAATTAAAACATAAAACCACATCTAAACAGAAGCTAGATGCAATATTTATTCCTAAACAGAAGCAAAAACAAAAAATATAAAATTTGTTTGCCTCCCAACAAGTGCTATCGTTTTACGCCCTTAGCTAGGCACGATACATGGATAGATCTAGGTATTGCCATCTTTGGAAGGCAATCCATAAGTGGCTCTCATAATAGATTCATATGGTAATTTGATTTTCTTTCTAGGAAAGTGTTCCATGTCTTTCCTTAACGGAAATTGGAATCTAATATTTCCTTCCTTCATATCAATAATTGCACCAATCGTTCTAAGGAAAGGTCTACCAAGAATAATAGGACATGAAGGATTGCAATCTATATCAAGAACAATGAAATTTACGGGCACATATTTCCTATTGGCAACAATAAGAACATCATTAATCCTTCACATAGGTTTCTTAATAGTGGAATCCGCAAGATACAAATTCAAAGAACAATCATCAAGCTCATGGAATCCTAGCAAATCACACAAAGTTTTTGGGATAGTGGAGACACTTGCACCCAAATCACACAAAGCATAGCATTCATGGCTTTAATTTTTATTTTGATAGTAGGTTCCGACTCATCATAAAGCTTTCTAGGGATAGAAACTTCTAACTCAAGTTTTTCTTCATAAGATTGCTTCAAAGCATCAACTATGTGTTTGGTGAAAGCTTTATTTTGACTATAAGCATGCAGAGAGTTTAGTACGGATTGCAACAAGGAAATACAATCAATCAAAGAGCAATTGTCATAATTGAATCCATTGAAATCCAAAGTAGTGGGTTCATCACTATGCAAAGTTTTAATCTCTTCACTCCCACTTTTAACAATTTTAGCATCAAGATCTAAAAACTCTGAATCATTGGGACACCTTAAAGTAGAATCATCTCCAATCCTATATTCATCAAGATTTATACTAGAAAACAAGGATATAATAGGATACACATCAATAACTTTCAGATCTTCATCTTTATTTTCATGATAACTAGAACACATTTTTATATAATTCTCTCTTTTAGCATGCATCCTAGCGGTTCTCTCTTTGCATTCATCAATGAAAATTCTCATGGATTTGAGAGAGTCATTGATATCATGCTTAGGTGGGATGGATCTAAGTTTCAAAGAATCAACATCAAGAGTAATTCTATCCACACTTCTAGCCAATTCATCAATCTTAAGCAATTTTTCTTCAAGCAAAGCATTGAAATTCTTTTGCGATATCATAAACTCCTCAACACTAGTTTCAAATTCAGAAGGCATCTTTCCATAAGAGTTGTTGTAGGAATTACCATAATTATTAGAGGAATTACTAGGAAAAGGCCTAGGATTAAATTTCCCTCCATAAGCATTGTTACCAAAATTATTCCTACCAACAAAATTCACATCCAAAGATTGATTCTTATTTTCAATCAAAGTGGACAAAGGCATATCATTAGGATCAAAAGAAGCACTCTTAGCAGCAAATAATTTTATAAGTTCGTCCATCTTTCCACTCAAAACACTAATTTCTTCAATAGCATGCACTTTTTTACTAGTAGATCTTTTGGTGTGCCATTGAGAATAATTAACCATAATATTATCTAGGACTTTGGTAGCTTCTCCTAAGGTAGTTTCCATGAAAGTGCCTCCTGCGGCCGAATCTAAAAGATTTCTAGAAGAAAAATTCAAGCCAGCATAAAAGTTCTAAATAATCCTCCATAGATTCAAACCATTTGTAGGGCAATTACGTATCATTAATTTCATTCTCTCTCAAGCTTGTGCAACATGCTCATGATCTAGTTTCTTAAAATTCATAATATCATTTCTAAGAGAGATGATCTTAGCAGGAGGGAAATACTTAGAGATAAAAGCATCTTTGCACTTATTCCACGAATCCGTACTATTTATAGGCAAAGAGGAAAACCAAGTTTTAGCACGATCTCTAAGTGAAAACAGAAATAACTTCAATTTAACAATATCGTTATCTGTATCCCTTTTCTTTTGCATGTCACACAAATCAACAAAGTTGTTTAGATGGGTAGCGGCATCTTAACTAGGAAGGTCGGAGAATTGTTCTTTCATGACAAGATTCAACAAAGCAACATTGATCTCACAAGATTCAGCATCGGTAATAGGAGCAATCGGAGTGCTGATAAAATCATTATTGTTGGTATTGGAGAAGTCACACAATTTAGTATTGTTCTGAGCCATAGTGACAAGCAAGCAATCCAACACACACAAGCAAACAAGAGGCAAGCGAACGATAAACACACGGCAGAAGAAGGGCAAATAAAACGGCAAGGGTGAAGTGGGGGAGAGGAAAACGAGAGGCAAAAAATGTAATGCGAAGGATAAGGGTTTGTGATAGGTACTTGGTATATGACTTTTGCGTAAGCCTCCCCGGCAACGGCGCCAGAAATTCTTCTTGCTACTTCTCGAGCTTGCTTTGTATTCCCTCGAAGAGGAAAGGGTGATGCAGCATAGTAGCGTAAGTATTTCCCTCAGTTTTTGAGGACCAAGGTATCAATCCAGTAGGAGACCACGCGCGAGTCCCTCGCACTTGCACAAGCAAATAAGAACTTCGCAGCCAACGCGATAAGGGGTTGTCAATCCCTTTACGGTCACTTACGAAAGTGAGATATGATAGGGATGATAGTTTGGTATTTTTGGTATTTTTTGATTATAAGAACAGAAAGTAAAATCGGAAAAGTAAAGTAGATGTAGATTGATATGTTGAGAATAGACTCGGGGGCCATAGTGTTCTCTAGTGGCTTCTCTCATGATAGCGATATTCTACGGCGGGTAAACAAATTACTGTCGAGCAATTGATAGAAAAGCGAATAATTATGAGACTATCCAGGCATGATCATTATATATAGGCATCATGTCCGAGACAAGTAGACCGAAACAATTCTGCATCTACTACTATTACTCCACACATCGACCGCTATCCAGCATGCATCTAGTGTATTGAGTTCGTAAGAATAGAGTAACGCCTTAAGCAAGATGACATGATGTAGAGGGATAAACTCAAACTTAGTGATATAAACCCCATCTTTTTATCCTTGATGGCAACAATAAAATATGTGCCTGGCTGCCCCTACTGTCACTGGGAAAGGACACCGCAAGATTGAACCCAAAGCCAAGCACTTCTCCTATTGCAAGTACTATAGATCTAGTAGGCCAAACCAAACCAATAATTCGAAGAGACTTGCAAGGATATTATAATCATACATAAAGAGTTTAGAAAAGAACCAAATATTTCTCATAGATAATCTTGATCATAAACCCACAATTCATCGGATCTCGACAAACACACCGCAAAAAGAGATTACATCGAATAGATCTCCTCGAAGACCGAGGAGAACTTTGTATTGAGATCCAAAGAGAGAGAAGAAGCCATCTAGATACTAGCTATGGACCCGAAGGTCTGTGGTAAACTACTCTAAACTCATGGAGAGGCGATGATGATGATGTAGAAGCACTCCGTGGTAGATCCCCCCTCCGGCGGAGCTCAGGAACAGGCCCCAAGATGGGATCTCACGGGAACAGAAGATTACGGCGGTGGAACTAGGGTTTTCATTGTTGTTCTAATGGTTTCCGGGTACGTAGGTATATATAGGATGAAGGAGGGCACCGGGGGCCAAACGTGGGGCCCACGAGGCAGGGGGCGCGCCCTATAGGGGGGCCCCACCCTCGTGGGCACCATGTATGCCCTACTCCATGGTTCTCAAGTCTCCCGTGCGTGATTTTCTCCAAAAATATCTCTCCCGAAGGTTTCATTCCGTTTGGACTCTGTTTGATATCCCTTTTATGTAAAACCCTGAAACATGCAAAATCCAACAATCTGGACTGGGCCTTTGGGTTAGTAGGTTAGTCCCAAAAATATTATAAAAGTGTATGACAAAGCCCATTATACATCCAAAACATCATAAATAATAGCATGGAACAATAAAAAATTATAGATACGTTGGAGATGTATCAGGGGTTGAGCAACATATACCTCTTCGTCAAGCTTACCATTGAGGAATGCACTTTTCACATCCATTTGATATAAGATGATATTATGATGGTTATCATAAGCAAGCAATATGCGAATAGCTTCAAGTCTAGCAACATGTGAAACAACTTCATCGAAGTCAATTCCCTCAACCTGTGTGTAGCCCCGATCTACAAGACGAGCCTTGTTCCTCACCACTAGGCCATTTTTGTCTTGCTTGTTACGATTGTTCCACTTAGTACTTATGACATTGTGCTTGCGAGGATCTGGTCGCTTGACGAGTTCCCACACATTGTTTAGCTTGAATCGATTCAATTCCTCTTGCATAGCTTGAATCCACTCAGGCTCCAAAAATGCCTCATCAACTTTGATGGGTTTTGTTATAGAGACAAAAGCAAAGTGCCCAAAAAAGTGATATGACCAAGTCAATAACTAGCACCATTAATCCAGTAGTTGTTGACGTTGTTGATGATGTTTCCATGATAGAAGTTACATGCACACATTCTATAGAATTGATGGAGATGCACCCAGGTGAGATTAAGAAAAACATTATATTCAACGTGCATGCATTACGTGGGGAGATGTGCATGAGAGTGCATGCAATGAAAGACTCCTACACTAGCAAGTTTGATGTATTTTCGTTTGAGCCAATGGAAATTAGGAGGAGGACGTATCTACATGAGCGAGGTGTCCTGAACCATTACTATTTTCATCAAGCATGGCAACCAGAGAAGCTGCCATACTCGTGGATATCTCCAGGGATTAGAGACCTACTATCTTGGAAAGGAACTGGGTGGGGTCCACCTGCAGATTGTATGAGGATGCACCATCCAAAGTTTAGTAGTCGCAGTTGCTTTTATCTCTTGATGTTTGAGATTAAATTCAAGTCGGTTGTTACGTGTAGGCAAGTCGAAATTGTTTTTATTTGAGTTAGGAGAGCAACCAACGTGTTTGTCAAACCACGGCTATACTAATATAAATAGTCATGGTACAGTCATGTAATAGCTTAGTTTATTTTGAGATGAATTAGACACCGTGTGTGTTCCGGTCGTCGGCCATTATTGAGTTTAGAGAAACCTTGTCAAAATCTCTACTGGCGTGTGAGTTCCTGTGACGCGACGCGTTGGAGATTACAAGCTAAGCATATATGGTTCGTCCATGTTATTCATTCAGATCGAGGGGTTGGCGAGTTGTTTCGGCGGGATTTGCGAGCATCTTCGTAAACCTGCTATGATTACCTGTTGCGATGGAGGTTAGTGTCGTGAAAGATCGGGCCAACAAAGGATTGAACCTCGTCTCGAGGTTCGCTCCTCATCAAGTGGTATCATATGCCACCATTTCTCACGGCACTTCGAAGGAGATGGTCGGCGCACCATCACCAAAGAGCTACTGGAGGCTCTCCGGCGACTTTTTGCTGGAGGAGAAGGGCTATGGTGCTGATCTTTTTCACACGTACTGTAAAGTGGGAGATAAAGTTTGCGCCACAATGATCGACCATGACAGTTCGATCAACACGGTCAGCGTTGACATGGTGGGGAAGTTGGAGTTATCGACGACACCACATCCACGTCTATACTCATTGAGAAGGTGCTACGAGAAGCTTGACATCACACATCAAACTACGGTACTATTTTAAGTGGGGAAATTTTCTTGTGAAGTTTTGTGCGATGTAATTCCGATACAGATGGTTTCGTGTCATATGTTGCTGGGAGAGCCATAATATCTTGCCAACACATACACTGTTGAACGAGATATAAAATATATTCTCATGGCCATGGAAAAAAGTTGTTCAAGACTTGGAGAAAAGAACGATTGTAGAAAAGGAAGGAGGAAGAAGACGCAAAGGATGCAGAAGCTGCTGGTTTTTTATTGGCGCACGTTCAACCTGCAGACAAAGTTATTGCTGAAGAGATTGACTCGAAACTGAGGACGGTTTCGCCTGAAAGGGGAGAGGATGATATGACCAAGCCAATAACTAGCACAATTAATCCAATAGTTGTTCACGTCGTTGATGATGTTTCCATTATAGAAGTTACATGCACACATTCTATGGAATTGATGGAGATGCACCCAGGTGAGAAAAAGAAAAACATTATATTGAACGTGCATGCATTACGTGGGGAGATGTGCATGAGCGTGCATGCAAGAAAAGATCCTACACTAGCACGTTTGATCTATTTTCGTTTGAGCCAATGGAAATGAGGAGGAGGATGTGTCTACATGAGCGAGGTGTCCTGATCAACTACTATTTTCATCAAGCACGGCCACCAAAGAAGCTTCCATACCCGTGGATATCTCCAGGGATTAGAGACCTTCTATCTTTGAAAGGAACTGGGTGGGGTCCACCTGCTGATTGTATGACGACGCACCATCCAAAGTTTAGTAGTCGTAGTTGCTTTTCTCTCTTGAAGTTTTATATTAAATTCAAGTCGGTTGTTATGTGTAGGCAAGTCGAATTTGTTTTTCTTTGAGTTAGGGGGTGCAACCAACGTGTTGGTCAAACCACGGCTATACTAATATAAATAGCCATGGTACAGTCATGTAATAGGCTGGGTTATTTTGAGATGAATTAGACACCATGTGTGTTCTGGCCGTCGGCCATTGTCGAGTTTAGAGAAACCTTGTCAAAATCTCTACTGGCGTGTGAGTTCATGCGACGCGACGCATAGGAGATTACAAGCTGAGCCTATACAGTTCGTAAACGTTATTCCTTCAGATCGACGGCTTGGCGTGTTCTTTTGGTAGGATTTGCGAGCATATTCGTAAACCTGCTACGATTACTTGTTGCGATGGAGGTTAGTGTTGTGAAAGATCGGGCCAACAAAGGATCGACCCTCGTCTCGAGGTTCGCTCCTCATCAAAAGTTAGACAAGTGTGAAGATTTTGAGCGTGTGAGGGGACCTAGTGCTCTGATGTCATCGATGATTTTCTCAATCTGCACTTCTTTTGCCACTCGAGGATGAGTAGGTTGATGACTTAGGTTCGGCTGATAATTTTTTTCAGCAACAGTTTCTGCAGGAGCACGAGTATGATTTTCTTCATGGTCTGGAATGACTTCTTCAATAGGTTCTTCAGTGGGGATGATATCCTCAGTATCCTTGAACTTAATGGAATCCTCAGGAGGTATTTCACCTGTCATAGGAGGCAGGAGCTCTCTTTGTGAGACATTAGTTTCATTGAACCGCACATCTACAATTTCAACAACCTTGTGATGATGGATGTTGAAGATTTTGTAGGTGTGTGAGTCCTTTCCGTAACCAAACATAAAACCTTCATGTGCTTTTGGTGCAAATTTAGAACTGTGATGAGGATCTCTAATCCAAGATTTAGCACCGAAGACATTGAAATAACTCACATCGGGTTTCTTCTCAGTGATGAATCCATAAGAGGTTTTCTTGAGGAGTTTGTGGAGATATACCCTGTTGATGATGTGGCACGCGGTATCAATAGCCTCTGGTCAGAATTGAAGACGTGTCTTGTATTCATCAAGCATAGTGCGAGCCATCTTAACAAGAGTCATGTTCTTGCGCTCCACAATGCCCTTCTGCTGAGTAGTGTAAGGGGCAGACAACTAAGGAGTAATACCAAGTTCTTCAAGATAGTCATCGAAACCAGTGGTCTTGAACTCAGTCCCATTGTCACTCTAGATATGCTTGATCTTCATATTGAAATTCGTAGAGGCCCTTGAGGAAAATCGCTTGAAGATTTCCTGCACTTCATGTTTAAATGTGATGATATGCACCCATGTGTAACGAGAATAATCATCAACAAAAAAAGCCATATAGAGATGGTGCATTTGTTAGTGCTGGACAATGAGTGGGGCCAAAGAGGTCCATGTGAAGTATTGTAGAAGGACAAGTGGTAGTCATGATAGTCTTCGAGGGATTCTTGGATTTGCTCATCTTTCCAGCTTCGCAAGCCCCACAAAGATGATCTTTGAGGAATTTGACACCCTCAATGCCAGTGATGTGCTTCTTCTTCACAAGAGTGTGCAAGTTCCTCATGCCAGTATGACCGAGTCGTCGATGCCATAGCCATCCTTCTGAAGCTTTTGCGAGTAGACATGTGGCAGGCTGTGGTCCTGTAGAGAAATCAACAATATACTGGTCTCCTCTCCTAAAGACTTCGAAGACTTTGTAATTGTCAGATTATAAGATTACAACACATCGATATTTGCCAAAGACAACAACCATATAAAGATCACAAAGCATTGAGACATGCATGAGGTTGAATCCAAGAGATTCGACAAGCATGACTTTGTCCATGTGTCGATCTTTTTAGATTGCAACCTTACCTAGACCCAATACCTTGATTTTCCCTTTGTCAGCACAGGTGATATGCTTCAGATGTGATGGAGATAGGGCAGAGTCCATCAATAAGTTCTTGTCATAGGTCATGTGATTTGTACATCCACTATCGAGGACCCACCACTACAAAAAAACACTTCCGTGATAATACGTGTTTGTCACAGTAGGTCATGTTTTCTGTCATGCATGTACATCCATGACGATTTTATGATAGAATCAAGATAGTCATACATGTGATGTCGTAGAAGTGTTCCATGACAATGCCAAAATTATCATCATGGAAGTGTCCACTTCCATGACGATATATACCGTGTCATGGAAGTGGTTTCGTCAAGGGAAACCGACACGTGGAATCCACCGTAAGGGGTCGCCATCAAGCTATCAGGTCTGGTTTTGGATCTGATAACCCACTAACAGCCACGACCAATGGCGATTTTCCACGTGTAAAATTCTCATTGGCTGACGGAACCACGTGTGAGCTCCGCGTTGGCACAGATGTCACTCATCCAATGGGCGAGATGCGCCTATGATATGTTGACATGTGGACAGGCCCAAAAGGGACCCGTAAATATTAAATGGGCTGGCCCAGCTAAAGGCCCATAGTATTTAGTCAGGTACTATTGGGCCAGCCCACTAACGATCTGCTTAAACATGGCCCAATTACGACCCAAAGCTAGATCTGGCCCGTTAATGTTTTGCTGAGTATTTGGGCCCGATTACGGCCTAGTGACATTTCGGCCTATTAGAGGCCCAATGAAGACATGTGCCCATTTCAGCCAGGTATGTCTTTTGGCCTAGGAATGGCCCGTGCTACCGATGGGCCACATATGGTCCGATGCGACGTCCGGTGTCAGGCCCAAGATGCGATTCTATCCCGATCACGTGACACATTCGTGATTGGGGCACAACCGCATTTCGGGCGCTTAGCAAGATGGATATCATTACATCGTACTATTACATACATACATGGGGGATACAACAATTCATACAAGTCAAATGAGTACAACAACATCAATACAAGACATCCGACTACGGATGCAAACATGAAAAACACAACGACATCCATCTGCTATCCCAGGCTGCCGACCAGGAACCTAGCCCAAGACTGGCGAAGAATAAGAAGAAAGAACTCCAACAAAAGGTAACATCGCTCTCACGTCAAGACATCGGAAACCTGCACCTGCAACTGTTGTTGTAGTATCTGTGAGCCACGAGAACTCAGCAATCCCATAACCATGGGTATCAAGACTAGCAAAGCTTAATGGGTATGGAGAGGATAGTGGTGAGGTTGCAGCAGCGGCTAAGCAAAAGTACGGTGGCTAACTTATAAGTACAAGAATAAGATGAGCATCTACGCAAACAGTCGCAAACTAGTAATGATCGCTAAAGATCATGAACTAGCTACGTGTCAATCATAACCGCATCGTGTTCTCTTCTCAAAGTGAAAAGAGACAGTCAGGGTTACTCACGTAGTTCGTGTATTTTATTTCGGATCCTCTGTCAAGTTTTCTACAACCGAACATTAACAAATTACAATCTGCCACATAAATGCGAGCACAGCTTTCGAAAGATCATAACCCTGCAGGGGTGTCCCAACTTAGCCCATAACAAGCTCTCACGATCAGCAGAGGTAATAATAATAATAATAATACCCCTTATCTTAGGGACAACCCGATCAGACTCGGAATCCCGGTGCATAAGACATTTCGACAATGGTAAAACAAGTCCAGCAAGACCTCCCGACATGCCGACACCCTGATAGTAGCCGTGCGCATCCCGTCTCAGGCCACGACCGGATGGGTGATCCTACGGGACCCAGATACCTCGAGTTTCCCCGTGGCGGCCCCGCGGTCTCCCTGTTTGGGACCAACACCATCAGCACTGGCCCCCCTATATGTAGAAGAATCCTCGGGTAGCGCCAACTCCCTATGCAATTAATTAATTAAGTTTTTATTATGTTACAAATTAAAACCAAAGTTGGGCCTTGCTGGAGGAGTTTTATTCAAAGACGGGTTGTCAAGGGGTCCCCATATACCCAACCGCGTTAGGAACGCAAAATCAAGGAACATAACACCAGTTTATCGGCTCCTAAGGTGGCATGAGTGAAACAAAACACCGAGCAAAAGGCCAAGCCTTCCACCCATTGCGAAGTATATAGGTGTGTTAATATATATAAGATATATTGTGATATTCCAACAACATCCAGCTCCAACATGGAGCAATCTTCACCTTTTCCTGCAACTAACAACGCTATAAGAGGGGATGAGCAAGCGGGTAACATAGCCAAACAACGGTTTGATGGGAAGGTGTCAAATGTTAGAGGTTTCATGGCAACAAGGAGAGAGGCTGACAATAAATGATGGGTAGCGCGACATATAACGATAGCATTGAGACAACTAGCATGGCAATTATAGTAAAGGTATCAAAGGGGATGGTCATCTTGCCTGAGATCCCTCTAGGAAGAATAACGAGCCCGTGAAGAAGTTGAAGAAGAAGCCTCAAAGACGAACCAAGTGAAATCGAACGAATCCTCACGAATGCAACAGATAATGAACTAGCGAGAAGAAGCACACAACATGGTAAACACATCACTCAAGGACATGACAAGATGCTCAACCAAGTATAATGTAAGACAAGTCTATATGATGCAAAACATGGCAAGGGATGAAGCACACGAGAGCAACACAAACCAACAAGTTTAAATGAGGTCGGAATCAACATATAACAATTCCGGTAAGTCCTCATATGCACATTTCAAAATTAGTCCAGATCTGAACAAACCTTAAGTTCAAGTTGTTAAATAGCAAGTTAACATGCACCATGATTATTTACTCGAAATTCTAGTCAAGTTTCATATAAAGTTTATTAAATTCGGAGCTACGGCCTAGAAGATATGAGCAAAACAAGTCAAGCATGGCAATTATGCAAAAATGCATCCAAACAACAAGCAAACACACTCCAAACAAGTAAATAACATGATATTATGCTTCTACATGCAAAAACACACAAGTATCATATAGGACACGCTCAAAACGGAGCAACGGTTCATCACATACACTCGAAAGAAGATAAAACAACAGGCTGTCCAAAAACAGCAACATAGCAACTTTGGAGCAAGGTATATTTATGCTACAGCACCCAAACATGATAAGAAAAGGCATGGATGTGAAATAGACATGATACTTAACAAGCAGGAACTCAGAGCACACCCAAAAACGTGCTAGAACACAATTAAACAAGCATGGCAAGATTCAATAAGTTTACAGATTTCTCAGACTTAGCCAAAATCTAGGAAGGCAAAAACATCATCACGATGCTGCCTTCGGAGGCACAAAACAACAAGCATACCAACTCTACTAAGTATATAAGGATCATGGACATGCAATAGACATAGCATACATCAAACAACTCCATTGGAACAACTCCATAGGAGGCATGGAGCAATAACAACAAGCTTCACCAAATTGATCATGCTGATAACAGTCTGACAGGTACATTTATAGCAACTTGAGAGCAAGAAATAAATAAGCTACAACGGGCTATATATGCAAATAAGGGCATGGATGGATAGAGCATAACATGGACAACAAGACATGATCATTAGCCAACCCAAAACAAGCATGGATTTGAGTGAGGCATCAAGCAAACATAGCATCAGGTTTAACAGTTTCAAACGTAGCAGTTTTTTCACTAAGTATAAAACAACAACATTGGCATGGCATGTTTACAAGCTTGTACAAGTCACCACAGGGCATATCTAGGAAAACCAAATACACCACTTCAAAGACCACATGATTATGCTTCTAAAACATGTTGACATGTCGCATGAAAGTCAAACACACCAATAGCTATGAACAAGGCAAAACAACAACTCATAACAAGTTTCAACACTTAACAGCCACATGCACTTTTGCAACAGAGATTAACATAGCAATATGGCACCTAACATGAATGCTACAGCAACCAACATGTAGAGCACTTCACAACAAACATTTGGACATATCATTTGCTCAAATCGGACCATCACACAAAAAGTTATAGCCACTCAAACATGCAGTGAGCGGTGGATAACTACGCAGTGCTCAGGGAGAGGGATACGGTGAGCTCACCAAGCGGGCCTGGCCTAGTTTGTCGGAGGGAGGAGCAGAGCAGGCTAGCGGGCCAAGGAGGTGGACCGGGCCTGGCTGCTGGGCCGGGGCGCGGACCCATGGGAGGAAGGGGCTCCTCGCCGACCTCCCGACGAGGCTGAGGCGAGGAACAATGGCGACGGGACCTCCGGCACGGCGGTGGCATGGAGAGGCCTGACGGCGCGGGAACGAGCGGATCCGGGGGCGCCAGGCCCGGATCCGGCCGGAGGCTGGGCCGGCGGGCGATGGGGAACTCCTCGATCGGCGCAGAGGAGCTCAGGGCTTGGCTCCCATGGAGGCGGAGGGACAGGCGGTGGCGCACTCCGGCGAGGAGGCGGGGCCAGGCGATGAGAACGGGACCAGGGGCGGGATCTAGCGGAGCTGCTCACCGGCAGCGGCCGAAGACAAAGGCGGCGTGGGGCTCCCGCGGGATCTGGCGGCGGCGGCTGTGGGCTCACGCGGGCCCGCCATGGGCCTAGTGGGCCGCGGCGGTGGGAGGCGGGTGGAGGCGACGTGGCGGCGGGGGATTGGCTATGGAGGTGGGGTATGCTGAGGTGGTGGCCTCTGATTGGCCGGGCGACGAGGCTGGCGGTGGTGGACGTGTCCGGCAACGGGCGGACATGTCCGGCTGTGCGGTGGGAGCGGGGCTAGGGTTTGCACCGCGAATTTGGAAGGGGGAGGCTGATTTATAGGTAGAGGGAGCTAGGAGAGTCCAAATGAGGAACAGTTTTCGGCCACGCGATCATGATCCAACGACCGAGAGCATGGAGGTGGTTAGGATGGGTTTGTCGGCTGTGTAGGAGGGCTTTGGGCCGAGGGGAGAAAATAGAAGTGCAGCCCGGCACGCGTTTCACAGACCAAAACGTCCGATGTTCAACCGGCTATACTGTTGTTATAGTTTAACGGTTGCGCTATCAAACGAGCTCCGAATGCAATGAAATTTGACAGGCCGTCTACCTATGCTATAATATTACCACACGCCAAGTTTCATCCCATTCCGAGAACATTTTCCGGCCACTTATAAAATAAGTATTTGGAGGTGCCACGGGCGCGTGTGAGTGTGTCTGGGCTCAGAACGGACAACGGAGAGGACGAGGGAACCCGAACCGATGCATGTTTTTAAAACATGATGATGCAATGCACATGATGACAAGGAAAAGATGCAACACGCAAGCAGATGACATGGCAACGACGATGAATAACTGGCTGACACCTGGTGCATCGGTCTCGGGGCATCACATCCGGCCCACTAACGGCCCGTGATCAAGGTGGCAACAGTTCATCCCAACATGACTTTGGGCCTGTTAGAGGCATGTCGTATAATTTGTCCCGCTGATGCCTGTACTAAGTTTTCGGCCACTTAAAGGCCCATGATATTAGTGGGCCAACTAAGGCCCTTATATGTTTCGGCCTGGTAATGGCCCATGTTATAACTAGGCCAATAATGGCCCGGCCTACATTTCACCCTTCTAAAGGCCCGTGGACGACTTTTAGAAATTGAGGCCCAACATGAATTTTGGCCTGCTAAAGGCTCATGGTATATTCTGGGCCTCAACAGGCCAGCAGAATATTCATCCTGTTGACAGCCCAAAGCAACATGGGCCTAACTAAGCACTAGGTCCACTAAAGGCCCAACTAAACATTGGGTCGAATGTAGGCCCGTGTAAGTTGTGGGCCTGGTGCAAAGTGTGAAGGGCCCCAATGGCCTTTCAGGCCCAAGAAAGTTTCGGCCCGGCCGACTACGTCACATTTTCGCCGTTTTTTACATAGTGAATGGTGGCATATACGATAACTAGTAGGAATTAAGAACAAAACTACTCGGCATTGTAACTTAGAACAAACCTACACTATACAATAAATGATTTATGGTATATTAGATCCACTGGGCATCGAAGTTCGCCACGAGAGACCATAAAGCGCAACGAAGAAGCAGATTATAAAAACTGGGCGCCATTGCACGTAACAAAATAATACTGAACCAAGACCACTTCCAAGACAGTTCAAGAAAGGTTAGCGTTGCACGGGAGCTGCTGCGCAAGCTGCTCAGCAAGGTTGTGAGACCGGCCTAGCATGTCGTTCATAGCTTCCATGTGTAGTTGTTTAGCAATGAGGCTCTCATTGGTGTTCTCTACTATCTTCCTTAGAGATTGGACTTCAAGTCGAAGTTGAGTTGCAGAGTGCCTTTCTGCTTGAACTTGAGACTGAAGAAGTCTAACTGATTTAGACAACGAATTACGTGAGCTTGTTTGACTGCTAGTCTCATGCAACTTGAACACTGAATTAAGACATGACTTTGGGGTTGTCTCGCTATCTTCAAGATGTTTTGCCTTCTTTGCTGCAATAAATGTTGGGTTTGTCTCACAACCTTCAGCAGACTTGTGCATGTCATCGGGCATATCACCCTGAAAGAAGTAGAGAGATGATAGGTTTTACACGTGTATAAACAAAGATGGTAACTATGTTGTCAATTCCATGCAATTTCAAATTAGAAAATAAAGAGTCTGTTTGAAATATCAATAGCATAATTTGACTTTGTTCATAATGTGGGGAGCTTCACCACACTACTGGATTACTGTGTCGACAAAACAAGCATAGATGAATTGCAAAGACAATCATTGTATCCATTTTTTAATGTGCATGGCATTTTGTTCATATCATCAGCCACATCAGTAAGATAAAACTGGAGATGACAAGGTGAAAATGTGGGCTGCTTCACCACACACTGGATTATAGATCCACAAAAACAAGCATAAATATAGGGAGTATTGAGTGATGTGCGTTGTTTTAATAAGGAATTTGGTTTTACAACTAAAACTTGGAACTTACAGTTGTTGCGAACATGTGTTTTGATAGAAATAGCAAACTAAGCAGAAGTTAACGATAGGGAGTATGAGAAAATTAAACAGCAGTCGAGGATAAAGGCTTTAGAAGGACTCACTTACATTAATAGTTAACACCGGCTTTATAATACCCTTCTCCATGTCAAGGGAAGGATAACTCAAGAATTTAAGCACCGAATGTTCTTCATAAGCATTGCATGTACTCTACATTTTGTAGAGAGTAATTATAGATATGATAATACTAGAAGTGATAGAGGATAATGAAGATAAGATGCAGATTGATGCTACATAATCAAATACCAATCGCTGTAAGTACAAGCGTTACATGACAAAATGTACTGCCAAGAGCAATGGGCTACACTTATGCACTGACATTGTCTGTGTATTCAACTTTTTGGTAAGATTAAATATAGATCTTATATTTTTTTAGTAAATGGTGGGCGAGGGAGATAAGATGCAGAATGCTACACAATGAACCAATCCCTCCCTCCCATAATATAAGAGTGTTTTGTACACTGGTGTACAACACAAAATGCTCTTATATTATGGGACAAAGGAGTAGCTTTTAATGTAAGTACAATGATAGAAGACGTTCCGTCTTTACAAGAGCATCGCAGAGCTAAACCTCTTCAAAAGAATTGGGTTGATTCTAAATTTATGTAAGAGCCGATACCGATCTTATAATGTCCACCAAATGGAGGATATCGAGGCTACCATGGGCAGTGATGCTACATAATCAACCATCTATGGAAGTATGGTCATACATGGCAAGAGGTACTCACAAGAGCAATGCAGTGTGCACTATAGTTGCGAGTTTCTGTGGTCCCTTGAGAATGAATGTTCTTCTGCAAATAGTTTTCGTACAAGTGAGATGGTAGGGTACATGCAGAAAAGTAGCTCAAATTATGATGTGATACCATAGACAGTACCTTACACTGCAGACGAGACCAATGTGTAACAAGATTATTCCAGTCATTGTCTGATAAATGTAGCACTGGCGACTTTATAGAAATTTCATTTAGAGGCTTTCCATCGAAGTGCACTTGCCTCAGGTAGGAATGATACTTCATCAATGAGTGCTTGAAAAGTGCAAGCAACCGTTGCTCATCTTCACTATCCAGTTTGGTACTTGCCTATTTAAAAGAATGAAATCTTGTGTCTTCTGTCAGCAGAAACATATGCAGTAATTACCCTGAACAAGATTAGTACATTACTTACGCGTAAGTTGCAGAGGAATATTGGAAATTTTTCTATGTCCGTGCTATATTCTTTCCATGAAGGAAATATGCGCACAAAGTTCCTAACAACAATATAAGCTTGCTCTTCTAAACTAGGAATAAATGGAACATGGGTCCTATTTGCTTCAATTGGGGCTTTGTCTCGTTCAAAAAGGGATTTGGCAACTGGATTTGGCGTGCTGGAACTGGAATGGGGGGTTTGCATCGTAGAGCTGGTGCTATGTCAACTCGCATCATCATATTGTTTGCTGCAGTTGGGGTCTGCTGAGTTGAGGCATCAAAGATGGCAAGTGTAGTAGGGCTAGAGTCTGCTATAGTTGTGGTCTGGTGATAATGCAACTACGCGAATTGGGCTATTTGATTTATCAGGTGTCACTACCTTCTCCAAATACTTTGTTTGTGCTGCTTCGCGATCAGCAATCGCCCTCTTCCTTTTGAACGCCTGATACACAAGAATAACATTTGAATGGGTAAATATGGTATGATGACAGATGGAATATGTACTAAAAATTGTTAGGCAGGGCATATTCACATACACGGTGTGTAAACCAAGCTAATGGCAGTGCAACAAAGTAGAAGCAATGCAAAGCATCAGTTGCAAGATATGTGCGACCAATATAACCTTGGAAAGTTAGAGTAAGCACCTTGATGGGTGAATAAGATAGGGCATCTGCCTCTTGCTACTCCACTAGGGAGCTGATGACCCACAAGTGTAGGAGATCTATCGTAGTCCTTTCGATAAGTAAGAGTGTCGAACCCAACTAGGAGCAGAAGGAAATGATAGGCAATTTTCAGTAAGGTATTTTCTGCAAGCACTGAAATTATAGGTAACAAATAGTTTTGTGATAAGGTAATTGGTAGCAAGTAAAAAAAGGTAAAAGTAAATAAGGTGCAGCAAGGTGGCCCAATCCTTTTTGTAGCAAAGCACAACCCTGGACAAACTCTTATATGAAGGAAAGCGCTCCCGAGGACGCATGGGAATTATTGTCAAGCTAGTTTTCATCACGATCATCTGATTCGTGTTTGGTACTTTGATAATTTGGTATGTGGGTGGACCGGTGCTTGGGTGCTGCCCTTACTTGGACAAGCCTCCCAGTTATGATTAACCACTAATGCAAGCATTCGCAACTACGAAAGAAGTATTAAGGTAAACCTAACCATAGCATGAAACAAGTGGATCCAAATCAGCCCCTTATGAAGCAACGCATAAACTAGGGTTTAAGCTTCTGTCACTCTAGCAACCCATCATCTACTTATTACTTCCCAATGCCTTCCTCTAGGCCCAAATAATGGTGAACTGTCATGTAGTCGACGTTCACATGACACCACTAGAGGAGATACAACATACATCTCATCAAAATATTGAACGAAGACCAAATTCACATGAATACTAATAGCAAGACTTCTCCCATGTCCTCAGGAACAAAAGTAACTACTCACAAGACATAATTTTGTTCATGATTAGAGGGGTCCTAATATGCATAATGGATATGAACATATGATCTTCCACCAAGTAAACCAACTAGCATCAACTACAAGGAGTAATCAACAGTACTAGCAACCCATAGGTACCAAACTGAGGTTTGGGTACAAAGATTGGATACAAGAGATGAACTAGGGTTTGAGAGGAGATATTGTTGGTGAAGATGTTGATGAAGATAGCCCTCCCCAAGATGGGAGAGTTGTTGGTGATGATGGCGGTGACGATTTCCCCCTCCCGGAGGGAAGTATCCCCGGCAGAATAGCTTTGCCGGAGCCCTAGATTGGTTTCCGCCTCGAGACGGTGGAGTCTGGTCCCGAAAGCCTCCTTATGATATTTTCTAGGTCAAAATACCTCATATAGGAGAAGATGGGCATCGGGGGACCTTCGGGGGGCCCACTAGACAAGGGGCGCGCCCCCCACCCTCGTGGACAGCAGGTGGCCCCCCTCATGATCTTCTTTCGCCAGATATTTTATATATTTTTTGAAATGGAGTTCTGTGAAGTTTCGGGGCTTTTGAAGTTGTGCAGAATAGGTTTCCAGAGTTTGATCCTTTTCAGCCCAGAATTCCATCTGCGGGCATTCTCCCTCTTCATGTAAACCTTCTAAAATAGGAGAGAAAAGGCATAAGTATTGTGACAAAACATGTAATAACAACCCATAATGCAATAAATATCAACATATAATCATGATGCAAAATGGACGTATCAACTCCCCCAAGCTTAGGCCTCGCTTGTCCTCAAGCGAAAGCCTATATCGGAAAATATGTCCACATGTTTAGAGATAGAGGTGTCGAAAAAAATAAAATACGGACATGAGGGCATCATGATCATTCTTATACCATCAACATATATATATTGTCATATGATTCTTATGCTAAAGTAATAATTCATTCACAGTATCAAGCATGAATCAGAAACTTCATTGAAAACTAACAAACTTTGATCTCAGTCATTGAAGCAATTGCAATTTATCGTAACATTGGAAAGAGTCAATATAAGAGCTTTTCAGCAAGCCTACATACTCAACTATCATATAGTCTTTCACAATTGCTCACACTCACGCAATACTTATGCTTATGGAGTTCTAATCGGACGCAGAGAAAGATATGGGCTTATGGTGTTGCCTCCCAACCTTTTATCTCAAGGGTAATGTTAATAGTAATAGCCCATGAAAACTTACATCCAAGTGGGTATATATGTCAGGATCTTTCCAAAACAATGTGCTTGCCAAAGGATAAAATGTAAAAGGAAAGTTGAATTTCACCTTGACACTTGTAAGGCAAGAATAATAGATAGGCCCTTTGCAAAGGGAAGCAGAGGTTGTGATGTGTTTTTATGGTTGGATGCACAAAGTCTTAGCATAGAAGAACATCACTTTATATTGCCACTTGTGATAAGGACCTTTATTATGCAGTCCGTCGCTTTTATTACTTCCATACCACAAGATCGTATAAAGATTATTTCCTCCACACTAATAAATCACACATATTTTAGCGAGTTTGCAACATGACAACTTACTTGGAAGGATCTTACTCAATCCATAGGTAGGTATGGTGGAATCTCGTGGCAAAACTGGGTTTAAGGATGTATGGAAGCACAAGTAGTATCTCTAGTTGGTGCGAGGAGGTTTGGCTAGCATGAGGGGGAATGGCAAGCTCAACATGTTGGATGATCCATGACAGTATACTTTATTTCGGATATAAGAAGACATAACCCATTATGTTGTCTTCCTTGTCCAACATCAAATCTTTAGCATGCCATATTTTAATGAGTGCTCACAATCATAAAAGATGTCCAAGATAGTATATTTGTATGTGAAGCCTCTCTTCTTTTATTACTTCCTATTAATTGCAACGATGACCAAAACTATGTTTGTCAACTCCCAACAACTTTTATTCATCATACTTTTTCTTTGTGAAGTCATTACTTCCCATAAGATCAATATGATCTCTTGGATACTCTTTATGTTTACCCCATTTTTTTTCTTTCTATCATGACCAAGGTGAGGAAATCAAGCCCTTGACTCAACACTATATTTATTATATAGCTCACGGACTCGATTACAAAGGTAATGATCACAAAGCAAAAGCTCACAACTAGATCATGCTAACTTTATTCTACTATATCAAGATACTACCAAAAGGATCGAACTAAGAATAACGGTAAAGATAGGAGTGATGGCGATACGATACCGGGGTCACTCCCCCAAGCTTGGCAGTTGCCAAGGGGAGTGCCCATACCCATATGATTATATCTCCTTCTTCGGGGGTGGTGATGATGGAGTTGAAAGTAGTGAGGCCAGTTCATCATATATCGAGCGTAGGAGATCTTCCAGCTTGCGGATAATACCTTTGAGTGCAGCTATATATTCCTTGAACAAAATATTTTAACTTGTGAGATGCTTGTTTCGAATTTGAGCTAACTCAATCATCTTGAAAGCTTCAATCTCAGTTGAGGTAAAGGGGTTGGGAAGAGATTGATGGATGTCTTCTTCTCCCAATGCCGGAGCCGGATCTTCCACCTCCTTCTTGATCTTCTTCTTCTTGTTGATCTCCTTCGGTCCTTCCTCTTCAGATCTATCTTCATTAGCCAAGCATCATTGCCCTTGTTGTTGGAGGAGGGGGACAACATTGTGCCTGGCTTTGTTAACCCTAGCAGAAAATAGCTCAAAACAAGAACAGAGGATTTTTGCGTGATACAGAGGTCAAAACCTTCGATAGTATATATAATGAATTTTTACCAACCAAAAGGAGTAACATACAAGAAATAGGAGTCCGGGAGGCACACGAGCTGCCCACGAGGCAAGGGGTGCGCCCAGGGAGGGGGGGCACGCCCTCCACCCTCGTGGACGGCTCGTGTCTCTTCCGTACTGACACTTATTTTTCTATTTTTGTAAATTTTCCAAAACGGAGAAAATTGCCTTTAGAATTGTTTTGGAGTCAGTTTACTTACCGTGTCACATACCTCTTCCTTTTCGGAGGCTGAATCGTTCTGGAAAGTGTCCCTTATGTATTCCTCCGGGGTTATGGTTTCGATAACATTGGTTTCAACATTTATAGGGTTACCTGAGATATAATGTTTGATTCTTTGGCCATTCACCACCTTCGGATTTGTGCCTTCGAAGTTGTTGATTTTTATGGCACCGGAACGATAGACGTCCTCGATAATGTAAGGTCCTTCCCACTTGGAGAGAAGTTTTCCTGCAAAAAATCTTAAATGGGAGTTGTATAGCAAGACATAATCACCTACGTTAAACTCACGCTTTTGTATCCTTTTGTCATGTCATCTTTCAACGTTTCTTTAAACAGCTTGGCATTCTCATAGGCCTGGGTTCTCCATTCATCAAGAGAGCTAATGTCAAATAACCTCTTCTCACCAACAAGTTTCAAATTATAATTGAGCTCTTTAATAGCCCAATATGCCTTATGTTCTAGCTCAAGAGGTAAGTGACAAGCTTTTCCATAAACCATATATGGAGACATACCCATAGGATTTTTGTATGTAGTTCTATAGGCCCATAATGCGTCATCAAGTTTCTTAGACGAATTCTTCCTAGACCTATTAACTGTCTTTTGCAAAATTAATTTCAACTCTCTATTACTTAGTTCTACTTGACCACTAGTCTGTGGGTGATAAGGGGTTGCAATTCTATGGTTAACATCATACTTTGCAAGCATTTTACGGAAAGCACCATGAATAAAGTGTGAACCACCATCAATCATTAGGTATCTAGGGACTCCAAACCTTAGAAAAATAACTTCTTTAAGCATCTTAATAGAGGTGTTATGATCAGCACTAGTAGTTGGAATAGCTTCTACCCCCTTAGTAACATAATCAACATGAACTAGGATATGTGTGTACCCATTAGAGGCAGGAAACGGTCCCATATAATCAAAGCCCCAATCATCAAATGGTTCAATAACAAGTGAATAATTCATAGGCATTTCTTGACGTCTACTGATATTACCAATTCTTTGACATTCATCACAAGATAAGACAAACTTACGGGCATCCTTGAAGAGAGTAGGCCAATGAAAACCGGATTGCAATACCTTGTGTGCAGTTCTATCTCCCGCATGGTGTTTTCCATAAGCTTCAGAGTGGCACTTGCGTAGGATCTGTTCCTGTTCATGCTTAGGCACACAACATCTAATAATACGATCTACTCCTTCTTTATAAAGATGTGGGTCATCCCAGAAGTAATGTCTCAAATCATAGAAGAACTTTTTCTTTTGTTGGTATGTGAAGCTAGGAGGTATAAAGTTAGCAACAATATAATTTGCATAATCAGCATACCATGGAGCAGTACGAGAAGTATTTATGACAGCTAATTGTTCATCAGGAAAGCTATCAACAATAGGTTGTGGGTCATCAAGTATATTCTCTAACCTAGACAAGTTATCTGCAACGGGGTTCTCAGCTCCCTTTCTATCAATAATATGCAAAGTCAAATTCTTGCAGCAGGAGAACCCATCTAATAAGTCTAGGTTTAGCATCTTTCTTTTCCATAAGGTATTTGATAGCAGCATGATCAGTGTGAATATTCATTTAAGAATCAAAGATATAGGGTCTAAACTTATCACAAGCAAATACAACTGCTAAAAATTCTTTCTCAGTAGTAGCATAATTTTTCTGGTCACTACCTAGAGTTTTACTAGCATAATGGATAACATTCAATTTCTTATCAACTCTTTGCCCTAAGACAGCACCTACATTATAATCGCTAGCATCACACATAATCTCAAAAGGTAAATTCCAGTCAGGAGGCTGGACAATAGGTAAAGATATCAATGCTTTATTAAGTATTTCAAATGCTTCTAGACAATCATCATCAAAGACAAAAGGAATATCTTTTTGTAAGAGATTAGTCAGAGGCCTGGAGATTTTGGAGAAGTCCCTTATGAACCTCCCATAAAACCCTGCATGACCAAGGAAACTTCGTATACCTTTGATGTCCTTGGGGCACGGCATCCTTTCAATAGCATCCACTTTACCTTTGTCAACTTCAATACCTCTTTCAGAAATTTTATGTCCCACGACAATGCCTTCATTAACCATAAAGTGGCACTTCTCCCAATTCAAGATAAGATTAGTGTCTTCACATCTCTGCAAAACTCGATCAAGGTTGCTTAAGCAATCATCAAAAGAAGTTATGTAAATGGAAAAGTCATCCATGAAAACCTCAACAATCTTTTCACAAAAGTCAGAGAATATAGCCAGAGAATATAGCCATCATGCATCTTTGAAAGGTAGCAGGTGCATTACATAAGCCAAAAGGCATACGTATTCTTTAGAGTTTTCAATAATTTTTCTTCTTCCTGCTCTGAAAGGTTATCACGAATAATAACAGGATATATGTTCTTTTCATCAAGATAAACATACTTAAGATTATCAGGTAAATGTTTAAGTTCATACACGGGATCACCCTTGGGTGGAGGAGGATCCCCTAGGATTTCAACTTGCAAGTTATTTTTCAATACGGGTCCTTGATTAAAGAATATGTCATCTATTTCCCTTCTCTCATTCATATGCATATCATTTTCATGATCTAGCAAGTATTGTTCTAAAGGATCATTAGGAGGCACATCAATAGAACCAAGACCAATAATTTCGACCTTACTAGGTCGTTCTTTATCAAGGGGTTGTCTACGGAATTTAGCAAAGTTAAAATCATGAGACATATCCCCTAAACCAACAATAACAATATCTTTCACACAGTCTATCTTACCTTTAACAGTATTCAAGAAGGATCTACCAAATATAATGGGACAAAATTCATCTTGTGGGGAACTAAGAACAAGAAAATCAGCAGGGTATTTAACCTTCCCACACAAGACTTCAACATCTCTAACAATCCCAACTGGTGAAATAATGTCTCTATTAGCTAGCTTAATAGTAACATCAATCCCTTCTAGCTCAACAGGTGCAATGTCATGCATAATTACTTGATATAAGGTATGAGGGATAATACTCGCACTAGCACCCACATCACATAAACCATGATAGCAATGATCTCCTATTTTAACAGAGATAACAGGCAAGCCTACAATAGGTCTATGTTTATTCCTAGCATTGGGTTTGGCTATTCAAGCAGATTCCTCTTGGAGGTAAATGACATGTCCATCTAAATCTTCTACCAAGAGGTCTTTAACCATGGCAACACTAGGTTCAACCTTAATTTGCTGAGGGGGTGTAGATGTTCTAGTATTACTCTTACGAACCACAGTTGAAGCTTTAGCATGATCCTTTATTCTAACAGGAAAGGGTGGTTTCTCAATATAAGTAGTAGGAACAATAGGATCAACATTATAAGTGATAGTCTTGTATTCAACTTTAACAAGTTCAACTACTTTTACTTCAATGGGAGGATGGTATTTAAACCAATTCTCCTTGGGAAGATCAACATGAGTGGCAAATGATTCACAGAAAGAAGCTACTATCTCAGAGTCAAGTCCATACTTAGTGCTAAACTCACGGAAAACATTGGTATCCATAAAAGCTTTAACACAATCAAACTTAGGGGTCATACCTGACTCCTTACCTTCGTCGAGATCCCAATCTTCAGAGTTGTGTTTAATTCTATCCAATAAATCCCATTTGAATTTAATAGTCTTCATCATAAAAGAACCAGAGCAAGAAGTATCGAGCATGGAGCGATTATCGAGAGAAAGCCGAGCATAATTTTTTTGAATAATCATTTCTCTTGAGAGCTCATTATTGGGGCATGAATATAACATTGACTTAAGCCTCCCCCAAGCTTGAGCGATGCTTTCTCCTTCGCGAGGCCAGAAATTATAAATATAATTGCGATCACGATGAACCTGGTGCATAGGGTAGAACTTCTGATGAAATTCCAACTTCACACGATTATAGTTCCATGATCCAATATTATCACATAGTCTAAACCATGTCAATGCATCTCCCTTCAAAGATAAAGGGAAGACCTTCTTCTTGATAACATCCTCGGGCATACCTGCAAGCTTAAATAATCCACAAACTTCATCCACATAGATTAGGTGTAAATCGGGATGCAATGTTTCATCTCCTGTAAAAGGATTATCAAGCAGTTTCTCTATCATACCCGAAGGAATATCAAAGCAAACATTTTCAGTAGGTGCAGTAGGTTGAGGAGCAACTCTTTGCTCTTCTGGTTGGGGTGTAGATACCCCGAACAAGCCCCTCAAAGGATTATGAGCCATAGTGACAAGTGACAATAAATTTCAGCACACTATATAAATTTTTCCTTACCAAATTCCACTTACCAAAGGCGCTTCACTCCCTGGCAACGGCGCCAGAAAAGTGTCTTGATGACCCACAAGTGTAGGGGATCTATTGTAGTCCTTTAGATAAGTAAGAGTGTCGAACCCAACGAGGAGCAGAAGGAAATGATAGGCAGTTTTTAGTAAGGTATTTTCTGCAAGCACTTAAATTATAGGTAACAGATAGTATTGTGATAAGGTAATTGGTAGCAAGTAACAAAAGGTAAAATTAAATAAGGTGCAGCAAGGTGGTCCAATCCTTTTTTAGCAAAGCACAAGCCTGGACAAACTCTTATATGAAGGAAAGCGCTCCCGAGGACACATGGGAATTATCGTCAAGCTAGTTTTCATCACGATCATCTGATTCACGTTCGGTACTTTGATAATTTGGTATGTGGGTGGACCAGTGCTTGGGTGCTGCCCTTACTTGGACTAGACTCCCACTTATGATTAACCTCTAATGCAAGCATCCGCAACTACAAAAGAAGTATTAAGGTAAACCTAACCATCGCATGAAACAAGTGGATCCAAATCAGCCCCTTACGAAGCAACGCATAAACTAGGGTTTAAGCTTCTATCACTCTAGCAACCCATCATCTACTTATTACTTCCCAATGCCTTCCTCTAGGACCGAATAATAATGAAGTGTCATGTAGTTGACGTTCACATGACACCACTAGAGGAGAGACAACATACATCTCATCAAAATATCGAACGAAGACCAAATTCACATGACTACTAATAGCAGGACTTCTCCCATTTCCTCAGGAACAAAATTAACTACTCACAAGACATAATATTGTTCATGATCAGAGGGGTATTAATATGCATAATGGATCTGAACATATGATCTTCCACCAAGTAAACCAACTAGCATCAACTACAAGGAGTAATCAACACTACTAGCAACCCACAGGTACCAATCTGAGGTTTGGGTACAAAGATTGGATACAAGAGATGAACTAGGGTTTGAGAGGAGATTGTGATGGTGAAGATATTGATGAAGATAGCCCTCCCCAAGATGGGAGAGTTGTTGGTGATGAGGGCGATGACGATTTCCCCCTCCCGAAGGGAAGTATCCCCGGCAGAACAGCTCTGCCGGAGCCCTAGATTGGTTTCCGCCTCGAGAAGGCGGCGTCTGGTCCCGAAAGCCTCCTTATTATTTTTCCAGGTCAAAACACCTCATATAGGAGAAGATGGGCATCAGGGGGCCTTCAAGGGGCCCACGAGACAGGGGGCGCGCCTAGAGAGAGGGGGGGCGCCTCCCACCCTCGTGGATAGCAGGTGGCCCCCCTCGTGATCTTCTTTCGGCAGATATTTTTTATATTTTCTGAAACGGAGTTCTGTGAAGTTTCGGGGCTTTTGGAGTTGTGAAGAATAGGTTTCCAGATTTTGCTCCTTTTCCAGCCCAGAATTCCAGCTGCCTGCATTCCCACTCTTCATGTAAACCTTGTAAAATAGGAGAGAAAAGGCATAAGTATTGTGACAAAACATGTAATAACAACCCATAATGCAATAAATATCAACATATAAGCATGATGCAAAATGGACATATCAGGAGCTACATTGACTTAGGTCTCCCTCAAGCTCAGAATCATCGTTAGGATCATATTCTGAGCACGAATCTGTAGGTGGAAAACGTTTGCATTGCATTGCATCCAGACTTGATTCCAGTCCCTTAATTCCAAGTTTGACAGCCATGGCATTATTCAGCTTTATTCTTTTCATGCGCGCAAGCTCATAATCATTATGATGCTGTTCAGTATCTATCATTCATGAAAACATAAAAAGTAGTCAGATTATTTTGGAATGCATTGCGGATTCAACTCGAAGAGTGTCTCCCTACAAACCCCTGCGTATACAAATTTCATCCCCCAACCATGTTGATCAGACCACGCACAGAAATACAAACCTCTTATGTCTCTAACAAGAGCTCACATTTCAAAACTGAAGTAGGAACATTAGAATCATATCAAATTCATTTTTGAACAAATAAACTAAGCAATAAGAGTGGCATAATGTTTAGCTTCAAGGGTGGAGTGCTGGTAGTGCGACACAAAGCAAGTAGGCAGATAGTATTCCATGTTAAAGACCATAGTCTATGTAAAAGGTGGATATGACACTTTATTTCTACACAATGCAGTGTTCGTTGCTCACACATGATGAAAAAGATCACACAGAGAAATACTATTCACTCATGTATGCGGTTCTAGTATTTTGAAACAGGGTGGTCCACCCTAAAAGAATATAGACAACAAATACGACAAGGCAAGCATAGAGGTAGTGAATCAAACATTACTTGTGAGCTTAGTAGGACAAGTATACAGAATTGTAACTGCAGTAAGAGACCGTCCAAAATCTGAATCAAGAAGTTGCTCTAGCACTTATTTTTTGCAACTAATTGACGTGAATAATTGGATACCATATCAAATGAGTAAGAAATGCAAGTAAAATTGTCAACAAACCTGGCCTCAAGTAGTAATCTGGGTCAATGTCACTATGACAAACAATCCAACATGAATAGTGTCTGTTCCTAGGGCTGGAATTTTGAAACCCTGTGAACTTTACAGGTACTGAAGATTACTGAAATATCTGAACCATTAAGTGTAGGTAGAACGCAGTACACACCAAACCCTAATGGCAGTCTTGCCTAATGAGTAATGAATCAATTAGAAAATGGGTGATGGGGAGTAGCTGCTGAGGGTTGAGGACGTATCTCAGGATAAATTGGGTTGGCTTAGTGGGTGCTGCTCGTCTGAGCCCTGAATGGACTGGGAATGTAGGCACGACGAGGCGCCCGGGCAGCGGTGACGCTGTTGGGCGAGCGGCTCTTGACCTCCTGCTAGTCCGGTGTCTCCTCCTAGAGTCATACCGTCCAGGGATAGCAAGTGACCGGCGAGGCAGGCGGCTGGGGGCGAGTAGAGATCGGAAGTGCAGCAGAACAGAGGGGAATCGCGGTCTGGGCCGTCCAAAAATCATAGGGATGGCCGCGGTCCCCTATAGACCCATACCCCAGCAGCGTACATGCATTTTCGAAAGTAAATTAGGAACATTTAGCTGACCAATTAAATGACTCTGTTTTAATAATATCAGATTCGTATTTGAACAACTAAGCTTGTTTATCTTGATGTGTGGAGCAGTGCTATTATGACACAAAGCACGTAGGCTGATCGTATAGTGATCATAAAAGGGGGAACCCTAAGCATGATCAATTAAACCCTATTATGGTTGTGCCTTGGCATATTTTGAAGCTGCAAACAGCAGAAATGCCATTTAGCAACCATTGTTTGCTTCGAACTATGTACTAGTAAATTGTAAGAGCTGAAAAGATAGTACATCAAGTTGTGTTCTTTTTTCTGGTTGAGATCAAAAAGTGGAGCAGATATGAAGTAGTACCACCTCTTTTGCGGTGCTGTGTAGGCATCGGGGATGCAATGCTGTCGGTGGCGTTGAAGCAGATCTACGACGATAGACGGGTCCATCGGGGGATAAGTCCCGTTGAGGTGGATGAGAAGGTCGTCGGAGCTGCTCTGGCAAGGAGGATGATGCACCGATGATGACGTGGTGCAAGGCTCCTGGTCCATTGCCGTGGATGTGAAACACCCATATCTAGTAGAGGAGGACGCGGTCTGCGCTTCAGCATGGCGGAGGACGGCGGTGACGGATTGGGTGGCGGACGTAGGAGGCTGGTGTGGGGATGGTGTTCTAGCACGAACGTTGTATGAATGGGGAAATGGAGGGAGAGGTACGGGGAACCATGTTTTTGGGACACACCTGTCTGAAATACGGCAAAGTTACGAACTTAGCCCCCATTTAAAATTTGGACGTCTCCTTGGTTGGGGATAGGACGGTACTATCACATCTACCCGACATTTTCCTACAACGATTTCGGGCGAGGAGAGGGTGTTTTGGCACGCACGGTGTATGAATGGGGCTGACAGGTAGGGCGGTTGCATCACATCTGAGTGAAGTTACAAACCTGTTCCTATTAAAAATATTTGCGTACATCGATTTCGGCCGAATCGAGTTTGTTTTGCCACCCACCGTGTATCAATGGGTAAATGGAGGGAGAGACATAGGTCTTTCGGACAAGCTTGAATCAAATGTGTTCTGCAGCCCACGTTTGGCGCCCACCGTGTCCGAATTGGCTCAGAGGCGGTCGTTTCACGTCTAATTGAAGTTACTAACCTACCCCTATTGAGAACAGTGGAAATCGGGCCGATGGATTATCCGTGTAAGGGGTAGACAGTAATTTCCATCTCGCAAACACTGGCTTCAGGCAGCCGACATGGGAGTGGATATTTTGCCGCTTCTTTCAAATTTTGGGACAATAAGCATCCACGTTTACCCTGGCAACTAAATTCGAATCCATTTTGTATTCTTATACGAATCTTTATAAATCATTCTACAGTTTTTTATATATCTTCAAAAGCACAATAAAGAGGTATTTGACTAGCATATCTTTACTTCTAATGTCTCAGTTGGTAGTCTCCGCTCACCGGTTAATTTTCGACCCACCATTTTTGCCTTGTTTTCTTCGTAGGTTTTTTTGTCCCACATCTCCCTCCCGCTAAACCAAAAAAAACCCGCTCCTCTCTCGATGCAACCCCTCCCGACGGAGCTCGCGTAGGCTCCTCACCCTCCCCACGATCGCCCCAATGCCGTCTGCAAGCCATGGAGGCCGTCCCCCAGATGCATTGCCGATCGTTCTCAACACGCCACCGCCTCCCTTGCGAGGATGCCCCGCCATGGGTCTCAATCGGCGCCACGACGGCCCTGGCCTCCCCAGCCGCCGACGTTGATCCCCGAATACGTCGTCCCTACAACCCACGACCTACATGTCCAGGCCCTACCTCCACGTGTTGCAGCGACCTCCCTGCCCTGCCGGCCGCCACCATCACTCCCTCCAGTAGGTCGGCAACCACGCGCCTGGAGGTCCCCGACCCGACCCGATCTGACAGAGAGAGGGCCAGACATTGCCACTCTGGTGGTCGCTACGGCCAGATCCATCCTGGGGGGGAGGGGCGTCGTAGAGCCTCCATGTCGGCGGAGCAGTGGCAGCAGCTCTACAGAAGATGGGTGCCCGAGATCGTTCAACAACTCACCGTCGGGGCCACGATCACCTCTCTCCCAGCTGTGCATCTCCTCCAATAACGGTCGTGCTCCTCCCGAGTACATCCACACCGTCAAGCTCGAAGGCGGCCTGCTAGCAGATCTGGCCATGGAATCGCTCTAAACCCTAAAGGCTGCTCCCCTCAAGGTTTGTTCCTCTTGGCTAGATATCTGATAAATAGTACAGGACTGCATTTAGGATTTCATTTGCACCTCGGAATGCTAATGAAATCCTTCTACTTCACATGCGTGGGCATTTTAGTTCCGGAATTCAGATGCTTGAAATTGAGATCATTGAGTTGGATGTGATTGTGATCTGTGCAATGGATGCAGAACTGCACACTGTAGAGTGGAAGAGGCTGCATCTTCTACCGCTGTAAGCCCGACCAACACCGGTAGCAACAACTTCAGATTATGTAAGCACATTCATTCATTCACAATTGGAAGACAACCAAATAGGTTAGAATTTTATGTCTTGATTTTTCATGTTGCGAGGTTTGTGATCGCAGGTATGCTTGGGACTACGATGGAGCCATCGACCAGACCAATAGAACTGTGCTTGCATCTCTTACTGTAGTGTGATGATGAGTTGATGACCGACTCCTATTAAAACCAAGACGTCTGCACTACCTCGCTTGTGGGAATCAGTCTGTAACTCCTCCCGGCACTCAAACATGTTTTGATGATTGCATCAGATTGCAACTCTATCATCTTTCCATACCATGTTATGCGTGCATGTCTCTTCGATCTCTAACAAGAACTACATGTCTTTCAGTTTGCTCTGTAGACAACGTGTAGTGATGAAAGTTTGTGTGGTTTTGACTCCAAGCATGAACTTTTTCTAATTAAAGAGACAAATCTTGGGTAAAGATTTCTATTGTTTTTTTCTCAATGTCAATCTCCCCTGAATGATGCTTGTACTACTTGTATTTTTGTCTTGATTAACGGATGCTTGTTATGTAGATTGGCAGACTGGACATTCTGGATTTGTTAGTGTACATATCCTGGATAATATAGCATGGTATGCATATAGTTTTTAGTTGAATCAGCAACATAGTTTGTACATATACTGGAAAATATAGCATGGTGTACTACTTCTTTATCTTCTACTCCCTCCGTACCTAAATATTTTTCATTCTAGAGATTTCAACAAGTGACTACATACGGAGCAAAATGAGTGAATCTACACAAAAATATTTCTATATACATCCATATATGGTAGTCCATTTGAAATCTCTAAAAGGACAAATATTTAGAAACGGAGGGACTAGAAGTTATTTCTTCGTTCAACTGACTACTTGATACATAGTTTAGCATGGGGAAAATAATAACATTTAATCTTCTTTAGATGATGTAATGAGCAGGAGGAAGGATGAGAGCTTTCAGTTGGATATTTTTTTGCGAGAAGACTGCACAAATTGCGGCATGGGTTGAATCTACATGATCTGCAGGTGAGTGACATGATTCATTCTATTCTTTATGTTCAAATCATTCCTCCTGCTATTGCATTAAATAAACCTCTTATTTTGAAAAAAAAATCTTTTGTATCTGGGAGCAGTATATTAGGTAGACATATCTTTTGGTGAACTACTGTGGGTTTGAGCGCAACGTAGATTTCTTGGTTGGTTCTAGAATTCTACTGTAGATTAGTTAGGTCAGCAGATGTTTATGATATTCAATGTGTCTTTCAGTGTACGATGTCATATTTGTCTTATTTATATCTCCCAATATTTCTATGTCATCCTATATAAGAACAAATAATTCTAAATTGATAGACCAGTGTCATCTTCCTAGTGCTTCCTTATTATGAAGTACCATGCATATATTGGACTCCTCAAGCTGGCAGGCTTGTGCTCATTGATGTTGATAACATCCTGTATTATCATGAAATGTGGGGCCATATTTCTTACAGGTGCATAAGTTACATTTGCTAAGTTTGTGAAATGGTGTATGTTGCCTCGAAAAGTACAACTGATTTGGTAGATGTACTGCACTTCTTACAGTCAGTGTCAGTAGTTTTGAATCAAGACGGGCAGGTGATTTTGGTTCTTTGAATGTGAAATCTTGTGATGGCTTGACACAACAGAATGAAATCGTGTATGTTGTTGGTGGCTCGGGCTATCTAGAAAAAGCACCTGGTTTTGGTTGCACGGTCATGCCATAACTGGAAGTTGATAACTCACAAGTGTAGGGAATCAGGTGTAGCCTCTTTCGATAAGTAAGAGGGTCGAACCCAACGAGGAGCTAAAGGCAGAACAAATATTCCCTCAAGTTCTATCGACCACCGATACAACTCTACGCACACTTAACGTTTACTTTACCTAGAACAAGTATGAAACTAGAAGTACTTTGTAGGTGTTTTTGGATAGGTTTGCAAGAATATAAAGAGCACGTAAATATAAACTAGGGGCTGCTACGATAAAGACACAATTAGTTTTAGCGAGTGTGGAAAAGTGGTGGTAGGAGTTGCGAAATTGCCCCTAAGCAATTGACTATGTTACTAGAACAAATATTCCCTCAAGTTCTATCGACCACCGATACAACTCTACGCACACTTAACGTTTACTTTACCTAGAACAAGTATGAAACTAGAAGTACTTTGTAGGTGTTTTTGGATAGGTTTGCAAGAATATAAAGAGCACGTACATATAAACTAGGGGCTGCTACGATAAAGACACAATTAGTTTTAGCGAGTGTGGAGAAGTGGTGGTAGGAGTTGCGAAATTGCCCCTAAGCAATTGACTATGTTACTAGACCGATAGCAAGTTTTATGTGGGAGAGGCCACTGCTAGCATGTCATCCCTTACTTGGAATTCTATGCACTTATGATTGGAACTATTAGAAAGCATCCGCAACTACTAACGTTCATTAAGGTAAAACCCAACCATAGCATTAAGATATATTGGTCCCCCTTCAATCCCGTATGCATCAATTTCTACGCTAGGTTGAAGCTTCTGTCACTCTTGCCCTCCAATACGTAGTCCTATCAACATACAACTAACCCTATGGTGTGATCCACACGCGCGCTCATATGATGGGTACTAAAGGACAGCAACATAACCACACACAATTTAAATCAATCATAGCAATTCACCAATCACCGATAGGACAGCGATAATCTACTCAGACATCATAGGATGGCAACACATCATTGGATAATAATACGAAGCATAAAGCACCATGTTCAAGTAGAGAGTACAGCGGGTTGCGGGAGAGTGGACCGTTGTAGATAGATGGGAGAAGGTGATGGAGATGTTGGAGAAGATGACAGAGGTGTTGGTGTAGATCACCGTCACACGATGATGGCCCCGGTGGCACTCCGGCGCCACCGGAAGCGGGGGGAGATAGACCCCCTCCTTCTTCTTCTTCCTTGTTCTCCCTAGGTGGGAGAAGGGTTTCCCCTCTGGTCCATGGCCTGCATGGCGGCGGAGGGGCGAGATCCCCTCCGAGATTGGATCTGTCTCTCTTTTTCTCTCTGTTTCTGCGTTCCCAGATTCTGGCCATTCACCGTTTCTTAAATTCCCGGTGATCCGTACCTCCGATTGGGCTGATTTTTTGACACGGTTTTTATCCGGATATTAGCTTTCTTGCAGTGAAAGAAGGGCATCAACTGCCTTACGGTGTGGCCACGAGGGCCCTGGGCGCGCCCTGGGCAAGGGGGCGCGCCTCCCTGCCTCATGGCCCACTCGGGCATCGTCTGATGTTGGTTCCGCTTCCCAAAATTCACATATATTCCAAAAAAATCTCTGTTCGTTTTTATTCCGTTTGGACTCTGTTTGATATGGATATTCTACGAAACAAAAAACATGGAACAAACAGGAACTGGCACTGGGCACTGGATCAATATGTTAGTTCCAAAAAATAGTTTAAAAAATTGCCAAAAGTATATGAAAGTTGTAGAGTATTGGCATGGAACAATCAAAAATTATAGATACGACGGAGACGTATCAGCATCCCCAAGTTTAATTCCTGCTCGTCCTCGAGTAGGTAAATGATAAAAAAGATAATTTTTGATGTGGAATACTACCTAGCTTAATCTTGATCATGTAATCTAATCATGGCATGAATATTAAGACACGAATGATTCAAAGCAATAGTCTATCATTTGACATTAAGACAATAATACTTCAAGCATACTAATAAAGCAATCATGTCTTTTCAAATTAACATGGCCAAAGAAAGTTATACCTACAAAATTATATGGTCTGGCTATGCTCCATCTTCACCACACAAAGTATTTAAATCATGCACAACCCCGGTTTTAGCCAAGCAATTGTTTCATACTTTAGTATTCTCAAACTTTTACAACTTTCATGCAATACATGAGCATGAGCCATGGACATAGCACTATGGGTGGAATAGAAGGTGGTGATAGACAAAATGTGGGAGAAAGTCTCACATCAACTAGGAAAATCAATGGACTATGGAGATGTCCATCAATCGATATCAATGTGAGTGAGTAGGGATTGCCATGTAACGGATGCACTAGAGCTATAAGTGTATGAAAGCTCAAAAAGAAAACTAGTGGGTGTGCATCAACTTGTTTGCTCATGAAGACCTAGGGCATTTGAGGAAGCCCGTCGTTGGAATATACAAGCCAAGATCTATAATGAAAATTCCCACTAGTGTATGGAAGTGACAAAACAAGAGACTCTCTATTATGAAGATCATGGTGCTACTTTGAAGCACAAGCGTGGAAAAGGATAATAGCATTGTACCTTCTCTCTTTTCTCTCATTTTTTTTTGTTTTTTTTGTTTTTCTATTGGAGGGGCTTTCTCTTTTTTTTAGCCCCTCTCTATTTTTTTAGGCCGTCCTTTTTTCTATTTGGCCTTTCCTCACCTGGGACAATGCTCTAATAATGAAGATCATCACAGCGTAGCAATGACATCAAAAAATGGACAAGCCATGGAAACATCATGCTAGCTATCTTACGATCATGCAAGGCAATATGACTATGATGGTGCATGTCATAATAAACGGAACGGTGGAGTTACATGGCAATATATCTCGGAATGGCTATGAAAATGCCATAATAGGTAGGTATGGTGGCTGTTTTGAGGAAGGTATATGGTGGGTGTATGGTACCGGCGAAAGTTGCGCGGTACAAGAGAGGCTAGCAATGGTGGAAGGATGAGAGTGCGTATAATCCATGGACTCAACATTAGTCATAAAGAACTCACATACTTATAGCAAAAAATTATTAGCCATCGAAACCAAGTACTACACGCATGCTCCTAGGGGGGAGGTTGGTAGGAGTTAACCATCACGCGCCCCCGACCTCCACACAAAGGATGACACTCAATAAATAAATCATGCTCCAACTTCGTCACATAACGGTTCACCATACGTGCATGCTACGGGAATCACAAACTTCAACACAAGTATTTCTACAATCCACAACTACCCACTAGAATGACTATAATATCACCATCTTTATATCGCGAAACTATTGCAAGGAATCAAACATATCATATTCAGCGATCTACAAGTTTATGTAGGATTTTATGACTAACCATGTGAATGACCAATTCCTGTCAACTCTCTAAATAGATATAAGTGAAGCAAGAGAATTTTAATTCTTTCTACAAAAGTTATGCCCATGCTCTAACAATTATAAGTGAATCAAAAGAGCATTATACAAATGACGGTTTTCTATGTGAAGAGAAACATGCAATCCAAACTTCAAAATATATAAGTGAAGCACATGAAGCATTCTATAAAGCCATACTCAAAAGATATAAGTGAAGTGCAAAGAGCATTCTATAAATAAACCAATGACTATCTCATACCAGCATGGTGCATAAAAGAAAAGGTGAAAACTAAATGCAAAAGACGCTCCAAGATCTGCACATATCACATGAATGAAACGAATCCGAAAACATACCGATACTTGTTGAAGAAAGAGGGGATGCCTTCCGGGGCATCCCCAAGCTTAGACGCTTGAGTCTCCTTGAATATTTACTTGGGGTGCCTTGGGCATCCCCAATCTTGAGCTCTTGCCTCTCCTTCTTCTCCTCACATCGAGACCTCCTCGATCTTCGAACACTTCATCGACACAAAACTTCAAAAGAAAACTCGGTAAGATCCGTTAGTATAATAAAGCAAATCACTATTCTAAGTACTATTGCAAACCAATTCATATTTAGTTTTTGCATTGTAGCTACTGTAATATAACTTTTCCATGGCTTAATCCACTGATAAAAATTGATAGTTTCATCAAAACAAGCGAACTATGCATCAAAAACAGAATCTGTCAAAAACAGAACAGTCTGTAATAATCTGAACATTCACCAAACTTATGATACTTGAAATATTCTTCGAAACTTATGAAAAATAAACAATTTGTATAGAAAGACAGTGCAAAAAGTTTCAGAACTATTTGATGTTCCAGCAAAAAATGTAAAATCGCGCACTACAGCCAAAGTTTTTGTCCTGCACCGCACAAACCAACAAGCATTGTAAACATCCTAAAGGAAAACCTTAACACATTATTTTTATAATACAATAGAATTGTACAAGGGGATAATTATTTTTGTTGAAAAGTTTCTGTAATTGATATTCACAAAGTTTCCATGGGCATGAACAAAGTTCAAGGACGTCCCCCACTTTCACAATGCTCGTCTATCTTACTTCCACTTTTCTTTTTGAAAAAGTTTTAGGTTCCCCCTTTTTTTTAAACTTTATAAAAGCATACAACAGAAATAAATGACTCTCTAAAACTTCCGGGTTGTCTCCCTAGTAGCGCTTTCTTTAAAGCCATTAAGCTAGGCATATAGTGCTCAAGTAATAGATCCACCCCTATCCCAAGGTATATCAAAGCCAATTTTAATTAGCAATGATTTGTCATTTAGTAGTGAGCACAAAGTGATATATATCATGCAAAAACGAAGTCTATCTCTCTTCCTATGCATCGGCATGTCATAAAAGAACAATTCATGCACATCAAGTAAAGGCCAATGCATATTATAAGCAGTTTCTTGCAATTTTATCATGTTGGAAACATAAAGAGGCGGATATGTAGTTGCTCTCTCATAATAATTGCAAGTAGGAGCAGCAAGCACATGCATATTATATTCATCAAAATCATCACATGTAACGGAAAAAGGCAACCAATCAATATAATCCTTAATAAGTGCAAACTTCTCCGATATAGTGTAGTTTGGAGAACTCAAAAAGATAATAGGACTATCATATGTGGGTGAAATAGAAACTATCTCATGTTTAACATAAGAAACTATAGCAAGTTCATCTCCATAAGCATAATTCATATTGGCATCTTGGCCAAAAGCATAGCAAGCATCATCAAAAAGGGATATTTCAAAAGAATCAACGGGATCATAGCAATCATCCTTCGATAAGCACGAAGGGAAATTAAACGATGTATGAGTTGAAGAGTTACTCTCATTAGAAGGTGGGCACGGGTAGCTAATCCGCTCTTCCTCCTTTTATTCTTCGCTCTCCTCCTCATCTTTTTCATCCAATGATCTCACAATGTCATTGATTTCTTCTTCCATAGACTCCTGCAAAATATTAGTCTCTTCTTGGACAGTGGAGACCTTCTCAATAAACGCATCAATACCGGAGTTATATTCATAATTCAAATAGCAATATTTCAATATAGCAGGATTTTCAGGCCTAGAAACATCATCATCAAAAGCATCATTCTTTCTAAACAGAGATTCAATTTCACAAGCACACTTAAAAGCAACGAATTCTTCTATTTGTTCCACATCATAATAATCATATATACCATTAGCATAAGAAGCTAAGGTTTCATTATCATTAAATTTGCATGAAAAGTGAAGGTGTGGAGCCTTCATCCTAGAGCAACAAGTATAATCATATCTCAAGCATAGTTGCCGAGCATACCAATGCAACATATGAATTTGATCGCATAACAGTTTCCCTTTTTGTGTCAAGAGATAATCCCTAAATTATTCACGTTGATCCAACGTTACTCCCATTACATAGTTGAATGGGGTTTTCTCAGGATTATCAAAGTAGTACATAATATCTTTCACATAAAGTGTAGGGGGTCAGTTGTAGCCTCTTTCGATAAGTAAGAGTGTCGAACCCAACGAGGAGCTAAAGGCAGAACAAATAATCCCTCAAGTTCTATCGACCACCGATACAACTCTACGCACGCTTGACGTTCGCTTTACCTAGAACAAGTATAAAACTAGAAGTACTTTGTAGGTGTTTTTGGATAGGTTTGCAAGAATATAAAGAGCACGTAAATATACACTAGGGGCTGCTACGATAAAGACACAATTAGTTTTAGTGAGTGTGGAAAAGTGGTGGTAGGAGTTGCGAAATTGCCCCTAAGCAATTGACTACGTTACTAAACCGATAGCAAATTTTATGTGGGAGAGGTCACTGCTAGCATGTCATCCCTTATTTGGAATTCTATGCACTTATGATTGGAACTATTAGCAAGCATCCGCAACTACTAACGTTCATTAAGGTAAAACCCAACCGTAGCATTAAGATATATTGGTCCCCCTTCAATCCCGTATGCATCAATTTCTACGCTAGGTTGAAGCTTCTGTCACTCTTGCCCTCCAATACGTAGTTCTATCAACATACAACTAACCCTATGGTGTGATCCACGCGCGCGCTCATATTATGGGCACCAAAGGACAACAACATAACCACAAGCAATTTAAATCAATCATAGCAATTCACCAATCACCGATAGGACAACGATAATCTACTCAGACATCATAGGATGGCAACACATCATTGGATAATAATATGAAGCATAAAACACCATGTTCAAGTAGAGGGTACAGCGGGTTGCGGGAGAGTGGACCGCTATAGATAGATGGGGGAAGGTGATGGAGATGTTGGTGAAGATGACGGAGGTGTTGGTGTAGATCGTCGTCACACGATGATGGCCCCGGTGGAACTCCGGCGCCACCGGAAGCGAGGGGGAGAGAGCCCCCCTCCTTCTTATTATTCCTTGACCTTCTCCCTAGGTGGGAGAAGGGTTTCCCCTCTGGTCCATGGCCTCCATGGCGGCGGAGGGGCGAGAGCCCCTCTGAGATTGGATCTGTCTCTCTGTCTCTCTCTGTTTCTGCGTTCCCAAATTCTGGCCATTCACCGTTTCTTAAATTCCTGGAGATCCGTTAATCCGATTGGGCTGATTTTTTGACACAATTTTTATCCGGATAATAGCTTTCTTGCGGCGAAAAAAGGGCATCAACCGCCTTACGGTGTGGCCACGAGGGCCCTGGGCGCGCCCTGGGCAGGGGGCGCGCCCCCCTGCCTCGTGGCCCACTCGGGCATCGTCTGATGTTGGTTGGTTCCGCTTCCCAAAATTCACATATATTTCAAAAAAATCTCCGTCCGTTTTTATTCCGTTTGGACTCCGTTTGATATGGATATTCTGCGAAACAAAAAACATGCAACAAACAGGAACTGGCACTGGGCACTGGATCAATATGTTAGTCCCAAAAAATAGTTTAAAAAGTTGCCAAAAGTATATGAAAGTGAATATTGGCATGGAACAATCATAAATTATAGATACGACGAAGATGTATCAGAAGTCATTATCTTTTTTTGGCTGCTCAAGCATGTAGATGATACATTTTTTGACAACTAGATCAATAACCATGAAAATGGCCAACATCAAGTCACATGTCCATCGACGTATCATTGTTATGCACAAATGCGTGTAGATCGATAGACTAATTATATGAGTTTGGTTTCTAGCTAATGCATTTACCCTATTGTACATATCACTTGCGTCTTGTGCTTCTTAATAAGAAGATTGCCAGGTATGGAGTACAATAAATTCAGAGATTGCATCTCAGTGGTATAAAAAATTAAAAATACCTAGATGAGCCGTAGCTAATTTTTTTGCGGGAGAAAACTTGTATTACTCAACCAGGAGGATTACAATCAGATTCACAGAGTTTGATGACCTCATCAGGTCCTGAACGCAACCAAATAGCCTTTGATTACGATCAGATTCACAGAGTTTGATGGGCACTAATGTTTTTTTTTGTTTCTGAAAATTGGTACAGGGCATGAAAAGAGCCTTGATTCTCGTATGGTCTGGGAGCAGATTGTTGTTTTGCTAGTCAGTTAATCAAACAAGGGAATACCTACAATATTAGTTCATTGCAGTACAGGTGATCTGGTGTCAGATTGTTCACCGAACGTGTCCTTACCAATTCTGCAGGTAATATCCGAGCAATTGTGTGTGTGTTGTCAGATGTTTAACAAATCGATTAATAAACATGTTTTGTCCTGCCGTGTTGTCTGATAGCTTCTGTTGTTGGAACAAAACAATCAGGGCCAATCTACCTAATGTTTGGTATATTGACCAGAACATTATCATCCACCATATTGAGGTTATCCATCTGGACTATATAATTATTTTATTTTTCTAAAGAACATGTGAATTCGATGCTAGGCTTTTCCCACAAGACCACATAATAATTGAACGGCTAGACCCCATGTAATGTGCCTAACATTAGCAAAAAAATCATACCATTTCATTTTATGCGAGTCACACAACCGGCCAGTAACTACAATTAAACTAAAGACAACGAGGCATTCTTGAGAAACTGATTTTCCTTTTCTTTGTTGCGTATTTTCATTTGAAGTTGATCAAGTGATGAATCTGTTTTTTTATATGTCATCTTCACTGTTCTACAATATTCATTGCTATAACTTACCTTCAAATTTGAGAAGCACGAAATGATCTGAATATCACATGCTAGCTGTTACTGCTACTTTCATGCCTATCATTTGTTAAGTATCATAGACATTCGGATTAAGGATTTCGTGTTGAAATCTGAAGGTCACATTGATTATCGTTGTTTAGTTTATTTAAAGTAAGTGCGCCTGAACCAACCAAAGAAACTAGATTCCTGACAGGATAAAGGGATCCCTCCCTCCCTCCCCCGCCACCACCCGCGAGGCGCCGGGGAGGGCCCCAAATCTCCGCCACAGAACACCTCTCCGCCTACCCCCTCCTCCCTTGCCGCCGCCAAAGGGCGCAGCAGGGCAAAGCCCGGTCATCGCCGGCGGTGGTGGGGCCTTCTCGTCCCTCGCGCGTGGGGGTTGGCGTGGATCCGATCTCGCGGGCAGGGCGCAGCGCTCGGTGTCAGCTTGGCGGCGACTCGGAGCAGGTCGGCGACAGTGGTGTGGCATCGAGCGGCGGATGGCATGGCGGCGGTGCGGGCTCGTGTGGCGTCGATGGCGGTGTTTCCGGCAGCGCCTCAGCGTCGCATCCAGCACCGTGGGTTGTGGCTAACCGGGTTGCGGGCGGCCTCTCGCCTTGGTCTATGGCGGGGGGTGGCGCGGCAGCGGAGGTGGTGAGCTGCTCCTTTCCAGTCGGGCCCTCGCGGCTGGGTGGCGGCGCTCGGCTCGGGCGGGTCCCCCCTGGTGGCATCTCTGGGCGGTGGTGGTGACAGCTCGGCCACCCTTCTTCTCCGGTGTCTAGCGGCGGCCGATGCCTCCCGGTGCCCTGGGCCTTCGACGCGGTGGCGGAACTCGGTTTGGGGAGGGGGGTGGGAGCTGGAGCCGGCAAGGCGTCGGTCGTGGCCTTTGGTTGCTACAGGGTGGTCTCATGGCGGGGCAGCGGCCCTGGCGGTGGGAGTTGTGCGTTGGTCCTGGACGAGCTGCGCGGCTCGGATGTGGGCAGGCAACCATGGCCGCTTGGGCGACATGGTTGCTGGTGTTGACGGACCGGGGCGGTGGAAGAGTTGAAGCACCGGGGTACATCACCTTCCCAGTCTGAGTACTGGTCGACGGTGACGGCGTCCGTGGACGTCGTATCCTCCTTGCAGGCTCCGTCGTGGTGCTTCTACCCCTTCCATCTTACTCCGGGTGAAAACTCGATCCTCGGATCGAACGGTGGCGACGTTCGTGGTCGTGCCTCCTGGAGGCACCATCTTGGAGTCCTCGGTCCGGCATATCCGTTACACATCCTCCCGGACGATCGCTCCTCATGGTGGTGTTCTCCGTCGGCTCTAAGCGGATTCGTTTTGCTCATCTTTTAGGTGCTTTGTAGTCGTTGTGGTTGCGTGTCGGTGCCCGGCATTCATGTATCTGGCCTTGGGTGTGTGGTGTGCGTTTGTATCGGATGCTTTGTGTTAGAGTTATAATATAAGTCATGTACCCCTTTGTATTTATCCCGTTGTATAAGGGGTTTCCTGCATATGTTCCACCTGTACATGTATATATATATCGGCCTATGGCCTCATGGGAATACAAGTTGCTTTCCTAACATGGTATTAGAGCTCTAGGTTTTTTTTTCGCACGCGCAACTCGTGCTCCTAGATCCAAACTCGTCAGGATCCCCCCGTCGCGCCTGGATCGTTCCGTCCGTCGCTCGGTTCCCATCGATAGCGGATCCGGCTCGAATTCCGCTCGCCCGGCATCGAAAGCTCTAAAGGCCCGCTCGGTCGAAGCCTCAGCTCCCGCATCGAAGCTCCTGTCGCGGCCCGCTCGATCTCTCCCGCATCGAAGCTCTCGTCGCGGCCCGCTCGATCTCTCCCGCATCGAAGCTCCCGTCGCGGCCCGCTCGATCTCTCCCTCATCGAAGCTCCCGTCGCGGCCCGCTCGATCTCTCTCGCATCGAAGCGTCGAAGCTCTCGTCGAAGCTCCCGTCGAAGCCCTAGCGCCAGCACGGTCGATCTCTCGCCCAGCTCCCGCATCGACGCTCGCGCCCGTCCGCTCGTTCTCGATCTGGCCTGCTCGTTCCCGTGAGCCCGATCTGATCCAGCGGCCCGGTTTAAAAAAAAAATGTCTCTGTCCTCAGGCTATGTTTCTGTCCCTCGCTGTCCTGTGATCTTCGATGGTACTAACTACACTGAGTTCACTGGCTTCATGCGCATTCACATGCGTGGCATCCGTCTCTGGGGTGTTCTTTCTGGCGAGGTCTGTTGTCCGCCACGTCCGGTTCCTCCGGTTGCTCCTATTCAGCCGACTCCACCGGTTCTTCCTACCGATGCTACTCAGGCCGCCAAGGATGCGGCTAAGCTGGCTCATGAGGCTGCTGATCGTGCTTATGATGACATGTTTCTGGCTTATGAGGCGGCTCTTCGGACGTATCATGGTGCTCTGTCTGTCTACACCCAGTGGCTTGATGATGATGCTAAAGCTGCCGCTGTTCTCACTGCTAGTGTTCTGCCCCAGTTTGCTTCTGAGTTTTTGGGTCTTCCTACTGTCTTTGAGATGTGGACCCGTCTTCGTCAGCGCTATGAGCCCTCCGGTGATGCCCTATACCTTTCTGTGGTTCGTCAGGAGCATGCTCTTCAGCAGGGTGACTCTACTGTTGATGACTTCTATGCACAGAGTTCTGCTATCTGGCGTCAACTTGATTCTCTCCGCACTGCTGGTTGTCGTACTTGTCCCTGTTGCCAGGCTGTCCAGGCCAACTTGGAGTTTCATCGCGTCTACGAGTTCCTGTCTAGGCTTCGTAAGGAGTTTGAGCCCCGGCGTGCTCATTTGTTTGCTCGTGGCCGTATTTCTCTCATGGAGGCTCTTTCTGAGATTCGTGCTGAGGAGACTCGCTTACGTGGTGCTGGTTTGCTGGAGGTTCCCTTTGTGTTCGCTGCTCGGTCTTCTTCCACGCCACCTGCTGCACCGACCCCGTTTCGCTCCAGTGCTCCGCCACTCTTGCCCACTCCTTCTGATGGCTCAGGTCGCCCCCGTCCACATTGTGACTATTGCAACACTGATGGTCATATTGAGTCCCATTGCTACAAGAATAAGAAACACTTGTGCAAGGCACGACCATCATCTTCAGGGTCTTCGTCATCTACCTCGACAGCTTCAGCCATTGCTTTGACTGAGCAGGATATTCTACGACTTAAGCGTCTGCTTGCGGCTTCAGGTTCTTCCTCGACGGGTACTGCTGGTTCTGTGACTGATGCTTCCCGTGCTGACCAACCGCCCTCTACACAGTCAGGTACATCCACATGGGTTCTGGATTCTGGAGCTTCTTTTCATATGTCTTCTCATTCTTCCACTTTGTCCTCTCTTCGACTGCTAGATTCTCCTGTTCATGTCTTCACTGCTGATGGTACTCCACTTTCTGTTGCTAGTAGAGGCAATCTTTCCACTCCTTCTTATTCTGTTCCTGATGTTGCTCATGTTCCTCGACTTACCATGAATATGTTTTCTGCTGGTCAACTTACTGATTCTGGTTGTCGCGTCATCCTTGACGCTGACTCTTGTTCTGTCCAGGACCGTCGCACGCACACTCTGGTTGGGGCTGGCCCTCGGCGCCGTGATTCTCAGGGCCTTTGGGAGTTGGACTGGCTTCGTGTTCCTTCCGCTGCCACCACCATCGCTAGTTCTTCCGCTTCTATCGCCTCCGTTACTGGTTCTTTCCAGCAGTGGCATCATCGACTTGGTCATCTCTGTGGTTCTCGGTTGTCTTCTTTAGTTCGTCGAGGTCTTCTGGGGTCTGTCTCAGGAGATGTCTCTTTAGAGTGTCAGGGTTGCCGTCTTGGCAAGCAGATTCAGTTACCATATCCACATAGTGAGTCAGTGTCTAAGCGTCCTTTCGATTTAGTCCATTCTGATGTATGTGGTCCGGCCCCTTTCTCTTCAAAAGGGGGTCATAAATACTATATTATTTTCATAGATGATTTCTCTCGATACACATGGCTTTATTTCATGACTTCTCGTAGTGAGGTGTTGTCTATTTATAAGCATTTTGCTGCCATGTTTCATACCCAGTTCTCTTCTCCTATTCGTGTTTTTCGTGCTGACTCCGCTGGCGAGTATATCTCTAAGATGTTGCGTGGTGTTCTTGCTGAGCAAGGGACTCTCTCTCAATTCTCTTGTCCTGGTGCTCATGCTCAGAATGGTGTGGCTGAGCGCAAGCATCGACATCTTCTTGAGACGGCTCGTGCATTGATGATTGCTGCATCTCTCCCGCCTCATTTTTGGGCTGAGGCCGTCTCCACATCCACCTATCTTATCAATATACAGCCTTCCGCTGCTCTATAGGGTGGTGTTCCTTTCGAGCGACTTTTGGATCGTTCTCCCGATTATTCGATGCTTCGCTCGTTTGGTTGTGTTTGCTATGTTCTTCTTGCCCCTCGCGAACGCACCAAACTGACCGCTCAGTCTGTTGAGTGTGTCTTCCTAGGCTACAGTGATGAGCATAAGGGCTATCGCTGTTGGGATCCTATCGGTCGTCGGATGCGTATCTCTCGAGATGTGACTTTTGATGAGTCTCGTCCCTTCTACCCACGCCCGTCCTCCTCGACTTTTTTAGTGCAGGATATCTCTTTCCTCACTTTTCCTGACTCTCCTATCACATCTGTCGAGCCTGCACCTCTCCATTCCGCTTCCTCTCCTTCTTCACCTCTAGTTGATTTTCAGCCACCATCCTCCCCGGTCTCCTCACCTAGCATGTCTCAGGGTTCTCCACCTTCATCTCCGGTGACTTCCTCCCCGGTCTCCTCTCCTCACATGTCACCGGATTCCCCACCTTCATCTCCGGTGACTTCTTCGTCGTCACCCCTCAATTCTACCTTGGCGATTCCTCCTTCTATTATTCCATCCTTTCCTCAGCATTACACTCGTCGTCCTCGACCTGTTGATGCCTCTGTGGATGAGTCGTCATCCTCCTCTCAGCCTACTTATGGCTTGCGTTCTCGTCCTCGTCCGCCTGTTGATCGCTTTGGATTTCCCACCGCTGGTGCTGCTGTTCTTGAGCCAACTTCTTACCGTCAGGCTGTTGTTCATCCTGAATGGCAGTTTGCGATGGCAGAGGAGATTGCTGCTCTTGAACGCACTGGTACCTGGGATCTTGTTTCTCTTCCTCCCGGAGTCCGTCCGATTACTTGTAAGTGGGTCTACAAGGTTAAGACTCGCTCCGATGGTTCTCTTGAGCGTCACAAAGCTCGTCTTGTGGCTCGTGGTTTTCAGCAGGAGCATGGTCGTGATTATGATGAGACTTTTGCTCCTGTGGCCCATATGACCATTGTTCGTACACTTCTTGCAGTTGCCTCTGCACGCCACTGGTCTATATCTCAGCTTGATGTTAAGAATGCCTTTCTTAATGGTGAGCTGCGTGAGGAGGTGTACATGCAGCCACCACCTGGGTATTCTGTTCCTGATGGCATGGTATGTCGTCTTCGTCGCTCTCTCTATGGCCTTAAGCAAGCTCCCCGTGCCTGGTTTGAGCGTTTTGCCTCTGTGATCACTGCTGCTGGTTTTTCAGCAAGTGCTCATGATCCAGCGTTGTTTATTCACCTTTCTTCTCGTGGTCGGACTCTTCTTCTACTCTATGTTGATGACATGGTCATCACGGGGGATGACCCCGAGTATATTGCCTTTGTAAAGGCCCGTCTTAGTGAGCAGTTCCTTATGTCTGATCTTGGACCTCTTCGCTACTTCCTTGGGATTGAAGTCTCTTCTACCTCTGATGGCTTCTTTATATCCCAGGAAAAGTATATCCAGGATCTTCTTGCTCGTGCTGCTCTTACTGACGAGCGCACTGTTGAGACTCCTATGGAGCTCAATGTTCACCTCCGTGCTACTGATGGTGATCCTCTCCCTGACCCGACGCGATATCGTCATCTTGTTGGCAGTCTTGTCTATCTAGCTATCACTCGTCCGGACATCTCTTATCCGGTTCATATTCTGAGTCAGTTTGTCTCTGCTCCCACATCGGTTCACTATAGTCATCTCCTTCGTGTTCTCCGATATCTTCGAGGCACGATCTCTCACCGTCTCTTCTTTCCTAGCTCCAGTTCTTTACAGCTTCAGGCCTATTCGGATGCTACGTGGGCTAGTGATCCTTCGGATCGCCGTTCACTTTCTGCTTACTGTGTTTTTCTTGGTGGTTCTCTCATTGCCTGGAAGACGAAGAAACAGCTTGCAGTTTCCCGTTCGAGTGCAGAGGCTGAGTTGCGAGCAATGGCTCTTTTGATGGCAGAGGTGACTTGGTTGCAGTGGTTACTTCATGACTTTGGTGTTTCTGTCACTACACCGACTCAGCTCTTATCTGACAGTACAGGTGCTATCAGCATTGCACGCGATCCGGTGAAACATGAGCTCACCAAGCATATTGGTGTTGATGCTTTCTATGTGCGCGCTGCTGTGCAGGATCAGGTTATTGCTCTTCAGTATGTGCCTTCCGAGTTACAGTTGGCGGATTTCCTGACGAAGGCCCAGACTAGAGCACAACATGGCTTTTATCTCTCCAAACTCAGTGTTGTTCCTCCACCATGAGTTTGAGGGGGGGTGTTAGAGTTATAATATAAGTCATGTACCCCTTTGTATTTATCCCGTTGTATAAGGGGTTTCCTGCATATGTTCCACCTGTACATGTATATATATATCGGCCTATGGCCTCATGGGAATACAAGTTGCTTTCCTAACACTTTGTTGTTGTGGTCCGTGCTTTATAATATAAAGCGGGGGAAACCCTTTTTCATAAAAAGTAAGTGCGCCTAGCTATTTGTACTATGACTTGGGAGTTCCTTTTTTTCATGTGAGAAGAGAGTCTTTATCTTTTCATTTAGAGATTCTTGTTGTGCAAGATCAAATTTCCAAACGGTTAATGCTTATGTCAACTCAATACATGTGTACGCATAATTATATTAACTCGCGTGTAATTTATATGTCTTGAAGTAGGCTATCATTCTTTTGAATTATTTTTAATTGTTCAAGGCATAGCAATTTACAATGCACAAAGCTATGGATCGATGGCGTAATTAAATTAAGCATTCTAATTTCTAACGTGAAAAGGAAGTGTGAGAGAGAGAGAGAGGGAGAGAGAGAGAGAGGGAGGGAGTTTGACTAATTCTCTTGGAAAATGCATCACCTGACTTTGATTCATAAATGCTTCCTGTCACATTAGTTCTCCCATGCTGCTATTTTTGTTCATTCTTCATGCTCGCATCGAGTCAGACTTTCAGTTAAATTGGCAGATTGCTCCTTAATCCTTAAGTAAAGTTTTTTTTATGTGACACCTGAACTGAAGTGGGTCTCACTAACAGAAACATCAACTTGTCAAAAAAGATACTGATTATGTAACTGTAACAATAGTTTAGCTCTCATGTTTGCATACTTATAACCAATGAATGATGTCCGCATGTTTTTGTATTGTCTTGCCACTGTGGTTGAGTTACATCATGCAATTGAGGTTCAACTGGCATAGTGTTATACTCTACAGGGTCAATCTACCTTTTCATTTAGTGCGTGCGGTGCTCTCTGTACGATCGGGGCAAAAAATGTGCAATCTTCAGAATATCCCCAACAATGTAAGCGTGGATGTGTTTTGCCATTTGTCCTAAGCTTACTAGACTATCAAGTGCTTACTGCTTCTACGTTCATAACTTTTTCTGGTGCGCAATTGGTAGTGCTGAGTTTGAACTCTTAATTTCTATGTTCCAGCACTCAACAGTGATACAGGATGATAAATCCCTTCCCTTCATCAATTTTAGATGTCGATTCATTAAGGACCCTGTGAGATGTTGAATGTTGAAGCAATGAACATTCTCATTCGCAATGTCGTGCTGAAGTCGATATGTGGTTTCCTGACGTGACAGAACTCAAAAGCCAGCTTACCACTTGGAACCATTGACCATCCTGCAGATCCGCTCTTCCTGAATTTTCTCTTTATGAGTGTTTGGAAATCTTAAGTATAAAGATTGTACTATTTCTATGGGATTTTTTAGTATCAGGTAGAAAACATGCTTTATTATATAGTTTCGAAATCAACTTTGCAGCTTGCATGGAAATCAAGCTTGCTAATGCTCGATGATGTTTCTCTTTTATATATGAACTGATCACCATAGGACATTACTATATATGGTTAGATTTCTTGTAAATATATGATCCAGTAACAAATCTTCATTTGTCGAACGTGCCATCAGAGTCAGCATTGTTTCTATACTATTTGCAATATATCACTTTTTAGAAATTAATGATGATCCTGCCAATTGTGAAAAACATACATTAACTGACGCCTCAAATTTTATAGTGTCATGAATCCTTGCCTTTCAATAAGGCTTGCATTAATGATTTTCTCTAAAGCCATGTTATACTTAGCAGGTTATTTGTCAAACTAAGTAGAGGCACTTGTTGTTAGTAATGACAATACTCTCCACATCAACAGTCGACTCTTCCTTCTGTGGGTGAGTACTAGCGTGGCGGCGCACATTCATCTTGGCTAGAAATTGCAAGATATTTTAGTAAATTGTACGAGTATATGGCTACTATTTCATAGCATCGGGCTTTTTCTCAGGAAATGAATTTGAATACTTTTGCTTGAATTTTGCAATTCCTTGGATCTCGGGATAATGTAGATGTTGAGGAGAGGAGGGGGCGGGTGACACCGTGGACGGAAGGAGATACGGCGGTGAGAGGAAGGTGTGGGTTGAATGACATAGCATCGAGGGCAGCCGACAGTGATTCCCATGGCGGGGAAAGATGGCGGCGGCGATACCGTCGCTAGGAGAGCATACCGGGCGAATGAGATGTGAGTGTCAACGTTGTGCCATGTGGTGAGAGTTAGAGAGTGAACTAATTTTTTTGTTTATGATGAGAATAAAAGGAGGGTTTGTTTGCTTTTTTAGGGAAAACGGTTGTTTGTTATGAGAAAATGTTATTTACCTTTTTATACAGTGAAGAAATATCCTGGAGAATAGTTACCAACAAGTGAGCCTATAAATTATTAAAATTAGGATGCGACTCATTCTACTAATAAGCACGACGTGATTCACTCTACTAAAAACATGACGTGACTCACTCGAAGCGAGCAACGTCCAATGAAAATTATTGTATATGGGTTGACCTTATTTTTTTAATTAAATGTGTTTTATATTCACTTTTCTATAATAGAGATAAAAACTTATGGCCTAGGATTATGCTTTGAAAATGTCGATTGACAAAGCTTTATGATGGACAAACTGAAAACTCATCGTGTCTTACACAATTGGAAGATATGCATATACATAATTGTATTTGTTACACGTGATAATACAAAATAGGTATTTTTTTTACATGATTGTTTTTTCAGAGTATGAGAGAGATGGAGATGTATTATGTCGGTGTTCAAAAAGAATCCGTCGAGAAAGGTGTTGACCCTTGTCGATGCGATGTTAATGTAAGGAGTTGAAATTTCGTCGAGTTATATACAACAATACAAGTATATATGCAATCAAATCAATAATTAAAAGGCCCGTGGCAACGCACGGGCATAATACTAGTATGAATATGATTTACAAATGCCGATACTCGAATTCAAAAGGTGGAAACCAGTTTAAGGTGAATTCGAATATTTGAAACCACTTTGTGTCCAACTCATGTGTAACTTGTATGACACATACAACATAGTGTACTCCCATTTAGATATGTACACAAGGGATGTTTCAAGATTCAAAATACAGAGTCAATCAACCAATAATATACAAAATTAACAGACATATAAACACTTATAGAGTATATGGGTCAATAATATCAACTAACATACATAAGACAGTCCGTTGTACTTTTTTTGCTAGAAGAGCAACAATTTTTAGAAAAGCTAGTACTATTATTGTTGAATGCACATTCAGCCCGATTGGCATATTTGTAGGTCTGGCATAGCAATCAAAATGAAATGTCCCAGAGTCTTGTCAATTAATACAGACTCGTGCTAAAAACATTACAAACCAAAAAACAAAAAACAATCATTACATGATCTCTAAAACAAATGGATTGATCGATTACATGAACAAACAACCCAAAATTTATTCAACGTTGGAAAAACATTTCATCTATGATTTACTTAGTGTGAATTTAATTTCCCTATTCCTCCAGGACCTTAACAATGTGGTCAGTCTTAGCTTGCTTTGTTTTGAAATCCACCAAATACTGAATGGTTGTCTTGAGTACTGCTTGTGATTGTGTTGTTTGCTTCCTCAACATGTCAACTTCATCTCTAAGTGCAAAAGCAGAATCTCTTTCTACCAATAGTTTAGACTCTAGAGCATCTGTAGTTGGCAATTCATAATGCATGATGGGGCCGGTGCCACTGCTATGAGATGATACAACGTCCATGGGGATCTCGCTCTTTGATCTTGGGCTAACCTGTTTTGCCATTAAAGTTCCTATTGGATGCCAAAAAGTTGAAGTTAGAAAAACATCTCAACTGGGAGTTAGAGCAGCGAACCAGTTAAACAAACAAGGAATTAAAGAGTTTCGATTGGATGCTGAAAAGTAGTTATTAACATCATTGTAACCGGTTGCAGCAGCAAAGCAGTTAAACAAACGGGTTTTGCAAAAGGTACCTATTGTGGCATTAGAGTTTCTCTTGGATCCTAAAAAGTTGAGTAGCCAGTAACATGATTAGAGCAACAGGTTGCAGCAGCAAAATAGTTAAACAAACAAGTTTTACAAAAGGAACCTATTGTGGCATTGCGGTTTCTCTTGGATCCTGAAAAGTTGAGTAGTTAGTAACTTGATTAGAGCAACAAGTTACAGAAGCAAACCCGTTACACCAATATGCTTTTGAAAAAGTACCTGCTGTACAATTGGACTTCCAATTGGATCCTGAAAACTTGAAGTTGGTAAAATGATTACAGCAACAAGTTACAGCAGCAAACCAAGTAAACATGGAAGTTTTTTAAAACCTACCTGTTGTGCCAACGGAGTTTCAGTTGGAACCTGCAAACTTGAATGTTAGCAATCATAAATAATGTGTTGCAAAAGCGATAAGAAACTAACATCAAACTAGTAAAACTAACCAGTTTTGGCAATGTATTTAATTACACATGAACTAGTAAAATTAACAAGTTCTTGGCAAAGTATTACAGTAACAAGTCGGTACCGTTTACCAGCAACACAAATATCCGCAAATTTCTTTGATGTAAGCAAAATGATCCTGACACATATATAGGTTAATAAGACATTGTCCCTCATATAAACCTGACAGTTGTCTGTCTATGAACAGGCAAACATTACTAGTTCTACAAGCGATAACAGCAAACCATTTAAACAAACATGGTATCAGAACGTAAATTACACATGAATTTTGCTGCACCCTAGAAGTACATATGACTAGCTATCTACGTGCTTAAGTAGCTATTTAAGTTCAGGCAAACAGGTAATTCTTAACAGTAAGTATGAAACACATAGATAGGCGCAGTCTATAATATGATTAATAAGCTATGGCATTATGTAATCCGTAGCAAACTAAATTAAGCCAAGCAGCGTATTTGAACAATTTTGCAATCAGTGGCTAACTAAAATTCTGAGAAGCAGGTAACTAAACTTACGCTAGCTCTTTGTAAAGGCACACTACAACTTATATTTTCTCTTAGAAGGTTCTATGAAGGAGTCCATGGCATCAATTGCTTGGATACACAGTCCCAATACTTCTTTCTTCCCACACTGCATTGGTAAGTCAAATGGTTATCTGATAAGATGGTGCGTCCTTGATATGTTATATGAGGACGGGCTGTCAAACTAGTTGTAGAAAACACATCACACTGGGTTTTACTATATATTTCATGCGATTACATTTGGCATATCGAGATCTAAGCAATCTTCAATAAAAGATAGGCATCCTTCACATTATTGGCGAACTCAGTTCATAGAAACAAGCAATTCAACCATTATGTGGGTAAATCAAAAGCGCCACTGGAATATTTTTCACTACCCCAATCATACACGTAAAATGGGGCGATGCCACCGTAGGGGCTGGTATCGGCGGCCGCCTCGGGTGGCTGGAAAGTGCGCACCTACTTCGAGTCATCCAGGTTGGCCCAAGATAGTTTTGTTTGTCCCAGCGCACGAGCAGGCAATGTAAAAAATGAAGAAAAACATTTTAGTTTGGATGGGCCAATAACGTAAGTGCTAGGCAGGACCAATAGCAGGCTCGCGGCCCAAACGATCGCCTCCCATATTGATCGTCAGTAGGAAAAATCCCCAATTCGTTTGCTCCAGCCTCCAATCTGGTTCGCTCCTAACCTAGCCGACACTGGACAGACCGACACAACACTTCCACACACCCTTGTTGGACGCTGGTCACCGGGCTTTAGGCGAATGGAAGGACAAGAAGATGAAGATCCAATGCTAGGTGTAGCCTGCGTGGTTGGCAACAGCGGCAACACATGCATGGCATCGAGCTTGCGCAAATGGACAGTCGCAGCTTGCAAGAGCAACATGGGCAACGAGCAGGTACATCACATCCCTGAGTATATCTAATCCAATTGTTCAATTTCTGGCCAATAGTTAAACGTGACGGTGTTGTAAAACTGCTTGTATGTATGGAATCAATAAGAAAATGAAACCATATTCTGCTTATATTATAACTCCCCCAATCAATACTGAACTGACTGAACCTAATGTGTCTAATCAAGTTTCTGGAGCAAACATACAAGCTCATGTTGTTCTTGAGCCTAAAGTGTCTAATGAACACTGCTAATGAAGGATTTGATGAAAACATTTTACATGCTCCTGGTGATGAACATATAGTGTCTAATGAGGGATCTAATGCAAGCATTTTGCAAGCTCCCATTGAAGGATTTAGTGTCTAATGATGATCTTCTATGTTGAGAGAGAAATAGAAATCTGCAAGAATTGATGACAAGCAAATTATAGTACATTTTCATGGCTTGAGGAAACATCAAGGCCATCTACCAAAAAGTCCCCGTATCATGACAACCTAGCATAAATAGTTTTCTAATTTGTTGTTTGAAACTATTGGCATACTTGTGCAGGATAGATATATTGATATGCAGTTTGGGCACTGGTTATAGGTACAATTATACTTGGATATTTTCGGCTAGAGAACGAATAATTCAAGCAGGTACAGTCCATGTTAGTAGTCCTTGTACACCATGTCACATTTTGTGTTTTTTGTTTCTTACATCATTTAGTGTTTTATAATCTGGAACCACTTTGGATCATTAGCTGGTTTTCAAAGTGCATGTAGCTTCACATTTCTCAAGTTATGTTGATTTCCAGACTGCAAGTGCCTTAGTATTTTTTAAGTTAAATTTTCGCCCCTGGTAACTTGAATTCGTGGATCCGGCACTGTACACAAATCATACAGGCATGCCACTATGAATTAAATGAAATGCAGGGACTTACACTAGCTCGTTGTAAAGGCTCACTCCAGCTCTGCTTGCCCTTGGGATGTTCCATGTGCAAGTCCATGTTACCACTTGCTTGGATGTGCAGGCCTTGTGCTCCTTGCATCCCCCTCTGCATTTTTGACACGACGAGTGGTTGATCAAATGAGAGGAATCGACCTTGCTGTTGTACCAGAGGATATGTACTTAAAAGGTTATACTAGCGTCCAGGATGTGTACTAGATCTTGTAGCGCCGTCATGCTTCGTTAAAAAATGTTTTGCTTGTTTTAGATGATATCTCCAGAAGAAATAAGAGATAAAGTCAGAGTTGCATAGGCATGTAAGCTAAGAGAGCAATAAAAGGATATCCAAACATCGTCACAATAGTGCACAAGTGAGTGATATGTGGATACCTAGTTTGGGCCGGCGTTTGGTCATGCTCGCCTAGCTAGAGTTCGGGTCAGTTCAGAGCCATTGAGGGTGATGCTCTGGCGTTGGCTGGACGCGTACGGATGCAGATATCGAGCGGTAGCAGAGCGCTATGATGCAGTAGACGAGGTCGTTGGTGAAGCACCAATGACATCGGGGGTGTAGGTGCGACGATGTTCTCGGAAAAGTAGCCCTGAGCGGTGGTAGTCGGTGTCTGTGAGGCACGTCGGCTGTGGTGGCCGATGTTGTGGGTGGACCACCCGGTGCGGCGGACGAGGGCGTAGATGAGGTAGCTCCAGTGCAGGGGTGAAGCGCGACCGTCTGCTTCGTCGTCCGGCACAGAGGTGGGGAATGAGACAAGACGAAGGGCGATTCGAATTTTGCTTGGGTTGGCGGCAAATTAGGGATCTGAGAGCTCTGGGCGCAGAAGGGGCGGGTGAGAATGGAGATTTTGCAGGGCTGGGGGACGGGGGAGAAGGAGCCGCCTGATATTTCAATCCAAAATATGGAAGCGCGAACCTTTTTTGTCGTCGTTCTTTTTTAGGGAGGGGGATGGAGGGGTGGGTGCTACTACCTGCTAGCCTCCGTACGAAACATGCGACCACCACGACACGACCCTGGTCTGCCTGGTGCACCTACATTTAAGAATGCAAACGGAACTTCTTTCATTGGAAAATGAATATTGTACTCCTTGCAAATAATTAGTCCTTCGAAACGAGTACTATTAATTAATTATTGAGGAGTTCTTTGAATTAGAGTGTGTTCGTCACATAGCGATCTCTAATTTTAACGTCGATTTCGCATTTCATGGTATCCACGATACTTATTTAATACAAATTCATATATGTATAAGATGAACATCATGGTGGTCAGATTATTTTGGATGGATTCAAGCATATGACCACACACATACAAAATACCACGACAATCGAGTCAATATCAACCTTTCCAAACCTAGCATGGCACAAATTCAAAATAATCACGGAAGCCATATGCATGGTCCTCAATTAAAATCTCACAATGTTCTCCCTCTGTTCCAATAAAGTTAGTACAAAGTTGAGTCATCTATTTTGGAATGGAGGGATTACACTAATTTGAAACATCAATATTAAGTCTAGTACTATCTACATTCAAATGTTGTTTTTAGCCCTCCCTCGGCACACACGTTACGTACTTCCTCTATTGATAAATCTTCCTCTCATAACCACCTTACAAAGCTTTGGTTTCCACACATTCATTCTATCTCTCCATGTTTCGATCTCTAACTCTCACACACCCGTAATCGCACTCCATATCGAGCTCTCTCTGCCCCCACCCTCTCTCGGTAGATACATGCATTGCCTATCTAGACCCCCTCCCTCTCATGCGCACGCACGCACATTGTCTGTCTAGGTCACTCTCAAGAGACCATCTCACTCTTTCTTCCGCGCGGAGGCACTGGCGGAGCTACACTAGATTCCTTGGACGGGCCAGCCTAAAGAAGAAAGCATAGAAAAGAGATGGGTCACACCACTTGGCATGACATTTAGGTAGTGTTTCAGCTAAGCAAGGAGGGCCAAAGCACATGTTAGCCCAACGTAGCTCCGCCCTGGCCGGTGGCCCACACTCGCTTCTTTATCTAAGTCTCGATTAACCTTGCTTTCTCTCACACACAAACGATATATATCCCTGTTTCAGCCTCGATCGACACACTCTATATCCTTTCATGCAGTTTGTCTGTCTACATCAGTCTCTCCAAGCCGTTCCATTGTTTCGACCTCATGGCGGCCCATGCTCTCTCAATTTCTCTCTCTCTCTCTATGCATGTTTCGGTTAACCTCGCTCTTTCTCACACAGAAACGATATATCTCCATGTTTGGGCCTAATTCAACATATTCATAATGTACACTCTCTCATGCACATTGCCTATCTAGGTCACTCTCTCCAACCCGTCTCACTCTTTCGATCGCATGACGACCCACACTCGCACAATCTCTCTCTCTCTCTCTCTCTCTCTCTCTCTCTCTCTCTTTATCTATGTATCGATTGACCTTGCTTCCTCCCACACACAAATGATATATGTACCTGTCTATGAATGGATCATCTGCAAGCTCTCTCTCACAACCCTCACCCTGTTCAATCAGACAATATCTATCCACAACTTATATATCTATTCAATGAATGTCGGGCACACTCACTTTGTCTCTCTATCTACATCTCGATTGACCTCGCTTTCTCACGCTGTTTCTTCCACACATCAAAGCTACATGTCCAATCCTCGCAGAGCCAGAGCTATTTACATTGCGAGGGGGGCTCCAACCTTCGATTAATTTGTGAAGGCATTTATTCCGGTGGGTTTAGATTATAATTTTGTAGCATTCTCCCCACAACCTTCGATATATGTACCGTTGCAAACCCCCACCCCTCCCCCAATTGTTTTACCTCTGGCTCAGTCACCGCTCTATCGCACGCCCTGTCTAACCCTCCACGTCGCACCATGGTAATTTTGCAAAACACAAGCACTTATCCTTAGTTCTAGAATCTTCTGTATCATAATTGCCCTTTTTCTAAATGAATTGCCATTATTTGTTTTTACTTTATTCTCTACAATGCATAATTTCATGAATCCTAAAATAGATTAATCTTTTTATAACAATTATTGATATTGAACGAGATGAAATATAAGAAATAAATGAACATCTACATCATGCATATATGAATCAAAGCTTATATGCTATGGTGTGATATTGTTACAAAATCTCAAGCATGCAGTGCGTGTGTACCTTACTAGTATCAATTAAAAATGAAAAAGGACGAGGATCGAATATCAGACCAGGGCCTTCAAGCCGCTCATCAATAGGCAACATACGGACGCAACATAGTAGCAACGTTTGTTGTACTCTCATTTGTTTATATAATGTTTCTATATTACCACAACTTATTTAATCGATAACATGTTTTTATATTAATTTTAGTACATTATAGTGGGACCGGCTCGTTTGCATGTACTATTCCACTTCACTTACTGGTGGGTTCCATGTCTGCTCTACTTCTACGTTTAGACGCACGAGTAAACAGGAAGAACGCGCGCGCGGTGTTGCCGTTGACCGTATCTAGATGCGTTCACAAGTTACAGCACCAGTTTCACGTAATACTAGTACTAGTATTATGTAACAAGTTTAGGAACAAAAGTGATCGTGACAAGTTAGGCTACTAACAATTACTACTCCTACATGCGTGGATAAATGGATGTAACGCCTAGTGCACGAACAAGGTGGGCGACGGAGCCTGGTCAAAGGGCTCGCCTCCCAGTCAGCCTGCGTAGCGGCCTACTCACACGCCTCCCTGTTAGCCGGCGTAGTGGTCTCCTCGCACGCCTCCCGTCGACTCACACGCTTGCTCGGACGGCACCTGCCGATGAGAAGCGGGACTCGTGGCGGCACGTATGTCTAGCGCCCATGGTTTTAATAGTGAAATAGTTCGCATTAACGTCACATGTCTTAGTTCCAAAATACCTTGGCTCTTCTTTTGTGCATCTTTTCATAAGCAACTTCTCTCTAAATGAACAAAAAAAATATGACAACCTTCTTGTCCCATATCATGTGCCATGCTCAGTTTCATGAGTTTCAGGTCAATTTTGGATTTCTGGAATTTAAAATCCAGGATTCGATACAATATCATAACCTGCGTCATGAAATAATTTTACAAGCCATACATCTTTACTGTTGTAGATGTTAATATTTATTAAGAAAGGATTTGGTCCAACATTTTGCTTAGTTACACTTCAGACAAGTTATATATGCAGAGTAAAAAGATAATCTATCTGTACCAGTGCATTGCCTGATATAATAACTCTAGTAGGCACGAACAACGCACGGACAAAATCAACAAACGGAGCTCCATTCCGTGCTCATCCTGGTGTAGTACTATTAGTACATGCAATGGAGTTGACAGGTGACCTTGGGTAGCGGCGACCCAGGGAATTGAACCGTGCTCGGCACGGTAGGTAATGTGGGCTAGTTACTAAAAAGCAACTTGTTCACTAGTTGGTGTAGGCATCACGGGAAAGGTTTTCTCAGATGATCTACTTTCCAATTCGAGTGAAGGTACATTTACCTCATCAAGTTCTACTTTCCTCCCACTCACTTCTTTTGAGAGAAACTCCTTCTCTAGAAAGGACCCATTATTAGCAATAAAAATCTTGCCATTGGATCTATGGTAGAAGGTGTACGCAATAGATTCTTTTGGGTATCCTATGAAGACGCACTTCTCCGATTTGGGTTCGAGCTTATCAGGCTGAAGCTTTTTCACATAATCATCGCAACCCCGAACTTTAAGAAACTACAACTTTGGTTTCTTGCCAAACCATAGTTCATACGGTGTCATCTCAACGGATTTAGACGGTGCCCTATTTAATGCGAATGCAGCTCTCTCTAACGCATAACCCCAAAATGATAAATGCAAATCGGTAAGAGACATCATAGAACGCACATATCCAATAGAGTACGGTTACGACGTTCGAACACACCATTACGCTGTGGTGTTATAGGTGGTGTGAGTTGTGAAACTATTCCACATTGTTTCAAATGAAGACCAAACTCGTAACTCAAATATTCGCCTCCGCGATCAGACCATAGAAACTTTATTTTCTTGTTACAATGATTCTCTACTTCACTCTGAAATTCTTTGAACTTTTCAAATGTTTCAGACTTGTGTTTCATCAAGTAGATATACCCATATATACTCAAATCATCTGTGAAGGTGAGAAAATAACGATACCCACCGCGTGCTTCAACACTCATCGGACTGCATACATCGGTATGTATTATTTCCAGTAAGTCATTAGCTCGCTCCATTGTTCCGGATAACGGAGTTTTAATCATCTTACCCATGAGGCATGGTTCGCAAGTATCAAATGATTCATAATCAAGTGATTCCAAAAGTCCATCAGCATGGAGTTTCTTCATGCGCTTTACACCAATATGACCTAAACGACAGTGTCACAAGTATCTTGCACTATCATTATCAACTGTGCATCTTTTGGCATCAATATTATGAATATGTGTATTACTACAATCGAGATTCAATAAGAATAGACCATTCCTCAAGGGTGCCTGACCATAAAAGATATTACTCATATACATAGAACAACCATTATTCTCTGACTTAAATGAATAACCGTCTTGCATCAAACGAGATCTGAATATAATGTTCATGATCAACGCAAGCACCAAATAACAATTATTTAGGTCTAAAACTAATCCCGAAGGTGGATGTAGAGGTAGCATGTCGACGGCGAGCACATCAACCTTGGAACTGTTCCCAACGTGCATCATCACCTCGTCCTTAACCAATCTTTGTTTAATCCGCATCTCCTATTTCGAGTTACAAATATGAGTAACTGAACCAATATCAAATACCTAGGCGCTACTACGAGCACTAGTAAGGAACACATCAATAACATGTATATCAAATATACCTTTGTTCACTTTACCATCCTTCTTGTTCGCCAAATACTTGGGGCAGTTCCGCTTCCAGTGACCACTCCCTTTGTAGTAGAAGCACTCAGTTTCAGGCTTAGGACCAGCTTTGGTTTTCTTCATGGGAGTGGAAACCTGTTTGCCGTTCTTCTTGAAGTTCTATTTCTTTCCTTTGCCCTTTTTCTTGAAACTAGTGGTCTTGTTAACCATCAACACTTGATGCTCCTTCCTGATTTCTACCTCCGCCCATTTTTGCATTGCGAAGAGCTCGAGAATTGACTTATCCATCCCTTGCATATTATAGTTCATCACGAAGCCTTTGTACCTTGATGGCTGTGATCAAAGAACTTTGTCAATAACACTCTCACGTGGAAGATCAATTCCCAGCCGAGTCAAGTGGTTATGATACCCAAACATTTTGAGTATGAGTTCACTAACAGAATTACTCTCCTCCATCTTGGAGCTATAGAACTTGTTGGAGACTTCATATCTCTCAACCCGGGCATTAGATTGAAAAATCATTATCAGCTCCTCGAACATCTTATATGCTCCATGATGTCCAAAACGTCTTTGAAGTCCCGGTTCTAAGCCGTGAAGCAAGGCACACTAAACAATGGAGTAGTCATCAGATCGAGCTTGCCAGACGTTCATAACATCTGCTTCAACTCCTGCAGTAGGTGCGTCACCTAGCGGTGCATCAAGGATATAATTCGTCTTGCAGCAATGAGGATAATCCTCAAGTTACGGACCCATTCCGTGTAGTTGCTACCATGATCTTTCAACTAAGCTTTCTCTAGGAACGCATTAAAATTCAAGGGAACGTAGCACAGGCCATTGATCTACAACATAGATATGCATATACTATCAAGACTAAGTTCATGATAAATTAAATTCAATTAATAAAATTACTAAAGAACTTGTAACATCCCAATTTTCATTTTGGATGTTATTACTTAGAAGATTCATATGCATTCATAATTTTTGTATTATTTAAATTTGGCTTTTTGTTGGAAGTTGATCCAAAGGACTTTAAGCAAATCAAGTACCAAATGATAGAGTTGGAAGTTTCTCAAAAGGACCCACATTTTTATTTCTTTCCAAGTGGGGTTTGGATCAAACAAATTTTGCCAATTTTCAATTCCAATATTTTTAAAATAAATAAAATAATGAGAGAAGATAACATGACTTCTTCGAAAACAGAATAAAAATATTGGAAATTTAATTTTGAGTAAAAATATATTTATTTGATTTTTAATTGCAAAAATATTAATTTTATGTAATTTTATTAGTACTAAAATGTTTATTTTTATTTTAGGCATTTAGGCCCACAAAAATGTTCACAAGGTCATTAATAAGGCCCTAGTTATGTGTGATTTTTTCTGCGATTTAAAAAAATATTTATTATATATTTATGAGTTTTTTATATTTTCAGGAAAAGTTCAAAAAAATATTAGGCCGAGCCAACTAGGCCGCGGCCCAGCTAGCCAGCCTGGCCCGCGCCACCGCCTCGCTTCCATCCCCGAGCGGGACTCCGCCCGGGAGTCCGCCGTCGCCACGGCCGCATGCCACCGTGTCCGCCCCGGCCTCCGCACCGCTTTGCCCCCTCCTCCACGTCACCCGTCGCCCCCTACTATAAATAGGCCCGACCCCGACCCCTCTCCTCCTCAACCACCGCCGTCTCCGCCTTGCAAATAGCGCCGCGCCGGCCGCCGCTACTCCGCTGCCCCACGGTCTATTTAGCGAACATTTTCGTTGTATTAGGATCTGTAGCGAACGTTTGTTCGATAGTTTTTTTCTTTTCTTTTCTACCAAGGACCCAAATGCGATTATTTATTTTACAGTAGTCCTTGTTTTTCAAACGCTTAGTACTTTTTACTCGATTGTCCGAATTTGATGAAACCAACGCCAAACTTTTCAGTATGATCTCATCTATCCAGAAAACCAACTCAAATTTATTTTTGAAAGTTTTAAATTTTGAGTTCAAACAGATTTGAATTTGAACTTCTTTTGATCGTATCTTGAGTTTCATAACTCCGTTTGAGTTGAATCTTTATGCAAATCGAAGCTCTTGACCTAAAATTTCTATTAAGATGTAAACCACATTTTTTTCGTACTGTTGAAAATTGTTTTTTGTTCGCAAGAGCTATTTGCATGTTTTCGAAGTTTTCCGAGATCTTTTCTTTGAATCTTGTGCATGCGTGCTTATGTATGCTATTGTTTGTTTATGATAGATTTTCCGGACTGCGAATCTTGCTACTACGAGTCTCTTGGGTTTAACGATCATCAGCAAGGCAAGTTACACTTTGATCATACTTTTTAATACCCAGTTTTACTTGCATTAGTTATACCCTCAAAGATTTGCATGAGTAGGACTTGGATACATGTGGTTATGGTATGTAGTTCATGAGGTAGGCCCTATGACTTGTTATCACCCCGGGAATATTCGTTTTGTTACATGTTGCTTAGCCATGCTCATAGACGGGGATTGGTTTGTGAGATTCATGAAAGTTGCGAGAGTAATAACAACTAAGGGCAAGTGTAAGGTGACAATATTAATACACATCCAGGTGGATTGGTTGCGGGCACTTGGAGAATCCAGTGTTGTCCTAGGAGATCTCGGAGGCCCCATGTGATCATCCTAAGTAATGGCAACCAGGCTCAAAGGGATCATATAATCAGTCATGCCTACAAACTTCCGTGTGGAGCCACAAGCCATTATGGGCTTTGGCATAGTTGAGTAAGTTGTGTGACCTCTTTCAGTGGTGGACTAGGGGAAAGTAGGTGTATCGGTCTACCCAGGGTAAAGAGTTAATGCTTCTGAAAGGATATGTCTCGATCTTCCGATCATGGATGCGGTCGAGTCTTGTGGGGAAAAGTGTGCAAACCTCTACATAGTGTACAAACTAATCATGATTAGCCATGTCCCCGGTTATGGACATCTTGAGTATCATAGTATTTGAATTTTTGATTGATCTCAACACTTTATATAATAAATTTGTTGGGGTACTAATGAGTTGGTGAATTTTGGGATTGAGATGGAGGAACCTTCTCAATAATGGCATAAACTTGGTAATAAAATAAAAAATTATTCCTTTGTTGTAGGGAAAAAAATTAGATTTATGAAAAAAATTAAACTTAGAGCCTCCACGAGGCAAATATGCATGTACTGGTAGATATCTGTTGATCATTGTGACTTTGCCAAGATATTCCATGTACTGACTGTGACGCCCGAAGACCGACGTCCCAGAAGATCCCAGAAGATTCCAGAAGATTCCAGATGTTCCGGGTTGCCCGTGTGTTTTATTTGTGCTTGTGTTACTTATTTTCGCATTGCATCATGTCATCATGCCATCATGTCATATTTCTTTTGCATATCATCTTAAATAAATCGTGTGGACCTTCGGTCCATTTAAATCGAGGGAAGAATGTCTTCTCTTTAAAACATATAAAAGCCTCTCAATATTTAGGGAGCTATATTAATAAATATTCCATTCGTTGGAATTAACCCAACACACGTGCATAACTTTCCCCATGCCTCTTAATTCAAGTTTCACCATCAAAAAAACCTCCCTGTAATTCTTTTCCGTTGTTTAGAGGTTCCTCCGAAAATTCAAACATTTTTGGACACTTCAATAATCAAGTCTTAGTTCAAACCCATTTGATTAAATTCAAATATGTTTGAATTATTTCTTTTGATCTTGCCTTTTCTATTTTTCGCGGACCGTGCTCGTTTTTATGAGCCCGAGAAAAAATAATGATCCATTGTGCAACTTTTCCCTAACCCTCCCTCTTTATTCCTTCATTTTCTTTTCTTCCTTGTTGTTTCTGTTTTTTGGGAAACAACTGAAAGCAGAAGAGCAGACCGGCCTCTTGGGCCATTCCTCTCGGCCCACTTCTCCTCCAGTACTCCTCCCTCAGGCCAGCCAGCCACCTAGGCCCACCATCCCAGCCGGCCCAAGGCCTCCCCGTAGCGCCTCTAACCCTAGCCCAGTGCACCTTTTCCCCTCCCTCGCTCCCGTGTTTCCCTCGAGCCGCCGCCACCTCTCGACCATCTCCCTCTATCGTTCGAGCCCGATCCCCTCGACCCTCCTCCGTCGCCCGTGCCCGATTCCTCAATCTCCCTCGCGCTAGCCGCTACATCTCCTTCGATCCCCGCACCTCCTCTCGCCATGGCCCCGTCGCCTCTCACCCACGTCCCCTGCCGCGCCTCTGTCTCCTTGCCGCGACGCCCAGCCGGCCAGGAGCCCTGGCCTCCCGCGCCACCTTCTCACCATCGCGCGCCCCATCTGCCGGGCAGGAGCACGCCCCAGGCAACAGCGCCTGGCCTTCTTCCTCGTAGCGCACGAGCGCCCCGCGCCCCGTCCTTAAGCTCCTGCGCCGCGCCCCTCAGCGTCGCGGGCTCCCTCCTCCGTGCTGGACGCCCGGCGCGCCCCCCCCCCCTCTCCAGGTGCCGCGACGAGGCTCTGCCTCCTCTCCTCCACCTCGTCCGTGCAGCGCCGGCGCCGCCCCAAGCACCTCCAGCACGTCCTCGCCTGTGTCCTCTGCTTCTGTCTCGTCGCCCCGGAGTGCTGCCGCTTTTGTTCTTTTGTTTGCTCGTGCTGTTTAACTTGACAGGGAACCCGTGTACGCCTACACGACAAGTCGGCAAGACCGCAACGACCCGAACATCTACATAAAACAAGTTCAACTACGTGGTTTCCGTCAAGTACCTCTACATGACCGACAAGTACCACGACGACCGACCCTCCAAGTACCCCTTCGGATATGTCAAGTTCGACTACGCGACGAGTACCCCTACCGATGACCGTGAACAACTACCGCCGTCGTGGAACCGCCAAGACGAACGGAACAACTACTTCCCACTACGAACGTGTACCCCTACGTCGACGACGATCCCGACAAGTACCACTACCGTCGACATGTACATCTACGAGAACGTCTACTTCCGCTACCGTTGCCCGAGTACAACTACTTCCCTCTACGGAACGGCTACTTCCTCTCCGAACGTGAACGCCTTCTTCCTCTACGTCTCGAACCGCCCCGAAACGCACGCTTCAAAGGTATAACGAGACGACCCCGTGGATGACCCATGGTATGCATGTTTATTGTGTTGTATGAAATGTTTCCCGTGTGTGCTTCGTGTCGTTTCGTCCGTTTGTCATGTTCCTCGGTTGCCTCGTCGCCGACCCGTGGGAACCCGGTGACGGTATCGCCCCACCTTTCATCTCGTGTGACTCGCTCATGCCATCTTTCCTTTTGCACCGGACTCTCAACGAGTTACCGGCACCGATATGATGTCGTTGCATCATTTCTGGATCGTTGCCGTGGCACCCTTTCATTCCACCACGGTGACAAATACTTCATGTCTCTCTTGTCAACCTTTAATAAAATTGCATAAACTTCATCTTGTCATCCGCATCATATTAACAATATTATATGTGTGAATTGTTGTTGCTTATAATTACTAAACATGCTCATGGGGATTTTCCGGATATGTTGTTGTTATTTTCCGGCCTCATTTAAAATGCCTAAATAGTGTAGTTTTACTTTTGTTTCACCTCTTGCCATGTTAATAACATTTAATCTTGTCTTGTAAATAACGAGAGTCAACTAAATAATAAATGTGGTGTTTCGTCAATATGCAACTCGTTGCATATTGAGCTCCACTTAACTTGTAGTTTTGTTTGTGCACTTTGCCATGCCATGCATAGTTAAACCGGACATGCATCATACTTGTTTGTGCATCGTATGCCATGTTTATGATATGTGTGTTTACCGTGTTGTTTGCGTCTTTCCGGTTGCTTCTCTTGTTAGCTTCGGTTTCGTTTCGGAGTTGTGAGGATTCGCTCGACTATTGCTCCGTCTACTTCATGGACTTCTTCTTCTCCCTTGTGGAATCCCAGGCAAGATGATCATACCCTTGGATACCTTTACTACCATTGCCATGCTTAGTTGTCTCGATGCTATCGTTACATGTCGCGCTACCCATCTTTTATGTCAGCCTCTCATTGTTGCCATGAAACCTCTAACCTTGACACCTTCCTAGCAAAACCACTGTTTGGCTATGTTACCCGCTTGCTCAGCCTCGCTTGCTCAGTCCCTCTTATAGCGTTGTTAGTTGCAGGTGAAGTTGAAGTTCGTTCCATGAGAGAACTTGTTGTTGGAATATCACAATATCTATAATTATTATTAACACACCTATATACTGGGCATGGGTGGAAGGCTTGGCCTTTTTCTCGGTGTTTTGGTCCACTCATGCCACCTTAGGCGCCGATAAACCGGCATTATGTTCCTTGTTTTTGTGTTCCTTACACGATGGGTGAAATGGGGACCCCTTGACAGTTCGACTTTGAATAAAACTCCTCCAGCAAGGCCCAACATTGGTTTTAATTTGCTCATAATAACAACTTAATTAATTAATTAAATTGCATAGGGAGTTAGCGCTACACGAGGATTCTTAATTCTACATAGCAGGGGGGCCAGTGCTGATGGTGTTGGTCCCAAACGGGGGTTATGCGGGGCCACCACGGGGAAACTCGAGGATTGGCTCCCGTATAATCGCCCATCCGGTTGTGGCCTGAGACGAGATACGCGCGGCTACTATCAGGGTGTCGGCACGCCGGGAGGTCTTGCTGGACTTGTTTTACCATTGCCGAAATGACTTGTGCTACCGGGATACCGAGCCTGATCGGATTTTCCCTAAGATAAGGGGTGATGATATTATATTTATCACTTCAGCTAATCGTGAGAGCTTGTGATGGGCTAAGTTGGAACACCCCTGCAGGGTTATGATTTTTCGAAAGCCGTGCCCGCGGTTATGTGGCAAATTGGAATTTGTTAATGTCCGGTTGTAGAAAACTTGACAGAGGATTCGAAGTAAAAGAAACAACTGTGTGAGTAACCGTGACTGTCTCTTTTCACTTTGAGAAGAGAACACGGTGGGGGTTATGCTTGATTCGTATGTAGTTCAGGATCTTTAGCGATCACCTTTTGCGACCGTTTGCGTAGATGCTCATCTTATTCTGGTACTCGTAAGTTAGCCACCATATATTGCTTAGCCGCTGCTGCAACCTCACCACTTTACCTCTTCCTACCCAGAAAGCTTTGCTAGTCTTGTTACCCATGGTTATGGGATTGCTGAGTCCTCGTGGCTCACAGATACTACAACACCAGATGCAGGTTCAGCCGAGTTCGATGCAAGAGCTGGTTCAAGTTCTTCACCAGGAGCTCGATGAAGAGTGTGTCTGTTTGCTTGTGACGTTTCGACGATCAGTAGTGGTTTCTACTAGGATTCGATCCTGACCTGTGGCTTTATGTTGTTTTGGTATCTTTCTTTTGGATCTTCACCCGTAGTCGGGTTCTGATGTTTTGAATGATGTTTTGCTTATGTAATGTATTGTGTGAAGTGGCGAGTGTAAGCCAACTATCTTTTTTTTTGCAATTTAATCCCTCTTTTACATGAGTCGTGCAAAGATACCAAACTTGAGATCATTCTAGGATGGGCTTATACCTTTAAGTCGTGCCTCGACACGTAGGAGGTATATTCCCATCCTGGGCATTACAAGTTGGTATTAGAGCCTTCTCCGACCTAGAAGCCCCCATTGATTGATCGAATCGTTGACGGTTGAGTCTAGGCACACACTGAGAAAGTTTTGAGTCCTATATTTATATCGGAGAGTAGGATTTCTTTGCTTCTCATCCCTTTTCACTCTGGTGAGGACTCCTGACGACTACTCTTGCCTCTTCTACTTTCAAAATTGCACCAATTTTTTTTTAGGATCTCGCGAGTATTGTTTGGATTGTTCCGATGTCTTTGTGACGAGAACATTGTTCTCGATGCCTCCTGTCATTTAGGGGTTGTGGCAGTGTCCCGGGGAGTTGAGCTCCGAGGTGTTGTCGTCACAAATCCATCGCGGCAGTACTAGAATACTTAAGACGGCCGACATCGAAAACTCTCCTATGCGGTTAGTGGCAAGATAACCCCGACATCACCCAGTACTGGGGAGGTAGCTCGAGAGTATTGCCATAGCTTGTATAGTGGATGCGTTTCGAAGGTCCAAGGTAAACAGTTTCCGAGAAAGACTGGTTATGTGTTGAAGGATGGATACAGCTGGATGTAGGTATAGAGTTGATTGCGCGGTGCTTCCCCTGTATCCCCAACACCTGATTGCATAACTGGAAACTTTCGGAAATCTATAGGTGGGTTCATCTAGTAGTTCTAGGCATTCTTCCAACGGATGCACGATATGAAGTTCGGGGTTCTACATTGAGTGAAGTGGTTTTATGGACTTGTTCTGATCGGGAGTTGCATCTTAAAGGGTCCTTGGCTATGCTGATCCGGGGATTGCAAAACCCTTTTGTAACACGTTCCATGAGCTTTCAGCACGAATATGTCGGACGAAGCTTCTCTCTTGTATTTGTTCTATCTGTTCCTTGTTCCTTTTTATTTTCATTTTGTTCTCCAAGTGACTTCTTGGCAAGTTGATATACCTGCGGAATTCATTCGTTCAATTCTCTGTTCGGATGATATTGTGAAGATCATGTTGCATATCTATCCTTTGTTTTTGTTTTCATTCTGGTATTCGAGTTGCTTCGATGTCAAATTTTGATTCCATACCTTTCTTAATCGGTGTTCTCATATTTCTATGAGAGTGCTAGTCCTTCTTGATCATCAAGATTTTCATGTTAATCCTTTCCAACAGGTGTGCCTTCTCTTCAAGTTATTCCATACAGACGTCGTTGAGAAATCGGACGTTTTGTCTATTTCATTCATCCCAAGTTGTCCTTGTTTTCCCCACCCTCCCACCCTTCTCCGTCATGGAGCCAGAAATTCTCAAATGAATTATCCATTTTATTCATGTGATATTTCTTCATTCATTTCCTTCAATGTTCTTATCCGGTGATTTATCGTGAAGATGCTCGAGAGCTCCAAGTTCATGATTCTTAATTCTAATATTCTGCCGGTGGTTGTAATTCAAGATTTCGGTGTTGATCTTATCCTTTTCCTCATTTCACAATGCTTTCTTATTCCGGTGCACCAATTAATCATTCTCCTCTTGCTATTCATATCCGGAGTGCTGAAGATTCATAATTCCATTCTTAATCCGTTCAAACTATTTTGAGGATTGTCATCTTACTCAAGCCATTTTAAATCAACCGGTGCAATATCTCTTAAGCAATCTTTTTCAACGGTGATTTCTTGAGTGGGCCCTAACCCACAGGTCTTTTCCAGGATCTTACCTGACTCTTCTAATTATTTTCTGGAGTTATACTCAAATTCTTTTCAAAGTGTGACGTAAGAATGATTTCCATCAGTCACATGCCTTCTCCAAGATCGCTTTCAAATTCTTTTTCATCATTGGTTCAACCTATTAATTCTTCATTTCGGAGTGCTCAACAATTCTTATGGCATTTCTCGTCTTCACTCTCAACATCTGAAGACCGGAGAAGTGTTTCTTTTAAACCTTGACCGTTCTCTTGATGAGTTGTGATTCTAGCTTCATGCCATCCTCATAATTGTTTTCAATTGTGGGAATTGTTTTCATGCCCCTTCAGAGCAATTCTTGAGTTCTTCTCATTGTGATCCTCCGAAGGCCATCATTCAGAATATTTCTTCGTTCTCTGTTTGCAACTTCGTCCTCCAAATATTCTTCATTGAGGTCTCTTCGTTCGTCTCCCTATTTTTACGGTGGTTCTTTCAAGTTTACCTTTCCGTTGTTATCGTTTTAATTCATTTGTTCTTTTCATAATCCTACCGGTGGTTCGTTGAATAATTATCCGAGCTTGTGCTAGATCTCTCTTCATTATTTCCAACGAGAATAAGTAGTATGCCAAATCCGTTGCTTGTCATCAATTTAATTTGATGAAGGATAAGCATATAGTAAATCTTATTCTTAGTTCCTCGAGTGTTTAATCTCTGTTTTCCGGAGCTTGTTCATCATATCATATCCTTGGTTCTAAGTTGTTCATCTTGTTTTCCGGAGCTTCAAGTTATTTCAATTATATCATTTCAACCTTCATATTCTTCTCATGCTTTCATTACTGGAGTTTTCATGGTGGTTCATCAAGATTTAATTCATCCTCGAAGTCTTCATCAAGATTCTTGTTGGAGGAGCTCAAATATTTCTTGTTCTTTCATTTTGAAGTGCAATCCTTTCTACCTTTTCTGTCAGCTCTTCAATTATTCGTTGGAGTTATCTTGGGTTGTATTCACCTAAAAGCTTCCCCTAAGGATTGTTGCACTTATGGTGCTTATAAATGACCCAAGTTCTTCATTTATCCTCCCGGTGAGATAAGTTTTTCATCTCCTTGTTGATCTTAGTCCAATCAAATGTCGTCGTTAGTGGCTGGTTGTCACCTCTTAATTTTGAGATGTTTCCATAAGCCCACATCAAGCTTATTCGTTTTCGTTGTTGATTTTCCATCAACTCCATTCAACCCTTCTTCGTAAGGATGCTCTTTCAAATTCAATTTTGAGAGAAGTTGTCATATTTTCTCCGTTCATTTCTTTCATTGATCTATATTCTATTCTTTCATTTCGGAGGCATTGTGATGTTGCTCTCTCTTTAACCATCATCTCGTTTTGTCAAGATCATGTTCTTTCCCTTACTTATCATTTAACCGGAGTGTTGTATTCTTCATTCTAGTTCCCTCATCTTATCAAGTTTGCCTCTCTTTTCAACCGGAGTGCTGTCTGAATCTTTCTTGCCCCTTGTGCCATTCTTTCAATTGTTTCAGAGGCTATATGTTGTTGATTTCATCAAGTATCACTCCATCTCCTCAAGTTCTTGTTAATTCCTTCCATTTTCATACGGAGTGCTGTCCAAATTCTGTCATTCTTATTCCTTGGCTATACCGTTGCAGTTTCATATTCTTTTGGTTCGTAAGCTCTTGTTTAATGTCTTTCAACCTTCAAGGTTATCATAATGTTCCTTGTTCCTCCTTTTACCGGAGTGCTCTCAACTACGTTCATCTCCGTTGTATTCTTTCTTTCAAGATTGTTCAGCCTCTCAAGGTTCTTTGGTTTCACTCGTCTGTCAAAGAAGCAACTTTGTTTTACCTCTTCCTCTTCCGTTTTTACCCGGTGATATCTCTAGGATCTCGGGTCGAGATCCTCTGTTAGTGTGGGAGAGTTGTGACGCCCGAAGACCGACGTCCCAGAAGATCCCAGAAGATTCCAGATGTTTCGGGTTGCCCGTGTGTTTTATTTGTGCTTGTGTTATTTATTTTCGCATTGCATCATGTCATCATGCCATCATGTCATATTTCTTTTGCATATCATCTTAAATAAATCGTGTGGACCTTCGGTCCATTTAAATCGAGGGAAGAATGTCTTCTCTTTAAAACATATAAAAGCCTCTCAATATTTAGGGAGCTATATTAATAAATATTCCATTCGTTGGAATTAACCCAACACACATGCATAACTTTCCCCATGCCTCTTAATTCAAGTTTCACCATCAAAAAACCTCCCTGTAATTCTTTTCTGTTGTTTCGAGGTTCCTCCGAAAATTCGAACATTTTTGGACACTTCAATAATCAAGTCTTAGTTCAAACCCATTTGATTAAATTCAAATATGTTTGAATTATTTCTTTCGATCTTGCCTTTTCTATTTTTCTCGGACCGTGCTCGTTTTTATGAGCCCGAGAAAAAATAATGATCCATTGTGCAACTTTTCCCTAACCCTCGCTCTTTCTTCGTTCATTTTCTTTTCTTCCTTGTTGTTTCTGTTTTTTGGGAAACAACTGAAAGCAGAAGAGCAGACCGGCCTCTTGGGCCATTCCTCTCGGCCCACTTCTCCTCCAGTACTCCTCCCTCAGGCCAGCCAGCCACCTAGGCCCACCATCCCAGCCGGCCCAAGGCCTCCCCGTAGCGCCTCTAACCCTAGCCCAGCGCACCTTTTCCCCTCCCTCGCTCCTGTGTTTCTCTCGAGCCGCCGCCACCTCTCGACCGTCTCCCTCTGTCGTTCGAGCCTGATCCCCTCGACCCTCTTCCGTCGCCCGTGCCCGATTCCTCAATCTCCCTCGCGCTAGCCGCTACATCTCCTTCGATCCCCACACCTCCTCTCGCCATGGCCCCGTCGCCTCTCACCCACGTGCCCTGCCGCGCCTCTGTCTCCATGCCGCGACGCCCAGCCGGCCAGGAGCCCTGGCATCCCGCGCCACCTTCTCACCATCGCGCGCCCCGTCTGCCGGGCAGGAGCACGCCCGAGGCGACAGCGCCTGGCCTTCTTCCTCGTAGCGCACGAGTGCCCCGCGCCCCGTCCTTAAGCTCCTGCGCCGCGCCCCTCAGCGTCGCGGGCTCCCTCCTCCGTGCTGGACGCCCGGCGCGCCAAGGCCCGACGCGCCCCCCCCCCTCTCCAGGTGCCGCGACGAGGCTCTGCCTCCTCTCCTCCACCTCGTCCGTGCAGCGCTGACGCCGCCCCAAGCACCTCCAGCACGTCCTCGCCTGTGTCCTCTGCTGCTGTCTCGTCGCCCCGGCGTGCTGCCGCTTTTGTTATTTTGTTTGCTCGTGCTGTTTAACTTGACAGGGAACCCGTGTACGCCTACACGACAAGTCGGCAAGACCGCAACGACCCGAACATCTACATAAAACAAGTTCAACTACGTGGTTTCCGTCAAGTACCTCTACATGACCGACAAGTACCACGACGACCGACCCGCCAAGTACCCCTTTGGATATGTCAAGTTCGACTACGCGACGATTACCCCTACCGATGACCGTGAACAACTACCGTCGTCGTGGAACCACCAAGATGAACGGAACAACTACTTCCCACTACGAACGTGTACCCCTACGTCGACGACGATCCCGACAAGTACCACTACCGTCGACATGTACATCTACGAGAACGTCTACTTCCGCTACCGTCGCCCGAGTACAACTACTTCCCTCTACGGAACGGCTACTTCCTCTCCGAACGTGAAAGCCTTCTTCCTCTACGTCTCGAACCGCCCATAAACGCACGCTTCAAAGGTATAACGAGACGACCCCGTGGATGACCCGTGGTATGCATGTTTGTTGTGTTGTATGAAATGTTTCCCGTGTGTGCTTCGTGCCGTTTCGTCCGTTTGTCATGTTCCTCGGTTGCCTCGTCGCCGACCCATGGGAACCCGGTGACGGGATCGCCCCACCTTTCATCTCGTGTGACTCGCTCACGCCATCTTTCCTTTTGCACCGGACTCTCAACGAGTTACCGGCACCGATATGATGCCGTTGCATCATTTTCGGATCGTTGCCGTGGCACCCTTTCATTCCACCACGGTGACAAATACTTCATGTCTCTCTTGTCAACCTTTAATAAAATTGCATAAACTTCATCTTGTCATCCGCATCATATTAACAACATTATATGTGTGAATTGTTGTTGCTTATAATTACTAAACATGCTCATGGGGATTTTCCGGATATGTTGTTGTTATTTTCCGGCCTCATTTAAAATGCCTAAATAGTGTAGTTTTACTTTTGTTTCACCTCTTGCCATGTTAATAACATTTAATCTTGTCTTGTAAATAACGAGAGTCAACTAAATAATAAATGTGGTGTTTCGTCAATATGCAACTCGTTGCATATTGAGCTCCACTTAACTTGTAGTTTTGTTTGTGCACTTTGCCATGCCATGCATAGTTAAACCGGACATGCATCATACTTGTTTGTGCATCGTATGCCATGTTTATGATATGTGTGTTTACCGTGTTGTTTGCTTCTTTCCGGTTGCTTCTCTTGTTAGCTTCGGTTTCGTTCCGGAGTTGTGAGGATTCGCTCGACTGTTGCTCCGTCTACTTCGTGGACTTCTTCTTCTCCCTTGTGGAATCCCAGGCAAGATGATCATACCCTTGGATACCTTTACTACCATTGCCATGCTTAGTTGTCTCGATGCTATCGTTACATGTTGCGCTACCCATCTTTTATGTCAGCCTCTCCTTGTTGCCATGAAACCTCTAACCTTGACACCTTCCTAGCAAAACCACTGTTTGGCTATGTTACCTGCTTGCTCAGCCTCGCTTGCTCAGTCCCTCTTATAGCGTTGTTAGTTGCAGGTGAAGATGAAGTTCGTTCCAGGAGGGAACTTGTTGTTGGAATATCACAATATCTATAATTATTATTAACACACCTATATACTGGGCATGGGTGGAAGGCTTAGCCTTTTGCTCGGTGTTTTGTTCCACTCATGCCACCTTAGGCGCCGATAAACCGGCATTATGTTCCTTGTTTTTGCGTTTCTTACACGATGGGTGAAATGGGGACCCCTTGACAGTTCGACTTTGAATAAAACTCCTCCAGCAAGGCCCAACATTGGTTTTAATTTGCTCATAATAACAACTTAATTAATTAATTAAATTGCATAGGGAGTTAGCGCTACCCGAGGATTCTTAATTCTACATAGCAGGGGGGCCAGTGCTGATGGTGTTGGTCCCAAACAGGGGTTATGCGGGGCCACCACGGGGAAACTCGAGGATTGGCTCCCGTATAATCGCCCATCCGGTTGTGGCCTGAGAAGAGATACGCGCGGCTACTATCAGGGTGTCGGCACGCCGGGAGGTCTTGCTGGACTTGTTTTACCATTGCCGAAATGACTTGTGCTACCGGGATACCGAGCCTGATCGGATTTTCCCTAAGATAAGGGGTGACGATATTATATTTATCACTTCAGCTAATCGTGAGAGCTTGTGATGGGCTAAGTTGGAACACCCCTGCAGGGTTATGATCTTTCGAAAGCCGTGCCCGCGGTTATGTGGCAGATTGGAATTTGTTAATGTCCGGTTGTAGAAAACTTGACAGAGAATTCGAAGTAAAAGACACAACTGTGTGAGTAACCGTGACTGTCTCTTTTCACTTTGAGAAGAGAACACGGTGGGGGTTATGTTTGATTCATATGTAGTTCAGGATCTTTAGCGATCACCTTTTGCGACCGTTTGCGTAGATGCTCATCTTATTCTGGTACTCGTAAGTTAGCCACCATATATTGCTTAGCCGCTGCTGCAACCTCACCACTTTACCTCTTCCTACCCACAAAGCTTTGCTAGTCTTGTTACCCATGGTTATGGGATTGCTGAGTCCTCGTGGCTCACAGATACTAGAACACCAGATGCAGGTTCAGCCGAGTTCGATGTAGGAGCTGGTTCAAGTTCTTCACCAGGAGCTCGATGAAGAGTGTGTCCGTTTGCTTGTGACGTTTCGACGATCAGTAGTGGTTTCTACTAGGATTCGATCCTGACCTGTGGCTTTATGTTGTTTTGGTATCTTTCTTTTGGATCTTCACCCGTAGTCGGGTTGTGATGTTTTGAATGATGTTTTTCTTATGTAATGTATTGTGTGAAGTGGCGAGTGTAAGCCAACTATCTTTTTTTTTTGCAATTTAATCCCTCTTTTACATGAGTCGTGCAAAGATACCAAACTTGAGATCATTCTAGGATGGGCTTATACCTTTAAGTCGTGCCTCGACACGTAGGAGGTATAGTCCCATCCTGAGCATTACACTGACCTACACGGCTGTAACGTGTCATGTTGCAGAGTTTTCAGACGAGGATTAAGGTGCGATAGGTCGTTCTCATGCACTTAGTTTTTGCCGTGGAGTTGGATGGACTCATTTATCTTCAAACCTTCCGCAGTATCTTATTTAGTTGGCCTTCAACCATATTTATGTAATAAATGCTATTTATGAGGACCTCGATGTGATAAGTGTGGGATTGAAACTCTGTTATAATACCTCGAGTACTATGTGTGTCAGCATACCGATCCAAGGATGACACTTAAGCAAGAGACTTCGATCCATTGGTATCGAGTCGCCACAAGATGGTATCAGAACACACGCTGACTGTAGGACACGACCACTAGGAAAAGCCACATGATACTCTTCTCTATTCATTTCTACTACTTCTCTATTTCTACTCTATAGATGTCGGACCCCGGGAACAAGTTTACCCAGCCCGATGACAACACCCCTTTCGGATGACACTTGAAGGAAGTCACGAAGTACCTGAACATCGGAATACCAATTTCACTGGAACATTCAGTGCAACTTTACCAGAAGATGAGTGGTGGAGGATCAAAGTTTGTGTTCCTGGGAGGACTATTATACTAGTTATAGAGCCAATCGAGCTTATCTTTGATGCACCAGCTTGGAGCTTAGGAAAGGGTATGGCCGCGCACATGACCTTTGGACGTATTTGCGAGGTTTACAACAAGGATCTTGAAGACACCGTCTACCAGATTTGTGGACGCCAAGATAAGCAATGGGAGATGATTCGCACCAGGAAAGATGGATCTATTGCAGCCTTCATACAGGAGACGGACCAGCACATTCGCCGATATGAGAATCAGATGTGCACTATCATGCAAAAGACCAAGATGGTGATGACACAGAATATCAAGCTAGAAGATGAACTGAAGGCAACCCGTGATGGATATGAAGAGGAAATTGCTGTGCTACTGGAGCAGAATGAAGGCTTGAAGAAGAAGGTAGGAGTACCCGTGGTGAAACCAGAACCTAAAATGGACATTCGTTCAGAAGACTACATCATACTAGATGACACCGATGCAGACAGTGATGATTATGAAGACAAAGCTGGAGCTGATATTATGGAGTCTTCTGCCGATCAAACCTTTCAGATGACCACCTTATTACTACTAGTATTCTTCCAAGTAGTTAGAAATCATTTGTGAGTTTTGCAATAGTAGTTTAGGATCATTGTGTGAATCTTTATTGTAATTGAGTGGTGTGGTGTGAATATGTTTGTGTCATGTGCATATGGGTAGTGAAATGTCTCATTAGACCTTATTCTATTCTTTTCTCACCCCCTCTAACAAATTAGATGCCTCCTAGACATGAGCCCGGATTCACTTTCCCACCAGAGCTCACCCAGTTGATCTAGCAGCAGAACAATTTGATGCAGCTACTTGTCCAGAACCAAGGCAACAACAACAACAACAACAACAACAACAACAACAACAAAACCCCTCCCCCAGTTGACTATATGACCCGTTTCCTAAGGTTGAATCCGCCGGTGTTCTCTAGTAGCACCGAGCCAATTGTTGCAGATGACTGGTTCCACAAGATTAGAAGGGAGCTAGCAACTACTGGATGCACAGATGCAGAGAGAGTGCACTTTGCCGCACATCAGCTTGAGGGACTAGCATCGGCTTGGTGGGATAACTACACCGCCACTTATCCCCTTGATATAGTTACTTGGGATTAGTTTCAACAAGCCTTCCGCACTGCACATGTTCCAGTTGGAGCCATGAGTCTGAAGAAGTGTGAGTTCCGCAACTTATGCCAGGGAAACCGGACTATGGGGCAGTACGTGGATGACTTCAGATAGCTAGCACACTATGCCCCAGATGACGTGGCCACAGATGCCGCGAAGCAGGAGAAATTCCTTGAGCGACTCAATGATGAGCTGAGTGTGCAGCTGATGGTGGCAACTTTCAACAACTACCAGGAGCTGGTAGAGAGAGCCATCATGATTGAAGGAAAGCAGCAGCAGATAGAAGTATGGACAGGGGAAGTACAACTCTCTAGAGCTCAACAGAAGCCCCGCTATTCCCCGTACTCAGGAAGACATACCCATTACAACCATGGAGGAGATAACCATGGAGGCCATTCTCACAATGGAGGAAATTCACACAACCATAGTGGCCCCAGGAATGGCAATGGGAATGGAGGAAACAACAGTCAGAACCGTTCCATCCCACCAACCCCCGCCAAGAAGGATCTGAGTCACATTACTTGTTTCATGTGTGGGAAGACCGGACACTACGCCACTAAGTGTCCTGAGGCAAAGAAGGGAAATGGCAATGGAAGCTCAGGAAAGAAGCCCAATCCCTTCACCAGAGGTTAGGTGAATCACATCAATGTGAAGGAAATTGTAGAGCAGCCCAACGCAGTAGTTGGTAAGTTTTTGGTTAATGCATTTATAGCCCTTGTTCTTTTTGACACTGGTGCATCGCATTAACACATATCAAGGGGTTTTGTGGAAAAGTATAATTTGCCAACCGTAGCCCTTAAGTCACCTATGCTATTGAGTTCCCATGTAGTAGAGTACATGGCTAGTTGAGGATGTTATCAACTGCCAATTTAAATAGGGAAACATGTTTTTCCCACAGACCTCATTCTCTTGGAATCCCAGGGTTTGGGTGTAATCATAGGTATGGATTGGCTATCCAAGTATGAGGGAAACATTGATTGCGCTGGTAAATCTATTATCCTCACTACCCCGGAAGGAAAAAGGATCAAGTACGTGTCGAGGCACATGCCAAGGAGAACACAAGTGAATGCCCTCTCGGGAGTTGTTCAGGAGGAAATACCAATTGTGAAGGATTATCCTGATGTGTTCCCAGAGGAACTACCAGGCATGCCACCGGATCGACACATCGAGTTTTTGATCGAGCTATTAACTGGCACCGGACCAATATCCAAGAGACCGTACCGGATGCCCGCTAATGATCTGGAGGAGATTAAGAAGCAGATCAAGGAGTTAATGGAGAAAGGTTACATTCGACCGAGTTCTTCACCTTGGGGAGACCCAGTTCTCCTAGTGGAGAAGAAGGATGGTTCATTGATGATGGTTGTGGATTATCGTGCGTCCAATGAGGTGACGATCAAGAACAAGTACCCTCTGCTGGTGATCAATGATTTGTTTGACCAGTTGCAAGGGGCCAAAGTCCTCTCTAAGACCGATTTACGATCTGGATATCATCAGTTGAAGATCCGAGAATAGGACATACCTAAGACAACTTTTACCATGTGGTACGGGATTTATGAGTATACGGTTATGTCGTTTGGTTTGACTAACGACCCTGCCTACTTTATGAGTACGATGAACAAGGTGTTAATGGAGTTCTTGGATAAGTTTGTGGTAGTATTCGATGATGACATATTGATCTACTCGAAGAATGAAGAAGAACACAAGGAACATTTGCGTTTAGTTCTCGAGAAGCTCAGGGAACATCAGTTATACGCCAAGTTCAGCAAATGCGAGTTTTAGTTGAAGCAAGTCAGATTTCTCAGACATGTTATATCAGGAGATGGAATAGAATTAGACCCCTCTAAGGTTGAGGTCGTGACCGAATGGAAAGCACCCACCTCAGTCGGAGAGATTCACAGTTTTCTTTGACTCGCAGGATATTACCAGAGATTTATCGAGAATTTCTCCAAGATTGCGAAGCCCATGACACAGTTGTTGAAGAAGGAAAACAAGTACAATTGGACCGAGGAATGTGAGGCCAGTTTTCGGGAATTGAAGAAATATTTGGTTACAACCCCAGTGTTGATTCTTCCGAATATACACAAGGATTCCAAGTATATTGCGACGCTTCTCGTCAGGGAATTTGAGGAATTCTCATGCAAGAAGGAAGAGTTGTTTCACATGCCTCACGTCAGCTTCGACAACATGAGTTGAATTATGCCACGCATGATTTGGAGTTAGCAGTCGTAGTGCATGCACTCAAGACCTAGAGGCACTTTCTTATTGGAAACCGTTGTGATGTTTACACGAATCACAAGAGTTTGAAGTGCATCTTCACGTAGAAGGAGTTTAATCTCAAGCAAAAGAGGTGGCTGGAGCTCATAAAGGATTAAGATATCAGATTGTATTATCACCCAGGGAAATCCAATGTTGTGGCCTATGCTTCATGTCGTAAGATTTATGTTAATACTCTCAAAACCAGAGGTTTGCCCCGGGAGTTAGCAGAAGATCTCAGAGACTTAAAGTTGGAGATAGTTCCGAGAGGTTATGTTGCCACGTTGGAGATTCAGTTCACTTTGCTGGGTAAGATTCGAGAAGCTCAGAGGACGGACACAGGTATTGCAAAAATAAAGGGCAGAATGAGCCAAGGAAAGGCAGAAGGATTCCGTGAGGATGAATACAGAACAATGTGGTTCGAAGAGCGTATATACGTGCCTAATAACCCGGAGATCAGGAAGTTGATTCTTCAGGAGGCTCATGATTCGCCTTACTCGATACACCCAGGAAACACCAAGATGTATTTGGATTTGAAGCAAAAAGATTGGTCGACCGGTATGAAGAAGGACATGGCTGAGTATGTAGCGGTATGTGACGTTTGTCAGAGAGTTATGGCAGAACATCAGAAACCAGCAGGGTTACTTCAGCCGTTGCCAATACCAGATTGGAAGCGGGATAAGCTCGGACTAGATCTTATCACAGGATTACCCAGGACATGATCAGGGTACGATTCTATTTGGGTTATAGTTGATCGCTTGACTAAGGTAGCCCATTTCCTCCCCGTGAAGACCAGTTATGTGAGTGCTAAGTTGGCGAAGATATACATGACCAGGATCGTATGTATGCATGGAGTTCCGAGGACCATCGTATCAGATAGAGGAACACAGTTTACCTCGAAGTTTTGGAAGTAATTACACGAGACTTTGGGTACCAGGCTTGAGTTCAGTACAACCTTTCATCCATAGACGGATGGATAGATAGAAAGAGTCAATCAAATTCTGGAGGACATGTTTAGAGCTTCTGTGCTAGATGATGGATCTAGTTGGGATGATAATTTGCCTTACGCAGAGTTCTCTTACAACAACAGTTATCAAACGAGTCTGCAGATGGCCCCTTTCAAGGCTTTGCAAGGAAGGAGGTGCAAGACACCATTGATGTGGGATGAAGTCGAAGACCGCAAATTATTTGGACCCGATTTAATCACATATTCAGAGGAGAAGGACAAGTTGATCCGTGACAGACTTAAGATAGCCCAGTCCAGACAGAAAAGTTATGCCGATACTAAATGCAAGGAGGCAACCTACGAAGTTGAAGATAGAGCATACCTTCGTGTGTCTCCACTTCGAGCAGTTAAGCGTTTTGGAGATAAAGGTAAATTGGCACCACGATTTGTGGGACCGAACAAAGTTTTGGAACGCAAAGGAGAAGTTGGCTATGAGTTGGAATAACCTGAAGCTTTGTCCGGAGTTCACAACGTGTTTCACGTTTCCCAATTGAAGAAGTACTATGTAGAGATGGCCGATATTCCTCTGCGAGAAACAGTACCCCTGGAAGCAATTCAGTTAGAGAGTTACCTGACTTATGAGGAGAAGCCCGTCAAGATTCTCGAGTTTGCCAACCGAGTTACTCGCAACAAGGTCATCAAGTTTTGCAAAGATCAGTGGAGTTACCATACAGAGGACGAAGTCGCCTGGGAACGAGAGGACGACCTTCGACAAGGCCACCTAGACCTTTTCTCTAGCCAACCCAAATCTCGAGGGCGAGATTCATCTTAAGGGGGGGGGGGTGTAGGTTTGTAACATCCCAATTTTCAATTTGGATGTTATCACTTAGATCATTCATATGCATTCATAATTTGTGCATTATTTGAATTTGGCTTTTTGGTGGAAGTTTATCCAAGGGACTTTAAGCAACTCAAGGACCAAATGAGAGAGTTGGAAGTTTCTCAAAAGGACCCACATTTTTATTTCTTTCCAAGTGGGGTCTGGATCAAACAAATATTGCCAATTGTCAATTCCAATATTTTTTAAAATAAATAAAATAATGAGAGAAGATAATATGACTTCTTCAAAAATAGAATAAAAATGTTGGAAATTTAATTTTGAGGAAAAATATATTTATTTGATTTTTAATTGCAAAAATATTTATTTTATGTAATTTTATTAGTACAAAAAAAATTGTTTTTATTTTAGGAATTTACGCCGAGAAAAATGTTCTCAAGCTCATTATTAAGGCCCTAGTTATGTGTGAATTTTTCTATGATTTAAAAAAATTATTATATTTTTCTGAGATTTTTGTATTTTCGGATTTTTTTTAAAATAAAAAATTTAGGCCGACCGAACGGGGCGGCAGCGCCGCTAGCCAGCCCGGCCCGCGCCTTCGCATCGCCTCCATCCCCGAGCGGGACTCCGCTCGGGAGTCCGCTACCGCCACGACGCCGGCTATCGTGTTCGCCCCGGCCTCCACGCCGCCTTGCCCCTCCTCCACGCCACACGTTGCCCCTCCTATAAATAGGCCCGACCCCGGCCCCTCACGTCCTCAACCGCCGCCGCTGCCTCCCAGATCGCGCCGCTCCGCACTCCGCCGCCGCCGCTGCTCCGCCGCCCCGTCGAAGCCGCCGTCGTCGACAAAACCGCTGCCGCCGGTGGATCGGCAAAAAACCGCCGAGCATATCCTGTTTTTGTTTCATTTTTTAAAGACCAATTTGTTTTATTTTATTTTATTTAGAGAGCATTTTCAGTTTAGAACTATTTAGTGAAAGTTTTCGTTGTATTAGGATCTGTAGCGAACGTTTGTTCGATAGTCTTTTTCTTTTGTTTTGTGCCAGGGACCCAGATGCAATTATTTATTTTATAGATTAGTCCTTCTTTTTCAAACGCTTAGTACTTTTTACTCGTTTGTTTGACTCGATAAATCCAACGCCAAACTTTTCAGTATGATCTCATCTATCCAGAAAACTAACTCAAATATAGTTTTGAAAGTTTTAAATTTTGTGTTCAAACAGATTTGAATTTGAACTTCTTTTCATCGTATCTTGAGTTTCGTAACTCCGTTTGAGTTGATTCTTTTTGCAAATCGAAGCTCTTGACCTAAACTTTATGTTAAGATCTAAACCACATTTTTTTGTACCGTTGAAAATTGTGTTTTGTTCGCAAGAGCTATTTTCTTGTTTTCGAAGTTTTCTGAGGTCTTTTCTTTGAATCTTGTCCATGAGTGCTTATGTATGCTATTGTCTGTTTACGATAGATTTTCCGGAGTGCGAAGCATGCTACTACGAGTCTCTAGGGTTTAACGATCATCAACATGGCAAGTTACACTTTGATCATACTTTTTAATACCCAGTTTTACTTGCATTAGTTATACCCTCAAAGATTTGCATGAGTAGGACTTGGATACATGTGGTTATGTGATGTAGTTCGTGGGGTAGGAACCTATGACTTGTTATCACCCCAGGAATATTTGTTTAGTTACATCTTGCTTAGCCATGCTTGTAGACGGGGATTAGTTTGTGAGATTCATGAAAGTTGTGAGAGTAATAACAACTAAGGGAAAGTTTAAGGTGGCAACATTAATACACGTCTGGGTGGATTGGTTGCGGGCACCTGTAGAATCCAGTGTTATCCTAGGAGATCCTGGAGGACCCGTGTGATCATTCTAAGAAATGCTACCCAGGCTCAAAGGGGTCATATAATCATTCATTCCTAGAAACTTTCGTGTGCAGCCACAAGCCATTATGGGCTCTGGCGTAGTTGAGTAACTTGTGTGACCTTTTTCAGTGGTGGACTAGCAGATGTAGGGGAAAGTAGGTGTACCGATCTACCCAGGGTAAAGATATGTCTCGATCTCCCGATCATGGATGCGGTTGAGTCTTGTGGGGAAAAGAGCGCAAACCTCTACAGAGTGTACAAACTAATCATGATTAGCCGTGTCCCCGGTTATGGACATCTTGAGTATCCTAGTATTTGAATTTTGATTGATCTCGTCACTTTATATAATTAATTTGTTGGGTTACTAATGACTTGGTGAATTTTGGGATTGAAATGGAGGACCCTTCTCAATAATGGCATAAACTTGGTAGTAAAATAAAAATTTATTCCTTTGTTGTAGGGAAAAATTAGCTTTATGCAAAAAATTAAAGTTAGAGCCTCCACCAGCAAAATATGCATGTAGTGGTAGATATCTGTTCATCATTGTGACTTCGCCATCATATTCCATGTGCTGACCTTCACGGCTGCAACGTCTCATGTTGGAGAGTTTTCAAACGAGGATTAAGGTGCGATAGGTCGTTGTCATGCACTCAGCTTTTGCAGTGGAGTTGGATGGACTCATTCATCTTCAAAGCTTCCGCAGTATCTTATTTAGTTGGCCTTCAACCATATTTGGGTAATAAATACTCTTTATGAGGACCTCGATGTAATAAGTGTGGCATTGAAACTCTGTTATAATTCCTCGAGTACTGTGTGTGTCAGCATATCGATCCAGGGATGACACTTAAGCACAGAGACTTCGATCCATTGGGATCGGGTCACTATAGAACTCCCACTTAAATCAAGATCCCTCAGGTTATCTAAGTTATCCATGACCCAAATCAAATAAACCATGTCCGATGATCACATGAGATGGGGTAGACATCAATGGTGAACATCTCTATGTTGATCATATCTACTATATGACCCATGTTTGACCTTTCGGTCTCCAGTGCTCTGAGGCCCTATCTGTACATGTCAGGATCGTGAAGTTTAACCCAAGTATTCTGCGTGTGTAAAACTGTATTACACCCGTTGTATGTGAACGTAAAGTCTATCACACCCGATCATCACGAGGTATCTCGAAACGACGAACCGTAGGAACAGTGCATACTCGGGGAGAACACTATTATCTTGAAATTTAGTGAAGGGATCATTTTGTAATGCTATTGTCGTTCTAAGCAAAATAAGATACATAAAGGATAAACATCACATGCAATCAGAATATGTGACATGATACGGCCATCATCACATTGTGCTTTTAATCTCCTTCTCCAAAGCATCGTCATGATCTCCATCATCACCGGCTCGACACCTTGATCTCTATCGTAGTGTCGTGGTCGTCTCGCCAACTATTGCATCTTTGACTATTGCTAACTCATAGCGATAAATTAAAGCAATTACATGGCGTTTGCATTTCATACAATAAAGAGAAAACCATAAGGCTCCTGCTGGTTGCCGATAATTTACAAAACATGATCATATCATACAATAACATATAACTCATCACGTCTTGATCATATCACATCACCACATGTCTTGCAAAAACAAGTTAGACGTCCTCTACTTTGTTGTTGCAAGTTTTTACGTGGCTGCTACGGGCTTCTAGTAAGAACCGTTCTTACCTACAGTACAAAACCACAAAGACGATTTATCAAGTTTGCTGTTTTAACCTTCAACAAGGAGCGTCCGCAGTTAAATTCGATTCAACTAAAGTAGGAGAAACAGACACGCGCCATCCACCTTTATACAAAACAAGTTGCATGTCTGTCGGTGGAACCAGTCTCATGTATGTGGACATGTAACGTTGGTCCAGGTTGCTTCATCTTACAATGCCGCTGAATCAAAATAAGACGTTGGTTGTAAGCTATAGGATGATCACCGCGCACAACTCTTTGTGGTATACTTGTGCAAATCATCTACCCATGGACCTGGCTCTGAGACAAATGTTGGGAAACGTTGCATGGAAAACAAAAAAATTATACGCACACGCAATGATCTATCCATGGATGTGCATAGCAACAAGGGGGAGAGTGTGTCTACGTACCATCGTGGACGGTAAGTGGAAGCGTTTCACAATGTGGTTAATGTAGTCGAACTTCTTCGTGCTTGAACTGATCAACTACCGAATGCACGACACCTCCGCATTCTGCACACGTTCATCTCAGTGACATCCTTCGCCTTCTTGATCCAGCAAGACATCAAGGTAGTAAATGAGTTCCGTTGACACGACGGTGTGGTGACGGTGATTGTGAAGTGATCTCCGCAGGGCTTCACCTAAGCACTACAAAAATATGACTCGGGTGTAAACGATGGAAGGGGCGCCGCACACGGCTAACAATTGATATGATGTGTGCTAGGCGCCCCTCCTAGATATATATAGGTGGGAGGGGGAGGGAAGGCAGTGTGGCGCACCACATAGGTGGCCGACCGGCCCTAGGGCTCCTGCCTTGGCCGCGCCCCCCTGCCATGTATCCCCAAGGGGAAGGAAAGAGGGGGGAGGGGAAGGAAGTGGGAATCATAATCCACACTTTCCTTCTCTTGCTCCTATGTCCGGCACTATAGGGTGCACCAACCCCTTGCAGGCCGGTGTGTTCCTTCACATGGCCCATAGGATTGTCGGGGGTACCAGAAACACCTTTCGGTGATCCGATAAGTACCCAATACCCTCCGAAACACTTCCGGTGTTCGAATACCATCGTCCTATGTATCAATCTTTACCTCTCGACCATTTCAAGACTCCTCGTCATGTCCGTGATCTCATCCGAGACTCCGAACAACATTCGGTCACCAAATCACATAACTCATATAACACTAAATCGTCAATGAAAGTTAAGTGTGCGGACCCTACGGGTTCGAGAACTATGTAGACATGACCGAGATACCTCTCCGGTCAATAAACAATAGCGGAACCTGGATGCCCATATTGGCTCCTACATATCCTACGAAGATCTTTATTGCTCGAACTGTTATGACGACATACACAATTCCCTTTGTCCGTCGGTATGTTACTTGCCCGAGATTCGATCGCCAGTATCTCTATACCTAGTTCAATCTCGTTACCGGCGAGTCTCTTTACTCGTTCTACAATACATCATCCTGTGACTAACTCATTAGTTATTTGCTTGCAAGGCTTGTTATGATGTGTCTGATGGAAATATGCCCTAGTGGCAATGATAAAATGGTTATTATTATATTTCCTTAATCATGATATAGGTTTATTATTCATGCTAGAATTGTACTAACTGAAAAGCTAAATACATGTGTGAATACATAAACAAATACCATGTCCCTAGTAAGCCTCTACTCGACTAGCTCGCTAATCAAAGGTAGTTAAGGTTTCATAACGATAGACATGAGTTGTCATTTGATAAAGAGATCACATCATTATGAGAAAGATGTGATGGACAAGATCCATCCGTTAGCTTAGCAGTTGATCATATAGTTTATTGCTATTGCTTTCATGTATGTCAAATACATATTCCTTTGACTATGAGATCATGCAACTCCCTGATGCCGGAGGAATAGCTTGTGTGCTATCAAACGTCATAACGTAAATGGGTGATTATAAAGATGCTCTACAGGTATCTCCGAAGGTGTTTTCTGGGTTGGCATGAATCCAGGTTAGGATTTGTCACTCCAAGTATCGGATAGGTATCTTTGGGCCCTCTCGGTAATGCACATCATAATAAGCCTTGCCAGGAAATGACTAATGAGTTAGTCATGGGATGATGTATTATGGAATGAGTAAAGAGACTTGCCAGTAACGTGATTGAACTAGGTATCGAGATACCGACGATCGAATCTCAGGCAAGTAACATACCAACAGGCAAAGGGAATTGTGTATGTTGTCATAACGGTTCAACCGATAAAGATCTTTGTAGAATATGTAGGAGCCAATATGGGCATCCAGGTTCTGCTACTAGTTATTGACCAGAGAAGTGTCTCGGTCATGTCTACATAGATCTCGAACCCGTAGGGTCCCCACACTTAACATTCATTGACGATATAATATTATATGAGTTATGTGATTTGGTGACTGAATGTTGTTCGGGGTCCTGGATGAGATTACATATATGACAAGGAGTCTCGAAATGGTCGAGAGGTAAAGATTGATATATATGACGATGGTATTCGGACACCGGAAGTGTTCCAGAGGACATCAGGTACTCATCGGGTCACGAGAAGGAGTTCCGGGCACCCCCAACAAAAGATATGGGCATTATGGGCCAAGAGGGGAAACACACCAGCCACATGTGGCTGGCACGCCCCCCATATGGGCAGGCCTAAGGAGGAGAAGGAAAGGAGAGAAGGGAAAGGAAGGTGAGGAATAGGATTCACACTTCCTTCCCTCAACCCCCTCTTTCCTTCTCTCTCACACATACATGGTAGGGGCACAGGGCAAGGCAGCCCCTAGGGGTCTGACAGCCATCCTTAGGGCGTGCCCTGGCTTTTCCCCTCTCCCTCCCACCTATATAAATGTGGGGGGCACCCTAACTCAACCCAGACAATGGCTTAGCCGTGTGCGGCACCCCTCCATAGTTTACACCCCCGGTCATATTTTCGTAGTGCTTAGGAGAAGCCCTGTGGAGATCACTTCACCATCACCGTCACCATTCCGTTGTGCTGACGGAACTCATCTACTACCTCGACGTCTTGCTAGATCAAGAAGGCAAGGGATTTCACTGAGTTGAACGTGTGCAGAACACAGAGGTGCCGTGCGTTCGGTACTTGATCGATTGAAGCGCGAATAAGTTTGACTACATCAACCATGCTATGAAACGCTTCCGCTTACGGTCTACGAGGGGATGTATACAAACTCTCTGCCTCGTTGTTATGCATCTCCATGGATAGATCATTGCGTGTGTGTAGTTTTTTTGTTTTCCATGCAATGTTTCCCAACAATGGCATCATGAGCAGGGTCTATGCGTAGATGATATGCACGAGTAGAACACAAAGAGTTGTGGGAGGGGATCGTCATACTTCTTACAACCAACGTCTTATTTTGATTCGGCGGCATTGTAAGATGAAGTGCCCCGGACCAACCTTACATGTCCACGTACATGATACCGGTTCCACAGATAGACATGCAACTTGTTTTGCATAAAGGTGGCTGGCGGGTGTCAGTTTCTTCTACTTTAGCTGAATTGAATTTGACTGCGGCTAGTCCTTGTTGAAGGTTAAAACAACAAACTTGATAAATCACCGTTGCGGTTTTGTGCCGTAGGTAAGAACGGTTCTTGCTAGAAGCCCATAGCAGCCACGTAAAACATGCAACAACAAAGTAGTTGACGTCTAAGTTGTTTTTGTAGGGCATGTTGTGATGTGATATGGTCAAGACGTGATGAGTTATAAGTTATTGTATCAGATGATCATGTTTGGTAAATTATCGGCAACCGACAGGAGCCTTATGGTTGTATCTTTATTGTATGAAATGCAAGCGCCATGTAATTGGTTTACTTTATTGCTATGTGTTAGCAATAGTCATAGAAGCAATAGTAGGCAAGACAACCACGACGCTACAATGGAGGTCAAGGTGTCAAGCCGGTGACAATGGAGATCATGACGATGCTTTGAATATGGAGATCAAAAGCACAAGATGATGATGGCCATATCATGTTACATATTTTGATTGCATGTGATGTTTATCTTTTATGCATCTTATTTTGCTTAGATCAGCGGTAGCATTATAAGATGATCCCTTACTAAATGTCAAGATAGTAGTGTTCTCCCAGAGTATGCACCGTTGCTACAGTTTGTCGTTTCGAGACACCCCATGATGATCGGGTGTGATAGACTCTACGTTCACATACAACGGGTGTAAGACAGTTTTACACATGCGGAATAATTGGGTTAAACTTGACGAGCCTAGCATGTACAGACATGGCCTCAGAACACTTGAGACCGAAAGGTTGAACATGAGTCATATATTAGATATGATCAACATAGAGATGTTCACCATTCATGACTATTCCATCTCACATGATGATCGGACATGGTTTCGTTGATTTGGATAACGTGTCACTTAGACAACTTGAGGAATGTTGACTTAAGTGGGAGTTCATTAGTAATTTGATTAATTTAACTTAATTTATCATGAGCTTAGTCCTGATAGTATTTGCATATCTATGTTGTAGATCAATGGCACGTGCTACCGTTCCCTTGAATTTTAATGCGTTCCTACAGAAAGCTAAGTTGAATGATGATGGTAGCAACTACACGGACTGGGTCCATAACTTGAGGATTATCCTCATTGCTGCACAGAAGAATTATGTCCTTGATATACCGCTAGGTGACGCACCTGCGGCAGGAGCTAAAGCAGATGTTATGAACGTCTGGCAAGCTCGATGTGATGACTACCCTATAGTTCTGTGTGCCATGCTTTACGGCTTAGAAGCGGGACTTCAAAGATGTTTTGAACATCATGGAGCATGTAAGATATTCGAGGAGCTAAAGTTGATATTTCAAGCTAATGCCCGGGTTGAGAGAGATGATGTCTCCAACAAGTTCTATAGCTGCAAAATGGAGGAGAATAGTTATGGCAGTGAACACATACTCAAAATGTATGGGTATCATAATCACTTGACTCAGCTGGGAATTGATCTTCCAGCTTAGAGTGTTATTGACAAAATTCTCGAATCACTGCCACCAAGCTACAAAGGCTCTGTGATGAACTATAATATGCAAGGGATGGAGAAAACTATTCCCGAGCTCTTCGTGATGCTGAAATTGGCGGAGGTAGAAATCAATAAAGAGCATCAAGTTTTGATGGTTAACAAGACCACTAGTTTAAAAAAAGGGCAAGGGAAAGAAGGGAAACTTCAAGAAGAACGGCAAACAGGTTGCCGCTCCCACAAAGAAACCCAAAGCTGGTCCTAAGCCTGAAACTAAGTGCTTCTACTACAAAGGGAATGGTCACTGGAAGCGGAATTGCCCCAAGTATTTGGTGGATAAGAAGCATGGCAAAGTGAACAAAGGTATATTTGATATACATGTCATTGATGTGTACCTTACTAGTGCTCATAGTAGCCCCAGGATATTTGATACATGTTTGTTGGCTAAGATTAATAACTCAAAATAGGAGTTCCAGAATAAACGAAGACTAGTTGCGGGTGAGGTGACGATGTGTGTTGGAAGTGGTTCCAAGATTGTTATGATCATCATCATACACTCCCTATACTTTCGGGATTATTGTTGAACCTAAATAAATGTTATTTGGTGGTTGCGTTGAGTATGAACAAGATAGGATCATGTTTATTGCACTACAATTATTCATTTAAGTTGGAGAATAATTGTTATTCTATTTACATGAATAAAACCTTCCATGGTCATACACCCAATATTAGTGGTTTATTGAATCTCGGTCGTAGTGATACACATATTCATAATATTGATCCCAAAAGATGCAGAGTTGATAATGATAGTGCAACATACTTGTGGCACTGCCGTTTAGGTTATATTGGTTTAAAGCGCATGAAGAAACTCCATGATGATGGACTTTTGGAATCACTTGATTATGAATCATTTGATACTTGCGAACCATGCCTCATGGGCAAGATGACTAAAACTCCATTCTCCGGAACAATGGAGCGAGCTAATTACTTATTGGAAATGATACATACTGACATATGCGATCCGATAAGTGTTGAAGCACACAATGGGTATCATTATTTTCTCACCTTCACAGATGATATGAGTAGATAAGGGTATATCTACTTAATGAAACACAAGTCTGAAACATTTGAAAAGTTCAAAGAATTTCAAAGTGAAGTAGAGAATCACCGTAATAAGAAAATAAAGTTTATATGATCCGATCGCGCAGGCGAATATTTGAGTTACGAGTTTGGTCTTCATTTGAAACAATGTGGAATAGTTATACAGCTCATGCTACCTGGAACAGCACAACGTAATGGTGTGTCTGAACGTCGTAACCGTACTCTATTGGATATGGTGCGTTCTATGATGTCTCTTACTGATTTGCCTTTATCATTTTGGGGTTATGCATTAGAGACAGCTGCATTCACGCTAAATAGAGCACTGTTTAAATCCATTGAGACGACACCGTATGAACTATGGTTTGGCAAGAAACCAAAGTTATCGTTTCTTAAAGTTTGGGGTGGTGATGCTTATGTGAAAAAGCTTCAGCCTAATAAGCTCGAACCCAAATCGGAGAAGTGCGTCTTCATAGTATACCCAAAAGAAACTGTTGGGTACACCTTCTACCATAGATCCGAAGGCAAGATCTTTGTTTGTAAAAATGGATCCTTTCTAGAGAAGGAGTTTCTCTCAAAATAAGTGAGTGGGAGGAAAACAGAACTTAATGAGGTAATTGTAACTTCGCCCGAATTGGAAAGTATATCATCAGAGAAAACCGTTCTCGTGATGCCTACACCAACTAGAGAAGAAGTTAATGATAATGATCATGAAAATTTGTATCAAGTTACTACTGAACCTGGGAACCTAAATACATGTGTGAATACATAAACAAATACCGTGTCCCTAGTAAGCCCCTACTCGACTAGCTCGGGAATCAAACATGGTTAAGGTTTCATAACCATGGACATGAGTTGTCATTTGATAACGGGATCACATCATTATGAGAATGATGTGATGGATAGGACCCATCCGTTAGCTTAGCAGTTGATCGTACGGTTCATTGCTATTGCTTTCATGTATGTCAAATACATATTCCTTTGACTATGGGATGATGCAACTCCCAGATACCGAAGGAATACCTTGTGTGCTATCAAATGTCACAATGTAATTGTGTGATTATAAAATGTTCTACAGGTATCTCCGAAGATGTTTTGATGGGTTAGCATGAATCGAGATTAGGATTTGTCACTTTGAGTATCGGAGAGGTATCTCTGGGCCCTCTCTGTAATGCACATCATAATAAGCCTTGCAAGCAAATGACTAATGAGTTAGTCACGTGATGATGTATTATGGAACGAGTAAAGAGACTTGCCGGTAACGAGATTGAACTAGGTATAGAGATACCGACGATTGAATCTCGGGCAAGTAACATACCGACAGACAAAGGGAATTATGTATGTTGTCGTAATGGTTCAACCAATAAAGATCTTCGTAGAATATGTAGGAGCCAATATGGGCATTCAAGTTCCGCTATTAGTGATTGAGCAGAGAGGTGTCTCGGTCATGTCTACATATTTCTCGATCCCATAGGGTTCACACTCTTAACGTTCGTTGACGATATATTATTATTTGTGTTATGTGATTTGGTGACCATATGTTGTTCGGAGTCTCGGATGAGATCACAAACATGACGAAGAGTCTTGAAATGGTTGAGAGGTATAGATTAATATATAGGATGATGGTATTCGGACTCCGGAAGTGTTCCAGAGTACATCGAGTACTCATCGGCTCACCGAAAGGAGTTCGGGGCACCCCCGACAAAAGATATGGGCCTTATGGACTAAGAGGGGAAACGCACCAGCCACATGCGGCTGGTTCGCCCCCTATATGGGCTGGCCTAAGGAGGAGAGGGAAAGGGGAGAAGGGAATGGAAGGTGAGGAATAGGATTCACATTTCCTTCCTTCAAACCCCTCTTTCCTTCTCTCTCACACATACATGGCAGGAGCGCAGGGCAAGGCAGCACCTAGGGGCCGGCTGCCAACCCTAGGGCGCACCCTGGCCTCTCCCCTCTCCCTCCTACCTATATATATGTGGGGGGGGGGGCTCCCTAGCACACCCCAGACAATTGCTTAGCCGTGTGTGGCGCCCCCCTCCATCGTTTACACCCCCGATCATATTTTCATAGTGCTTAGATAAGCCATGTGGAGATCACTTCACCATCACCGTCACCACGCCGTTGTGTTGACAGAACTCATCTACTACCTTGATGTCTTGTTGGATCAAGAGGGCGAGGGATGTCACTGTCATGGTTCTAAGTCTGATAGTACGAGTAGGGGGTACGTAGGAGGAGGAAAGGTCCTAGCTACGGTGAGATTGTACACAAGATGTTTACGAGTTCATGCTCTTCTCGGAGGAAGTAAAATCCCTACGTCTCGGTGCCCGGAGGCGGTCGACTGGAATGTATATGTGTGTTTGAGTTACAGGGGGTGCGAACCCTTGTACTGGAGGAGGGGGTGGCTTATATAGAGTGCGCCAGGACCTCAGCCATCCCCACATTACAAAGGGTTCAATGTACATAAAGGCAGGGCATTACTGATAACCCCTGCAATAAAGTGTGATAAAGGCATTCATTACCGCAGAATGAATGCATGACCGTTGCTGTCCTAACGGGACCTTTGACCTTCGGGGGTCGAGTGTCTTTGCATGGTCGAGTGTCCTCATCCTTCTGAGTGGAGTTGAGTCGTCTCAACGAGGGTATGCAGCCGACTGAAATGTCCTCTTGGGCCATAACAGTCACCCGTTTATGCTATCTTCGAGTCGTCTCTTGAGCTTCTGGGGTAGTGACCTTGGGTGGGGTACCTGGGTCAGGCCCGTGACCATACCCTAGGTCTGTAGCATCATCAGTAGCCCCCGAATGGATTGAGGTCCGAGTGGAGGAGAGTGCTGAAGTTGGCCTTGGCTCAAGCTTGATATCCCTGGGGAATCTTCCTTGAGTTTGTGGACCAGGCTGACCCTTCAACCTTGACTTGATCGCCTTAATAGATTCAAGAACTATCGAGTGTACTTGTTTGTGTTGATCGTTGAGTGAACTTTTGCGCGCGGCTCCGAGTGTCAGCGGGGCGCGCAACTTTCGGCGCAATTGGTTGTTCTCTGGCCTCCAGATTCCGCGGGATTTGAAATTTGGGGAAGCATGTGAGACGGGCCGTGCCGCAGTAATCGCATCGGATACGCTCGGGGTACCTCGATCTCCATGCCGCCTTTTTCACCACGTATTGTGCGCGCGCCTGTTGCGGGATTTGACAGGATAGCTTGGGGCCACCAGTCAGTCACTCGACCACGGCGCTATAAATAAGCACCGCAGCCGAGGAGAAAGCACCGTGCGCCCAATCTCTGCCTCTTCTTCCTCCGCTCCTCCGCCGTGCCTCTGCTCTCCGCTTTACGCCGCTCGGACCTTACCGGCTCGCCCCCCATGGGCAAGGACAAGATGGCAGCTCTGGAGTGCTCGAAGAAAGCGGCGGCATCTGGGAAGGGGAAGAGATCCAACCGAGGGTCGTCATCGAGGTCTGGGCTCCCGCCTGGCTGGATCCAGGGGACTGGATGAGGTCCACGATAACGCCGGTGGACATGGAGGAGCTGGTGGAAGAGGCCCTGATCGTCCACGACTCCTGGCGGCTGCCGGAGGACGAGCTCGAGCCCCAGCCGCAGGAGGGCGAGTGTGTTCTCCTCGCGACCCACGTCGACCGAAGTTTTTCCTTGCCCCCACATCCTTTCTTCCATGGTTTCCTAGCTTTCTACGGTGCCCAGCTGCACCACTTCACTCCCAACACCATCACGTACTTGGCCGCATTTTTTTTGATGTGTGAAAACTTCCTCGGGTGCCGACCGCACTGGGGCCTATTTAAGCATATCTTCACTTGTCGCTCCCAAACTGTCAAGAAAGCGAATCCGAGTGATGAGAAGACGCACGTCATCCAGATGTGTGGTGTATTGGGTATCCAGACTAGGGGTAGGAGCACTTTCCCTGCCATGGTCCTTTCTGAGTCGGTCCAGGGATGGCAGTCGACTTGCTTCTATTGCAAAGATGTCTCGACTCCCGGTCGGTCTACCGGGCTTCCTCCATTTTCTTTAGATCGAGTCGGCCAGCCACCGATGCTGCTAGTGAGTTGGGCTAAGAAGGTAGAGGTGGATATGTTGGTGGAGTGGGTGGTTCAGCTGGTTCACGACAGGGTCAATGGGATGGATTTGAGGTGTTCCTCAAGAGGAGGATCCAGCCTCTCCAAGCTCGGGATCATCCGATGTGGATGTACTTGGGCGTCGACGACACTTCTCGGGTCCACCCAGAGGAATCCGCTGCGAAGACAGTGGAACTGTACCTGAAGTGCATGACGGGGAACAAGGACAATCCTCGGGGGACCGGAAGGGTTCGCCCGTTCGATGCAGACCACCAACCCGACAAGGTTTGTCCTCAGTTCCCGAGTGGATTTTCTTTTTCTTGTTTGCAGATGTTTGATGAATCTGGCTGGTGTATGATTGTTTTTCCTTCCTCAGATCTTTACCGAAATGTACTCGGTGCCCAATGGCGAGCAGGTCCAAGAGGGGGAAGAGGGCGTAGGAGAAGCTTCCGACTGGAAGTCTAGTCAGGAGACGGCGGAGGAGAGCGATGACTCCAGCAGCGGAGAGGAAGTCGAGTCACCTCCCCGCGTTGAGAAGCGTTCCAAGGAGAAGCACGACCCAGAGGTCGCGCGTGCCAGGACGGGTCCTTCCAGCTCCCAGGTGCAGAAGCGCACTCGGATGTCTACTCCAGACCCGACTATGAAAGTGCCAAAACAACTCAAGGTCGCCACCTCCAAATCTCGGAAGGCTTTGCCGAAAATCAAAGTGGACATTCCGATTGCCTCCACGTAAGTATTGCTCAGCTTCATTCTTCTCTCATCTTGGAAACTAGATTTGCCTTTGTCGACTCACTTTCCATGAAACCTTCAGCGCTGCTGCTTCTGGGACCTCGATGGATGTTGATAAGGGCCGAGACGATGAGGAGACCGTAGACGCGGCCACGTCCTGCGCAGGTACGACTTCTTGGCTATGCTTTGTCGTTTGCTATTTGGATTGTCAGTCGACTGAATTTCTTCTTGATTGTTTTCTGAAGGGCCACAAAATATCATTGAACTTCCTGATGATGATGATGATGAGGTGGATCACACGGAGGTGTCTCGACGAGGCACGGGAAGGAGGGGTCGGAAGACACCCTCTGGCTTTGAGGCCTAGCAACAGGGGGACGTGGCTCAGACCACGGTCTCCTTTGCTGTTCCTGTGTCGACTGACCATCCCTCCGCGTCGACTCTTACAACTGCTGACCCTGTGAAAGCTCAGACTGCTCCACCGTCCGTGCTTTTCGCTACCCATCACGTCCCAGAGAACCTCGTGAGTGCGACCAAGGAGGTCGTTCGACGGGCGAGGTTGATGATGGAGCGGCCGAAGGAGGCGTATGAGGCTAGCATGGCTGCCTATAATGCTAGTTCGGCTCTTCGAACCAATATCCAGGTTTGTCTTTTCCGACAGACTTGCTGTGTTGTTGGGATCCTCGTTCTAAAAACTGTCGCTTTGTTCGTAAGATGATGTTACACCCACTGGGTGTTCCTGATTTTCTTGTAGCTTTAGCTCTTTTAATCCAATCGTTCTTGTGTCAATTGGACCGGTGGGGCAAGCTAAGTGCACCCACTGGGAGTAGTCCCCGAGGCCATGGTCGACTAAAGTCAGTCGGCTGTGGTCTTAGAATTTTTCTTGTTTATTTGTTTCGAACTCTTCTCACTCGTGCAGGACTGATCCAGCCGAGTGAGGACCAGTGGGGGCATGCTTAGTGCACCCACTGGGTGTAGTCCCCGAGACCGTGGTCGACTGCTGGTAGTCGGCCATGGTCTAAGAACGAAATGCATCTATCTCTCTCTTTTTTTGAGCTCGGGCAGGACTGATCCGACTGAGTGAGAACCAGTGGGGGCACGCTTAGTGCACCCACTAGGTGTAGTCCCTGAGACTACTGTTGAGTATTTAGCTCAGCTGTAGCCGTAGAATTCTGTCTTGTTTTGTTGGTGCAGAAATCTTGCGAGTTTGGAGCCAAATTCGCAGATCTTGGGAAGAAGCAGGTCCAACTCAATCTTGACCTAGAGCTAGCCAGGGAGCATTTGAAGAAATCCCATGACAAAGCGTCTGGTAATAAAAGTGTATAGCTTGTCGACTAAATTCCAACGAATGTGCCGTGTTCATCCTTATGTTCATCTGTCTAGTAATGTCTCTTGTAGATCAAATGAAGGAAGCTCTGGAGCAAAAGGACCTTGACCTGGCAGCAGCGTAGCAGAGGGCGCAGGAGAAAACTAAACTCGCAGAGCAGAAGCTGGCTTCGGTTGCCAAGCTTGAAGAAGTGATCGCGAGGCTGAAGGAGTCTCTTGGTGTGACCAACAAGTAAGTGACTCAACTGAAGAGGGCCAATATCGCCCTGGACGGGAAGGTGGGGGACCTCTTCCAGAAGAGGAATGGGTTGGAAGCTTATCTAGGTGACCTCACGAAGAAGTGGTACCTCATGCTTGAAGGTATGTTCCTTTTGTCCGGCTGAATCAAGGCGGTCGACTCAAACCCTGCTCGCTAATTCATCGTGTTTTCGCCTATGTAGAATTCTGTTGCAACTTCGAGGAGGAGACTGGGCGGGTCGAGCCGGGTCTGGACCCCGCCAACTCTCTTGTCAAGGATGAAGCGGCTATGAATATCTTCAGACTGGAGTCCCGCCTCACCAGCGCCACTGGCTACCTCGATCAGCTAAAGGCAGTGATGTCTCGGATTGACGCCGTGCTCTGGAGAGGAACGGTGCAAGAGAATGACCTCGAGTCTCTGATGACTCGACTCAATGAGATCCCCAGTCGAGTGCAGGAGTGGAAGAAATCATCTTCCCGTTGTGGAGCTGACGTTGCGCTGTCTCTGTTTTGGGTGCACTACAAGGAAGTGAAGGAGGAGAGGCTGGCCGCGCTCAAGGTTGCCAACACGAAGAAGCTCCAGTTCTAGTCGTTCATGGAGACTTTCCTGGAAGCCGCTACCCATATTGCCGACGGGATTGACTTGGACGAGTACGTCGCGCCTGCAAGCCCTCCTCCCCGTGAGGAGTGAACCAACTTTGATACCCCGATTCAATTTGCCTCGGTATGCCGAGTGATTTTGTAACCGTTTAAACTCTCGCGGGCTTGATGCCCGAGTACTTCTGCCCGAATCTTGCGGGGCTTTACCTCCACATGATTCCTTTTTGGGATATGTTCACTTTGCTTCTGACTCCCATCGATCTTTTTTGAGTTTTGAGTCGGTGTCGTGTTTCTGGCACAGCTCGGAGGGTCGAGCCACTTAATACTTGTCGCATAGCTCGGAGGGCTGAGCCACGTTGTATTTGTGGCGTAGCTCGGAGGGCTGAGCCACATTGTATTTGTGGCGTAGCTCGGAGGATCGAGCCACGTTGTACTTGTGGCGTAGCTCAGAGGACAGAGCCATGTTGTACTTATGGCGTAGCTCGGAGGGTCGAATCACTTCATGCTTCTAGCGTAGCTCGGAGGACAGAGCCACGTTGTACTTGTGGCGTAGCTTGGAGGACTAAGCCACGTTGTACTTATGGCGTAGCTCGGAGGACCGAGCCACGTCGTACTTATGGCGGAGCTCAGAGGACAGAGCCACATTGTACTTGTGGCGTAGCTCGGAGGACTGAGCCACGTTGTATTCATGGCGTAGTTCGGAGGACCGAGCGACATTGTACTTGTGGTGTAGCTCGGAGGGGAGAGCCACTTGGCAACTTAGGCGATTACGGGATCACAGCTAAGCCGTCGAACGAGAAGGTCGCCCTTTGTTTGGAGTGGTTTCAGAAACTTAAGCGAATCGGTTTCGCAGCTAAGTCCCCGAGTGAGAGGGTCACTCTTCACTCGGAGTGGTTTTTGTAACTTAGGCGATTACGGGGTCGCAGCTAAGTCTCTGAGTGAGAGGGTTGCTGTCAGGCCCAAGATGTGATCCTATCCCGATCACGTGACACTTACGTGATTGGGGCACAACTACATTTCGGGCGCTTAGCAAGATGGATATCATTACATCGTATCATTACATACATACATGGGGGATACAACAATACATACAAGTCACATGAATACAACAACATCAATACAAGGCATCCGACTACGGATGCAAACATGAAAAGCACAACAACATCCATCTGCTATCCTAGGCTACCGACCCAGAACCTAACCCAAGACTGAAGAAGAAGAAGAGGAAAAACTACAACACAAAGGACATCACTCTTGCGTCAAGTCATCAGAAACCTGCACCTGCAACTGTTGTTGTAGTATCTGTGAGCCACGAGGACTCAGCAATCCCATAACCATGGGTAACAAGACTAGCAAAGCTTAAAGGGTAAGGAGAGGTAAATTGGTGAGGTTGCAGCAGCGACTAAGCAATATATGGTGGCTAACTTACGAGTACAAGAATAAGATGAGCATCTACGCAAACGGTCGCAAGCTACTAATGATCGCTAAAGATCCTGAACTACCTACGAGTCAAACATAACCCTACCGTGTTCTCTTCTCAAAGTGAAAAGAGACAATCACGGTTACTCACACAATTGTGTGTTTTACTTCGGATCCTCTGTCAAGTTTTCTACAACCGGACATTAACAAATTCCAATCTGCCACATAACCGCGGGCACGTCTTTCGAAAGATCATAACCCTGCAGGGGTGTCCCAACTTAGCCCATCACAAGCTCTCACGATCAGCAGAAGTAATAATAATATTAGCCCTTATCTTAGGGACAATCCGATCAGGCTCGGAATCCCGCTGCATAAGACATTTCGACAATGGTAAAACAAGTCCAGCAAGACCTCCCGGCGTGCCGACACCCTGATAGTAGCCGCGCGTATCTCGTCTCAGGCCACAACCGGATGGGACAAGCTACGAGTAAAACTAGCCCTCGGGTTTCCCCCAGGTGGCCTCGCAGGTTGCCCGTTTGGGACCAACACCATCATCACTGCCCCCCCTGCTATGTAGAAAAGAATCCCCGAGGGCGCGACCCCCTATGCAAATTTAATTAAAACCAATGTTGGTCCTTGCTGGAGAAGTTTTATTCAAAGACAAACTGTCAAGGGGTCCCCATATACCCAACCGTGTAAGGAACGCAAAATCAAGGAACATAAAGCCGGTTTATCGGCTCCTAAGGTGGCATGAGTGGAACAAAACACCGAGCAAAAGGCCAAGTCTTCCACCCATGCCCAGTATATAGGTGTGTTAAGATATATAAGATATATTATGATATTCCAACAACAAGTTTCAACATGGAACGATCTTCATCTTCACCTGCAACCAACAACGCTATAAGAGGGGCTGAGCAAGCGGGTAACATATCCGAACAACGGTTTTTGCTGGGAAGGTGTCAAAGGTTAGAGGTTTCATGGCAACAAGGAGAAGGGCTGACAATAAAGATGGGTAGCACGACATATAACAATAGCTTCGAGACAACTAAGCATGTCAATGATAGAAAAGGTATCCAAGGTTATGGTCATCTTGCCTGAGATCCCGCAAGGAAGAAGAACGAATCCATGAAGAAGACGAAGAAGAGGCCATGGAGTCGAACCACGCGTAGTCGAACGAATCCTCACATCGCAACGTTACTGGAACTAAGAAGCAACACCGGAAAGAAATAAACAACATGGTAAACACACATATCGTAACCATGTCATGATGCACAAACAAATATGATGCATGACAAGATTAAATAGGCATGGCATGACAAAGTGCAACAAACAATACTACAAATTAAGTGGAACTCAATATGCAACAAGTTGCATATTGAGGAAACACCACATTCAAGTATTTAGTTCACTCTTGTTTATGAACCCAACAATATTAAATGTTTTTAAACATGGCAAGAGGTGAAGCATAAGAAAACGAATTATCTAGGCAATTTAAATGAGGCCGGAAACAACAAACAACAACTCTGGAGAATCCCCATGCGCATAATTTGAATTTGGTACTGTTCTGCCTACAAGTTAATTTTATTGTTGTTAAACAACAAGATAAAGTGCACCAAGTTAATCTATACATTTTTCAAACCCATTTACATATAAAGTTTATTAAATTTTGAGCTACCGTTATTTAGTTATGACAAAAACCATTTTACATGTCAATCAAGCAAATTAAAGCAAACAACAAGTTTAAACATTTTAAACGTGGATGAAAGTTGAATATTATAAAACTAGATGAAAAACCGAGCATCATGCCTATATGACATATTTTATTATGATGCAGGGATATTTATATTTGAGCAATGCAAAATAATGGCATTTGTGTAATTAACATGAAAAATTTATATGCTACCACAAAAGTACAGAAAACATGCTGATAGGCTGGGCTGGTCATGGTCAATGACTAGTGGGACAGGAGGGTGGTCAACAAGGACCGATCAATGGAGGCTCTTGGGTTTCAGGTGTCATAGGAAGAGAGGCAGAAGAACTAGAGGCAAAACTAAACAAAAATGGTCCAGTTGGGTCTCGAACCCACGACCTCTTTGGTGGAGCATCGCTGAGCTAGCAAGCTCGGCTGGTCTCTGATTGTGATAAAGAACAATATATATATCTAAATGAACAGATTTATAACGGGGTGCAGATAGAGATAACGGGCTAAAAAGAAACAGGGGTTCTAAATATGGTACTAAGGGGATTCGAACCAGGGTCTCACGGCTGGAAGTCTGTGGCCCGATCCACTACGCTGTTGCTACTATTTGTGCCAAGACAGGGAGGTTTCTTTGACTAATCAAAAAGTAGGAGTCTTCTTCTCACGGAACATAGAAGAACTTGGTGACGACGCCGGCGAGCAAGACGGCGGCCATCGCGACCACAGGCCGACGGCGGGGGTGCGGAAATAGGTGGGGGTGCTGGCCTACAAGTGGCAGTGGCTGCGGGTGTGGCCTGTGCGTAGGCGTTCGAGCACGAGCTCGAACCCGAGGCCATCCATGGTGGACGAACTTGAGGTCGCGTGGATCGTTGGCTACGACGAGAAAAGAAGGTGGGGAGGTGCGACTTCTTACATCGTGGTTTTGCTGGAGTCGTACTGGGCCGACGGAGATCGGAGTCGGCGGGGGATGCGCTGATGGAGGCGGTGTTGCTCGGATTCGTGCGCGGAGTCGAAGCAGAGGAAGGAGGGGTAGAAGACGGCGAGGAGGAAGCCTCATGTGATCCTTGTGGTTGTTGGGTATCGTAGCAGAAAATCAAATTTTTTCCTACGCATTACCAAGATCTATCTATGGAGTAATCTAGCAACGAGGGGGAGGGGAGTGCATCTACATACCCTTGTAGATCGTGATGCGGAAGCGTTGCAAGAACGCGGATGAAGGAGTCGTACTCGCTGCGATTCAGATCGCGGTTGATTCCGATCTAAGCGCCGAACAACGGCGCCTCCGCGTTCAACACACGTGCAGACCGATGACGTCTCCCACGCCTTGATCCAGCAAGGAGAGAGGGAGAGGTTGGGGAAGAATCCATCCAACAGCAACACGATGGCGTGGTGGTGGTGGAGGAGCGCGGGACACCAGCAGGGCTTCGCCAAGCACTGTGAGAGACGAGGAGGGAGAGAGGTAGGGCTGCGCCAAGCGACAGAGGTCAAAACCGTGTTATGGGCAGCCCCAAAACTCTCATATATATAGGGGGAAGGGAGGGACTGCGCCCCCTTTAGGGTTTCCCACCCCTAGGGGTGCGGCCACCCCATATCCCATCTGAGGGTGGCGGCCAGAGGGGGAGAGGGAGAGGGGGGCGCACCAGATTGGGCCCTAGGGCCCATCTGCCCTAGGGTTTGCCCCCTTCCCCTCTTGGAGGCGCCTTGGGCCTGGTTGGGGGGGCGCACCAGCCCACCTGGGGCTGGTCCCCTCCCACACTTGGCCCACGCAACCCTTTGGGGCCGATGGACCCCCGGGACCCTCCCGGTGGTCCCGGTACGCTACCGATAGCGCCCGAAACTTTTCCGCTGACCCAAACGGGACTTCCCATATATGAATCTTTACCTCCGAACCATTCCGGAACTCCTCATGACGTCCGGGATCTCATCCGGAATTCCGAACAACATTCGGTAACTGCGTACATACTTTCCCTATAACCCTAGCGTCATCGAACCTTAAGTGTGTAGACCCTATGGGCTCGGGAGTCATGCAGACATGGCCAAGACAACTCTCCGGTCAATAACCAACAACAGGATCTGGATAACCATGCTGGCTCCCACATGCTCCATGATGATCTCCTCGGATGAACCTCGATGTCAAGTATTCAATCAATCCCGTATATGATTCCCTTTGTCTATCGGTATAGCACTTGCCCGAGATTCGATCGTCAGTATACCGATACCTTGCTCAATCTCGTTACCGGCAAGTCTCTTTACTCGTTCCGTAACACATCATCCCGTGATCAACTCCTTGATCACATATTGTGCACATTATGATGATGTCCTACCGAGTGGGCCCAGAGATACCTCTCCGTCATACGGAGTGACAAATCCCAGTCTTGATTCGTGCCAACCCAACAGACACTTTCAGAGATACATGTAGTGCACCTTTATAGCCACCCAGTTACGTTGTGACGTTTGGTACACCCAAAGCATTCCTACGGTATCCGGAGTTGCACAATCTCATGGTCTAAGGAAAAGATACTTGACATATACAAAAGCTTTAGCATACGAACTACACGATCTATGCTAGGCTTAGGATTGGGTCTTGTCCATCACATCATTCTCCTAATGATGTGATCCCGTTATCAACGACATCCAATGTCCATGGTCAGGAAACCGTAACCATCTATTGATCAGTGAGCTAGTCATCTAGAGGTCACTAGGGACATGGTGTTTGTCTATTTATCCACACATGTATCTGAGTTTCCTATCAATACAATTCTAGCATGGATAATAAACAATTATCATGAACAAGGAAATATAATAATAACCAATTTATTATTGCCTCTAGGATATATTTCCAACAGTCTCCCACTTGCACTAGAGTCACTAATCTAGTTCACATCGCCATGTGATTAACACTCACAGGTCACATCGCCATGTGACCAACTTCCAAAGAGTTTACTAGAGTTAATCTAGTTCACATCAACATGTGATTAATACACAATGAGTTCTGGGTTTGATCATGTTATGCTTGTGAGAGAGGTTGTAGTCAACGGGTCTGCAACATTCAGATCCCTATGTACTTCGCAAAACTTTATGTCATATCGTAGATGCTGCTACCACGTTCCACTTGGAGCTATTCCAAACTATTGCTCCATTATACGTATCCGGTATCTCCACTCAGAGTTATCCGGATAGGTGTTAAGCTTGCATCGACGTAACTCTTTACGTAGAACTCTTTATCACCTCCATAACCGAGAAACATTTCCTTATTCCTCTAAGGATAATTTTGACCACTATCTAGTGATCCACTCCTGGATCACCTTTGTACCTTCTTGCCAGACATGTGGCAAGGCACACATCAGGTGCGGTACTCAGCATGGCATACCGTATAGAGCCTATGACAAAAGCATAGGGGACGACCTTCGTCCTTCCTCTTTCTTCTGCCGTGGTCAAGCTTTTTGAGTCTTACTCAACTTCACACCTTACAATTCAGGTAAGAACTCCTTCTTTGACTGATCTGGTTTGAACTCCTTCAAAATCAAGCCAGGGTGTGTGTTCTTTTGAAAGTATCATCAGGCGTCTTGATCTATCTCTATAAATCTTGATGCCCAATATGTAAGCAGCTTTATCCAGGTATTCCTTTGAAAAACTCCTTTCAAACAACCCTTTACGCTTTCCAGAAATTCTACATCATTTCGGATCAACAATATGTCATTCACATATACTTATCAGAAATGTTGTAGTGCTCCCACTCACTTTATTGTAAATACAAGTTTCCAACAAACTTAGTATAAACCCAAAAGCTTTGATCACTCCATCAAAGCGTATATTCCGACTCCGAGATGCTTGCTCTAGTCCATTGAAGGATCGCTGGAGCTAGCATACCTTTTAGCATCCTTAGGATCGACAAAACCTTTCTGATTGTATCACATACAACCTTTCCTTATGAAAACTGGTAAGGAAACTTGTTTTGACATCCATCAACCAGATTTCATAAATGCAGCTAATGCTAACATCATTTCGACGGACTTAAGCATCGCTACGGGTGAGAAAATCTCATCATAGTCAACTCCTTGAACTTGTGAAAAACTCTTTGCCACAAGTCGAGCTTCATAGACGGTGACATTACTGTCCACGTCCGTCTTCTTCTTAAAGATCCATTTATCTCAATGGCTTGCCGATCATCGGGCAAGTCCACCAAAGTCCATACTTTGTTTTGATACATGGATCCTATCTCGGATTTCTCGGCTTCTAACCATTTGTCGGAATACGGGCCCACCATCGCTTCTCCATAGTTCGTAGGTTCATTGTTGTCCAACAACATGACATCTAAGACAGGATCACCGTACCACTCAGGAGTAGTACATATCCTTGTCGACCTACGAGGTTCGATAGCAACTTGATCTGAAGCTTCATGATCACTATCATTAGTTTCCTCTTCAACAGTCGTAGGTTCCACAGAAACATCTTTCTGTGTTGCACTACTCTCCGGTTGAAGTGAGGGTTCGACAACCTCATCAAGTTCTATTTTCCTCCCACTCAATTCTTTCGAGAGAAAACTCCTTATTGAGAAAGGACCCATTCTTAGCGACAAACATTTTTGTCCTTGGATCTGAGATAGAAGGTATACCCAACTGTTACCTTTGGGTATCCTATGAAGATGTGTTTGTCCGTTTTGGGTTCGAGCTTTTTCCGACTGAAGCCATAAGCATCGCAGCCCCAAACATTGAGAAACGAAAACTTTGGTTTCTTGCCAAACCATAGTTCATACGGCGTCGTCTCAACGGACTTAGATGGTGCCCTATATAAAGTGAACACAACTATCTCTAATGCATAACCTCAAAATAATAGCGGTAGATCGGTAAGAGACATCATAGATCGCACCATATCTCATAAGGTTCGATTACGACGTCCGGACACACCATTACGCTGTGGTGTTCCAGGTGGCTTCAACTGCGAAACGATTCCACAATGTGTTAAGTGATTGCCAAACTCATAATTCAGAAAATCTCCCCTTGATCAGATCGTAGGAACATGATCTTCTTGTTATGATGATTCTTAACTTCACTCTCAAATTGCTTGAACTTTTCAAACGTTTTCAGACTTTTGCTTCATTAAGTAAATATAACCATATCTCCTCAAATCGCAGTGAAGATGAGAAAATAATGATATCCACCACACGCCTTAATTCTCATTGGATCACACACATCAGTATGTGTGACTTCCAACAAGTCACTTGCCCGTTTCTTTGTACCTGAAAATAGGATCTCAGTCATCCTGCCCATGAGGCATGGCTCGGATGTGTCAAGTGATTCAAAATCAAGTGACTCCAAACATCCATCAGCATGGAGTTTCTTCATGCATTTTATGCCAAAATGACCTAAGAGGCAGTGCCACAAGAAAGTGGTACTATCATTATTAACTCTACATCTTTTGGCATTAATATTATTATCATGTGTATTACTATGATCGAGATTCAATAAACCATTGGGTGCATGACCATAAAGGTATTATTCATGTAAACAGAATAACCATTATTCTCTAACTTAAATGAAAAACCGTATTGCAATGAACATGATCTAATCATATTCATGCTCAACGTAGACACCTGATAACATTTATCTAGGTTCAACACCAATCCCGAAGGTAGAGGGAGCATGCGATGATGATCTTATCAACCTTGGAAACACTTCCAACACACATCGTCACCTCGCCCTTAGCTAGTCTCCGTTCAGTCCGTAGCTTTTGCTTCAAGTCCCTAATAATAGCAACTGAACCGGTATCCAATACCCAGGTGCTACAAGGAGTACTAGTAAGGTACACATCAATAATACGTATATCAAATATACTTTGTTGAAGTTGCCAACTTTCTTATCTATCATGTATTTGGGGTAGTTCCGCTACCATGTGACCGTTCCCCTTACAATAGAAGCACTTAGTCTCGAGGTTTGGGTTCAACCTTGGGTTTCTTCATTAGAGCGACAACTGGTTTGACATTCATGAAGTTTCCCTTCTAGCCCTTGCCCCTTTTGAAACCAGTGGTCTTCTTAAACCATCAACACTTGATGCTCCTTCTTGATTTCTACTTTTACGGTCTCAAGCACCGCTAATAGCTCCGGGATCATCTCCATCCTTTGCATGTCATAGTTCACCACGAAGTTCTAGTAGCTTGGTGATAGTGTCTAGAGAATTCCGTCAACCACTATCTCATCTGGAAGATTAACTCCCACTTGGTTCAAGTGATTTTAGCACCCAGACATTCTGAGCACATGAACACTATTTGAGCTATTCTCCTCCATCTTTTTGGCAAAAGAACTTGTCAGAGGTCTCATACCTCCCAACACGGGCATGAGCCTGAAATCTAAATTTCAGCTCTTAGAACATCTCATATGTTCTATGACGTTCAAAACGTCATTGGAATCCCGATTCTAAGTCTTAAAGTATGGTGCACTAAACTATCAAGTAGTCATCAGGACGTGTCTGTCAGGTGTTCACAACATCCACAGACAACGTTGTAGGGGTTTGCACATCGAGCGGCGCATCAAATACGTAAGCTTTCTGTGCAGCAGTGAGGACACTCCTCGGACTACGGACTCAGTCCGCATCATTGCTTACAATATCTTTCAACTTAGTCTTTCTCTAGGATCGTATTAAACAGGGAGCTACAACACAGTTATTGGTCTACAACATAATTTGTGAAGACAACTTAGACTATTGTTCATGAAAATTAAGTTCATCTAATGAACTCCCACTCAGAAAGACATCTCTAAGTGATACATGATCCGAATCGACTAGGCCGTGTCCGATCATCACGTGAGACGGACTAGTCATCAACGGTGAACATCTTCATGTTGATCGTATCTTCTATACGAGTCATGTTCGACCTTTCGGTCTTCCGTGTTCCGAGGCCATGTCTGTACATGCTAGGCTCGTCAAGTCAACCCTAAGTGTATCGCGTGTGTAAATTTGGCTTACACCCGTTGTATGCGAACGTTAGAACCTATCACACCCGATCATCACGTGGTGCTTCGGAACAACGAACCTTACCAATGGTGCATAGTTAGGGGGAACACAATTCTTGAAATTTTAGTGAGAGATCATCTTATTCACTACCGTCGTTCTAAGCAAATAAGATGTAAAACATGATAAACATCACATGCAATCAAATAGTGACATGATATGGCCAATATCATTTTGCTCCTATTGATCTTCATCTTCGGGGCTCCATGATCATCATCGTCACCGGCATGACACCATGATCTCCATCATCATGATCTCCATCATCGTGTCTTCAAGAAGTCGTCTCGCCAAACATTACTTCTACTACTATGGCTAACAGTTAGCAATAAAGTAAAGTAATTACATGGCGTTTTCAGTGACACGCAGGTCATACAATAAAATAAGACAACTCCAATGGCTCCTGCTGGTTGTCGTTTTCATCGACATGCAAGCCGTGATTCCTATTACAAGAACATGATCAATCTCATACATCACTTATATATCATTCATCACATCCTTTTGGCCATATCACATCACACGACACATGCTGCAAGAACAAGTTAGACGTCCTCTAATTGTTGTTGCAAGTTTTTACGTGGCTGCTATAGGTTTCTAGCAAGAACGTTTCTTATCTACGCCGAAACCACAACGTGATATGCCAATTTCTATTTACCCTTCATAAGGACCCTTTTCATCGAATCCGATCCGACTAAAGTGGGAGAGATAGACACCTGCTAGCCACCTTATGCAACTAGTACATGTCAGTCGGTGGAACCTGTCTCACGTAAGAGTACGTGTAAGGTAGGTCCGGCCCGCTTCATCCCACGATGCCGCCGAATCAAGATAAGACTAGTAACGGCAAGTAAATTGACAAATCCACGCCCACAACTACTTTGTGTTCTACTCGTGCAAGAAACTACGCATAGACCTAGCTCTGATACCACTGTTTGGTATCGTAGCAGAAAATCAAATTTTTTCCTACGCATCACCAAGATCTATCTATGGAGTAATCTAGCAACGAGGGGGAGGGGAGTGCATCTACATACCCTTGTAGATCGCGATGCGGAAGCGTTGCAAGAACGCGGATGAAGGAGTCGTACTCGCTGCGATTCAGATCGCGGTTGATTCCGATCTAAGCGCCGAACAACGGCGCCTCCGCGTTCAACACACGTGCAGCCCGATGACGTCTCCCACGCCTTGATCCAGCAAGCAGAGAGGGAGAGGTTGGGGAAGACTCCATCCAATAGCAGCACGACGGCGTGGTGGTGGTGGAGGAGTGCGGGACTCCAGCAGGGCTTCGCCAAGCAGTGCGAGAGACGAGGAGGGAGAGAGGTAGGGTTGCGCCAAGCGATAGAGGTCAAAACCGTGTTATGGGCAGCCCCAAAACTCTCATATATATAGGGGGAAGGGAGGGGCTGCGCCCCCTTTAGGGTTTCCCACCCCTAGGGGTGCGGCCACCCCAAATCCCAACTGAGGGTGGCGGCCAAAGGGGGAGAGGGAGAGGGGGGCGCACCAGATTGGGCCCTAGGGCCCATTTGCCCTAGGGTTTGCCCCCTTCCCCTCTTGGAGGCGCCTTGGGCCTGGTTGGGGGGGGGCGCACCAGCCCACCTGGGGCTGGTCCCCTCCCACACTTGGCCCACGCAGCCCTCTGGGGCCGGTGGCCCCACCTGGTGGACCCCCGGGACCCTCCCGGTGGTCCCGGTAGGCTACCGATAGCGCCCGAAACTTTTCCGGTGACCAAAACGGGACTTCCCATATATGAATCTTTACCTCCGGACCATTCTGGAACTCCTCGTGACGTCCGAGATCTCATCCGAGACTCCGAACAACATTCAGTAACCGCATACATACTTTCCCTATAACCCTAGCATCATCGAACCTTAAGTGTGTAGACCCTATGGGCTTGGGAGTCATGCAGACATGGCCGAGACAACTCTCCGGTCAATAACCAACAGCGGGATCTGGATACCCATGTTGGCTCCCACATGCTCCACGATGATCTCATCGGATGAACCACGATGTCTAGGATTCAATCAATCCCGTATACGATTCCATTTGTCTATCGGTATAGCACTTTCCCGAGATTCGATCGTCGGTATACCGATACCTTGCTCAATCTCGTTACCGGCAAGTCTCTTTACTCGTTCCGTAACACATCATCCCGTGATGAACTCCTTGATCACATATTGTGCACATTATGATGATGTCCTACCGAGTGGGCCCAGAGATACCTCTCCGTCATACGGAGTGACAAATCCCAGTCTTGATTCGTGCCAACCCAACAGACACTTTCGGAGATACCTGTAGTGCACCTTTATAGCCACCCAGTTACGTTGTGACGTTTGGTACACCCAAAGCATTCCTACGGTATCCGGGAGTTGCACAATCTCATGGTCTAAGGAAAAGATACTTGACATATAGAAAAGCTTTAGCATACGAACTACACGATCTGTGCTAGGCTTAGGATTGGGTCTTGTCCATCACATCATTCTCCTAATGATGTGATCCCGTTATCAACGACATCCAATGTCCATGGTCAGGAATCCGTAACCATCTATTGATCAACGAGCTAGTCATCTAGAGGCTCACTGGGGACATGGTGTTTGTCTATGTATCCACACATGTATCTGAGTTTCCTATCAATACGATTCTAGCATGGATAATAAACAATTATCATGAACAAGGAAATATAATAATAACCAATTTATTATTGCCTCTAGGGCATATTTCCAACAGTGGTCGTTTGTGATCGGAAGAAGACGGAGGCGCCCGCGGCGTTCCCGTGGACCAAGACAACGACCATGACTAGGCTCTCGTCGGGGAAGAGCTTGGGCTCTCCTTGCCCATGGTGGTGATCGGTCCACGAAGAAGGTGGCGCAGAGGAGGGAGACGAAGTAGAGGAAGAAGATCGTGGCGGCCTTGGGCCCGTTTGGCTCCTGGCCTTGATGGAGTCGAAGAAGACGACGAGGAGGCATCGCAACGACGGCGTAGCGCGCTCGGTGGTTCTCCGCTCCTCTGTTTCCTGAGGAAGAAGGAGAAACAGACGGAAGGAAAGGGGTGGCAGCGGTGAAAGGGAAACCCTAGAGGCACAGACGCCAAGAGGGGCTTCTTATAGGTGGCAAGGAGGGGCGCGTGCAGCGTGGGTGGTGCAGGGCGCAACCATGTGCTCCTGTATCTTTTACTGTGAGAGGGAGAGAGGTCGCGAGGAGGAAGAAAAGGTGAGGAGAAGAGGATTACATGTGGGGCCAAAGGGTTACACTGGAGAGAAATTACCAGTGGGAAGGCTAGGCTGGGTTGTGGGTTGTTGCTGCTGCGCGCGGTTGGGCTGGGCTCTGAAGCAGCTGGTCGCTGGGCTGTGCTGCCTCTTCTTTCCTTTAATTTTCTTCAAACAGAAAAAATAAAGACCAGAAAGCATATGATTATAGGAGAGGGTTGAGAGAGATATGAGAATATCCTTGGAATTCTGAATTTGGGTAGGATTTGAATAAATTGCTTTGGACATTTTTAGAGAACGAAAATTACTACAAGTTCGAATTAATTTCAAACTTGAGGCAATTTTGATTCCAACCAAAACAACTCCAAAAAAGCTGAAACTTGACAGAGTGGTATAAGGCATGGTGCAAGATTTATTGGCAAAGATTGAACATTAATGGAGAAGGGAAATAATGTAACTTGACATGAAAGCCAAAATTTGAAATAGATGAAGGAGTGGATATGTTGTGCACTTGGGGGAAATGTTGATGAAAAAGATGAAGATGGATAGCACACCAACAATACAACAACATGAATAATGCAACCCACATGATGATCATGATAAATGCAATAAAATGACACAAGGCATATCAAATCATATAGTAGCAAAGTGAGACGACCATGGCAAACAAACAAGGATGGCACAATGCAATACGACAATTATGGGCATGGAAATGCAATAAGTTAAACTATAAAGCAACAAAATGAAGCCATAAGATAAAACCCACATGGAAATAGATCATGACCAAGGCAATAAACAATTGAAACACACAACACCAACGAAATAAAAGGAAGGTGACTAGAGCATCGGACTCGGGGCATCACAACACTCCCCTACTAACAAGAGATCTCTTCCCGAGATCTTAGGAATGAGACAGAAGAGGAAAAGGGAGAAGGTGAAACCAAAGAACCTTGAGAGGTTGAGCCACTTGAAAGGAAGAATACAACGGAGATGAACGAGACTGAGAAGCTCCGGTAAAATGAGGAAAGAAGGAATACGACGAGAGTCAAGAGCTTAAATGACAAGAGTGAAAAAGAAACCACTCTGGTTGAACAAGATAGACAAGGAATAAGATCGAGAAAATTTAGATAGCACTCCGGTTGAATATGAATGGAATGAAACAAGAACTTTAGAAGATGTAACGATACATGCCGAAATTAACAAGATATTGACTCCGATTTTTTATATAAAAAGAATGGAATGAAAGGAACGGACAAGAAGATGACAACTTCTCGTACGACTGAATTAAAAGAACATCTTTACGAAGAAGGTTTGAATGGAGTTGTTGAGAAAATCAACAACAAAAGAGTAAGCTTTTTGTGGACTTATTTAAACATCTCAAGACTTGAGGTGAATTATGCCGCAACCAAAAGATTGAATAGACGAGAATGAAGAAATGCAAAACCCCCTTTCAAAAGAATGCGGAGGATTATTTGCACTTGAGAGGCAAAAGAATAATGCTTGCGCTTGATCCAAAAGAATTTGATGAACACGTGACGAAGGAGTTAACTAATGACGAACTCCGATGACAAAAGGATGAACACATAGAAATGACGGACGAGAAGAATAAGATTAAAGCGTTGCGATGATTAGACGGGTTCTGACGAGAAGGCCGAGGAAATTTGAACTCCGGTTAAGAAAAGAATAAAACACTTGAGAATAGAATTTATTCATCAAGAACAAACTCCGAAGGAAGGATCAATCAACTTGACGAGAATGAATAAGAATTTTGTTATGCTCATCCTCCATCAATTAAATTGATGAGAAGCAATGGATTTGCATATCACTTATACTCATTGAAAAGATTAAAAAGGGAAATATCGCGAACTTGCGGAAAAAAAACTTCATGAACCACCGGTAGGATGGAATAAAAACGAATGGGTTGATATGAAAACGCCGGAAAAGAGCTCTTGAGCGAACCACCGTAAGAATTGAATTGAGTGAATACATGAGAATGAATCGCCGGGAAGAATAAAGCACCTGAGGAAATTTAGATGCAAGAGAATGAAGAGATCGCGAACGGATTAAAGAATGCTTGAACGAAGCACCAGAAGAATGTGAGATGAACGAAAAGGCATCAATGAAGAATATTTGGAGGGCAAAGTTGAAAACTGAGAACGAAGAAATCTTCTGAAATGATGACCTTCGGAGGAACACAAAGAAAAAGAATTCATGAAATACTCCGGAAGAATGAAGAGAAGAAAGGTTGAACCAATGATGAAAAGAATTTAAAGAGATCTTGGACAAGGCACATGACTGATGGAATCCATACTTACATCACACTTGAAAAGAATTTCGGAACACTCTGGTAAATTAGAAGAGTCAAGTAAGATCCTGGAAAAGACCTGTGGGTTATGGGCCCACCGAAGAGAAAAACCACCGTTGGAAAGGATTGAAAGGAGAAGATGCACCGGAACAATTCAAAGACTTGAATGAGGTTACAACCTTGAATTGATTAGAACACAGATGAATCTCTTGAGAATGTCTTTGGAACACCGGAACAATTACATGGCGAGAGGCAACCGAGCAAGAGGAAACATCTGAGCCGAAGGAAATATATGAACAACACTGATAACAAACTAAATTGGATCCTCCGGAAAAGAAAAGAGATGAAGAAGGACGAACTAGACGAGAATTCACCAGTTGAAATAATTAAGGAAAGAAAGCAAAGGCTTGACACGAGTAGAATGGATACTCGATTAAGGACTCCGGCTCCTAGAAGGAAAAAGGGTGGGCGGGTGGGAAAAAGAAAGACAACTTCGGAAGGGGAAACAACACCGGTTGGTTGAAAAGAACTAAGGGTTGAACTTGCAAAAAAGAAGAGGGTCGAATCCACTTGATGAGAGATGCACCAGATGAAAGAACTGACAACGCAACGAATAAAAACTAACCGTGTGATCCTAAAAAAATTTGAAGGGGAAGAGGAGTAATTCAAAACACCTACATCAAGATTCCTCACCAGAGCGACGAAGGGGCTGAGTAGTAAAAAAGAATTCCTACTCTCCGATATAACTAGACTCCAATTTTTTTTTGCTAGACTCGACAACGGCCAAGCTACGATCAATCAAGGGGGCTCCTATGGTCAGTCGAGGCTCTGATTACCAACTTGTCAGGCCCAAGATGCGATTCTATCCCGATCACGGGACACTTACGTGATTGGGGCACAACCGCATTTCGGGCGCTTATCAAGATGGATATCATTACATCATACCATTACATACATACATGGGGGATATAACAATACATACAAGTCACATGAATACAACAACATCAATACAAGGCATCCGACTACGGATGCAAACATGAAAAGCACAATGACATCCATCTCCTATCCCAGGCTGCCGACCCGGAACCTAACCCAAGACTGAAGAAGAAGAGGAAAAACTCCAACAGAAAGGACATCGCTCTCGCGTCAAGTCATCAGAAACCAGCACCTGCAACTGTTGTTGTAGTATCTGTGAGCCACGAGGACTCAGCAATCCCATAACCATGGGTAACAAGACTAACAAAGCTTAAAGGGTAAGGAGAGGTAAAGTGGTGAGGTTGCAGCATCGATTAAGCAATATATGGTGGCTAACATACGAGTACAAGAATAAGATGAGCATCTACGCAAACGGTCGCAAGCTAGTAATGATCGCTAAGGATCCTGAACTACCTACAAGTCAAACATAACCCTACCGTGTTCTCTTCTCAAAGTGAGAAGAGACAGTCACGGTTACTCACACAGTTGTGTGTTTTATTTCGGATCCTCTGTCAAGTTTTCTACAACCGGACATTAACAAATTCCAATCTGCCACATAACTTCGGGCACGACTTTCAAAAGATCATAATCATGCAGGGGTGTCCCAACTTAGCCCATCACAAGCTCTCACGATCAGCAGAAGTAATAATAATATTACCCCTTATCTTAGGGACAATCCGATCAGGCTCGGAATCCCGGTGTACAAGACATTTCGACAATGGTAAAACAAGTCCAGCAAGACCTTCCGACATGCCGACACCCCGATGGTAGCCGCGCATACCTTGTCTCAGGCAACAACCGGATGGGACAAGCTACAAGTAAAACTAGCCCTCGGGTTTCCCCCAGGTGGCCCCGCAGGTTGCCCGTTTGGGACCAACACCATCAGCACTGGCCCCCCTGCTATGTAGAAAATAATCCTCGAGGGTGTGACCCCCTATGCAAATTTAATTAATTAATTAAGTTGTTATGACGAGGCAAATTAAAACCAATGTTGGGCCTTGCTGGAGGAGTTTTATTCAAAGACGAACTGTCAAGGGGTCCCCATATACCCAACCGTGTAAGGAACGCAAAATCAAGGACCATAACGCCGGTTTATCGGCTCCTAAGGTGGCATGAGTGGAACAAAACACCGAGCAAAAGGCCAAGCCTTCCAACCATGCCCAGTATATAGGTGTGTTAAGATATATAAGATATATTATGATATTCCAACAACAAGTTCCAACATGGAACGATCTTCATCTTCACGTGCAACTAACAACGCTATAAGAGGGGCTGAGCAAGCGGGTAACATAGCCGAACAACGGTTTTGCTGGGAAGGTGTCAAAGGTTAGAGGTTTCATGGCAACAAGGAGAAGCGCTGACAATAAAGATGGGTAGCGTGACATATAACGATAACATCGAGACAACTAAGCATGGCAATGATAGAAAAGGTATCCAAGGTGATGGTCATCTTGCCTGAGATCCCGCAAGGAAGAAGAATGTGTTGTGATGCCCCGAGTCCGATGCTCTAGTCATCTTCCTTTTATTTCGTTGGTGGTGTGTGTTTCAATTGTTTATTGCCTTGGTCATGATCTATTTCCATGTGGGTTTTATCTTATGGCTTCATTTTGTTGCTTTATTGGTTTACTTATTGCATTGCCATGCCCATAATTGTCATATTGCATTGTGCCATCCTTGTTTGTTTGCCATGGTCGTCTCACTTTGCTACTATATGATTTGATATGCCTTGTGTCATTTTATTGCATTTATCATTATCATCATGTGGGTTGCATTATTCATGTTGTTGTATTGTTGGTGTGGTATCCATCTTCATCTTTTCCATCAACATTCCCCCCAAGTGCACAACATATCCACTCTTTCATCTATTTCAAATTTTGGCTTTCATGTCAAGTTGCATTATTTCCCTTCTCCATTAATGTTCAATCTATGCCAATAAATCTTGCACCATGCCTTATACCTCTCTGTCAAGTTTCAGCCTTTTTGGAGTTGTTTTGGTTGGAATAAAAATTGCCTCAAGTTTGAAAATAATTCGAACTTGTAGTAATTTTCTTTCTCTAAAAATGTCCAAATCAATTTATTCAAATCCTACCCAAATTCAGAATTCCAAGGATATTCTCATATCTCTCTCAACCCTCTTCTATAATCCTATGCTTTCTGGTCTTTATTTGTTCTGTTTGAAGAAAATTAAAGGAAAGAAGAGGCAGCCCAGCCCAGCGACTAGCAGCTTCAGAGCCCAGCCCAACCGCGCGTAGTAGCAAGATCCCACAACCTAGCCTAGCCTTCCCGCTGGTAATTTCTCTCCAGTATAACCCTTCGGCCCCACATGTCATCCTCTTCTCCTCACCTTTTCTTCCTCCTCGCGACCTCTCTCCCTCTCACAGTAAAAGATATAGGAGCACATTGCTGCGCCCCGCACCACCCACGCTGCACGCGCCCCTCCTTGCCACCTATAAGAAGCCCCGCTTATAGGTGGCAAGGAGGGGCGCGTGCAGCGTGGGTGGTGCGGGGCGCAGCCATGTGCTCCTGTATCTTTTACTGTGAGATGGAGAGAGGTCGCAAGGAGGAAGAAAAGGTGAGGAGAAGAGGATGACATGTGGGGCCGAAGGGTTACACTGGAGAGAAATTACCAGCGGTAAGGCTAGGCTGGGTTGTGGGCTGTTGCTGCTGCGCGCGGTTGGGCTGGGCTCTGAAGCTGCTGGTCGCTGGGCTGTGCTGCCTCTTCTTTCCTTTAATTTTCTTCAAACAGAAAAATAAAGACCAGAAACATAGGATTATAGGAGAGGGTTGAGAGAGATATGAGAATATCCTTGGAATTCTGAATTTGGGTAGGATTTGAATAAATTTCTTTGGACATTTTTAGAGAAAGAAAATTACTACAAGTTCGAATTAATTTCAAACTTGAGGCAATTTTGATTCCAACCAAAACAACTCCAAAAAGGCTGAAACTTGACAGAGTGGTATAAGGCATGGTGCAAGATTTATTGGCAAAGATTGAACATTAATGGAGAAGGGAAATAATGCAACTTGATATGATAGCCAAAATTTGAAATAGATGAAGGAGTGGATATGTTGTGCACTTGGGGGGAAATGTTGATGGAAAAGATGAAGATGGATAGCACACCAACAATACAACAACATGAATAATGCAACCCACTTGATGATCATGATAAATGCAATAAAATGACACAAGGCATATCAAATCATATAGTAGCAAAGTGAGTCGACCATGGCAAACAAACAAGGATGGCACAATGCAATATGACAATTATGGGCATGGCAATGCAATAAGTAAAACAATAAAGCAACAAAATGAAGCCATAAGATAAAACCCACATGGAAATAGATCATGACCAAGGCAATAAACAATTGAAACACACAACACCAACAAAATAAAAGGAAGGTCACTAGAGCATCAGACTCGGGGCATCACAACAGTTGCTCTTCACTCAGAGTGGTTTTTGGCAACTTAGGCGATTACGGGGTCGCAACTAAGCCCCCGAGTGAGAGGGTTTCTCTTTGCTCGGAGTGGTTTTTGTAACTTAGCCGACTATGGGGTCGCAACTAAGCCCCCGGGTGAGAGGGTTGCTCTTCCCTCGGAGTGGTTTTTGCAACTTAGGTGATTACGGGGTCGCAGCTAAGTCCTCGAGTGAGAGGGTTGCTCTTCACTCGGAGTGGTTTTTGCAACTTAGGTGATTACGGGGTCGTAGCTAAGCCCACGAGTGAGAGGGTTGCTCTTAGCTCAGAGTGGTTTTTGTAACTT